>VWYI01016908.1:22288-142823 GCA_013399455.1 Anthoscopus minutus | reverse complement strand
CCGTCTTCCTGCGCCTCATCGCTACTTCGCTGACGGCTTGTCCAGCCTTTCGGGCTTCTCTCCTCTCGCCCCTTCCCCGGGAACCAGCTCCGAGGCTTTTTTTCTCCTTTTTTTTCTCCCCCTTTTTTTCCCTCTCCCGGCTATGCCGGCGGCAAAACGGCCCTGGGCGCTCAGCCGGAGCTCAGCCCCTTACGACGCGCCCGCATGACACTTGCCTCCTTGCTTTTAAGGCTCTGAAGCACTTATTATTAGCGGGACACGGGGCGGGCGGGGGGATCCCCGTCCCGCTGCCCCCGCCGACGCGCGCTGATTGACAGCCCGGCCCTTCCCGCGGCCCGGCCGAGCAGCAGGGGGGCCTGGGAAACGTAGTCCCCCGCAGAAGCCCCGCCGGCCGCCGGCGAGCCCGGGAGCCGGGACTACATCTCCCAGGCTCGGCCGAGCCCCCCGGCGGGGAAGGCGCGGAGAGGGGCGGGACGGGAGGGTGGACACCCCCGACGGGCGCTACCGGGCAGGGCGGGCTCTGGGCGCTGCCGGCGGGCGGGGAGGGAGCTGCATGGCTGTGGTTCTTCCCACGCGTGGCCGCGCAGCCCGGGGAATGTCGCGCCGGCAGCAGTTTGGCCAGGATGCCCTTATTCCCCTCCCCGGCAGCCAAGGGATTTGGGGTGGGCGTGTTGTACGAAGCACCCACGTAACACCACAGAGCCACACAAAGGAGAGGGGTTCGATGTCTTTACCACACCAAAATAAAACGAAAGGAGGCGGTTGCAGCCCGGAGCTGTGGGTGCGTCATTTTGAGTGAAAATTGCAGCGGTCGCGCCCCCTCCAGCCGCGGCACAGCGCGGGCGCGGAGGAGAGCAGAGAAGGGATGGGGGCTGCGTGTCACCCACGGGAAAGAACAGCCACAAATCACGGGCTCGGTAGGGGGTAGCCCCTGCCCTGTTGGAAATGTGAATTGCAGGGCTGAGCGCTAATGACATGGTTATCCATCAAGCCCACATTACGATGCTGTTAGCAACTAATTAACAAATACAATCAGCCCGCGAAACTTCCACAAAGGAGAGACCATCAACAAGAGAAAAGCCGTAAAGAGTCAGGCGAGGCAAAGTTCACCACAATAGAAGTGGGAAATCATTTCCAATAAGGAAAAGAGACGAGTCATTTCGGTAATACACATCGGACAGACCGTAGGGGATAAAAAACAACACACACACACAAAAAAAAAAAAAAAAAAAGCAAAAAACCCCAAAAAATAAAAAACCAAAAAAAACAAAGCAAAAAAACCAAAACACCACCAAACAAAAACAAAACAACCAGCAGCCGCAGTTCCCGGGAACTAGCAATCAGCAGTTTCCTCCAGTACTGACAAAAAACGAAGCTCGGGAATACTCAGCCCCCAGACCCCGCCCGTCCGCTGCCGGGGCCCAGACTCACGGGGAAGCACCCGGGGATCGGAGGCAGCAGCGAGACGGGGAGGAGGCGGGATAAGACAACCTCGGCAGGGGACATGGAAACAGACCGTGTCTCCCAGCAGCCTCAGTCTTTCTATCGCTGCTTTCCGAGAGCCCTAGGCAGGCGCCGGGAGCACGGCCCACCCGCGGCTTCGCACACGAGGGGCAGAGGCTCGCACTGCCGGACCAGGCGTCCCATCCCCGTGGGACTACAGAGCCTGGCACCAACCACCGCAGAAAAGTGACTGGAGGGAGCGTAATTACCAATTAAAATAAAAATAACAACTGTAGGAACGGGAGGGCTGTCTGTCCCCGAAAGGACAGCAAGCCCCCGGGGGCTCAGCCCAGCCTCCGCGGGCGCGCTGCTCCCGCAACCCGCTGCGCGCCTACCCGAGGTACTCGCTCCTCCTGCCAGGGCGGTGCCACCTGCCCTCCCCACGGGTGAGGGGACCACGCCTCGGGGGGAAGCTTTTATGGATGGGGTGGGTTTTTTGATTGGTTCGGGGTTCGGGTTCTTCTTTTGTTTCTTGTTGGGGTTTGAGGTTTTTTTTTTCCTTTCCTTCATCGTTTCTGTTCTTACCTATCGGGAGCAGCGTTTTACCCACCAGAGGCAGCCCATTCCTGCTGCGATAAGCGGGATTTTCACGGGCGTAGAGGGCGGGCAGCAGACCTTTTTTTCCCAAAGTAAAGGCGTTTATAATGGTAGGACATGCATTTCCAAAGATGATGTGACACCTGCAGCCCTCTCTGTATTGAGCGGGATCCCCCCAGCCCCCGCAAGCGACAGGAGGCTCGGGTTGGCTTCCCGCGGTAGGTGCGGAAGATCTGAAAGCACCGGACCTTCCCCGCTGCCGAGTCCGTCCTCCGCCGGCCGCTGGCAGGGCAGAGGGCTCTCGGAGAGCCATAGTGCCTTATTACCCAGCCGGTCATCCCATACCCAGCGCTGCAGGCCAAGCCAGCACGGAGGGGCCAGAGCGCGCTCCTCCTGCTGCCCGCCGTCCCGCGCGTCCTCCGGGGAAATCACGGCGATTTGTCCGTGCCTTTGAAACGTACACGCTCGGCTGGATTTACGGCTTGGTTGATAGGAGCCAACACTTTTTATTATTGCACAGATAAGAGTCAGAATATAGCCGCGCTCAGTCGGAGCGGTTGTGCAAGCGGCTGTGCGCCCACAGAGAGCGCGGCCCTGGAATCGATACCAGCGAGCGGTGTGAGCTGGGCGGAATACTTTTTACAGGCCGGACCGGAGGGTGACACGAGGCCAGCGGGCTCTTGGATCGGGGAGCCGGCTTTTCCAAGAAGCTGTGCCCGCCTCGAGAGCGGAGTGTGGCCCTGGGAATGGTGCAGGGTCGTGAGGGCGGCCGAAGGCCCCGGCAGGACCAGCGCGGAGAGAAGAGAGATCTTCCTTTGCCATGTACCTCGCATAGTACCCGCAGCCCTGGGTGTCTGGAGGAGGTGCACATCTCCCCGAGGCGGGGGCAGTGCCCGCTTTTCTTGCAGGCCGGGAGGAAGCGGGTCCGAAGCGACGCGGAGTTTCTCCTGTGAGCGTCCCCGGGCGCCTCAGAGGTTGCGCGCCCGCGAAGGTTGCGCGCCCATCGTGTTTGCGCAGTTTACAGGAACACAACCGGACTGCAAAACAGATGCTCCGCAACAGCGAGCCACCTGTTTTTCACATCATGCTCCGTCTTAAAGCCGGTTTTCTTCATTATATCCTTCCCGACAGATACCTTGAGATACATCACTCATTTAGATATGGGAGCCGGCCTCTGGAGGACGACTTGCGCGGAGCACTTTGATGCTGAGAGACAGATTTCAAAAGATAGAAAGCCCCTTCGATGTTTCTAATTACCCCGCGCCCACGGCCTGCCACTGATTAGGGCTGCGGTGCTGAGGTGATGCGGAGGCCGGCGGCCCGCGGGAGCACAGCCCGGCTCGGCCTGGCTGTGCGGGGAGGAGCGATCCGCCTCCTCCATCCGCCGGCCAGGGAGAGTGACACGGGTGCATCAGCAGAGCTCCCCTGAAGCCGGCAGAGAGCCGCGGCCATCAGCCCGTGCTGGCGTGAGAAGAGGGCAGCAGCCTTTGCTGCATCCCCACCGCCTCCCCACCGCGGGAGGAGGTTTGGGAGCAGGCGGGATCTGCTCCCGCAGCCAAGGTCCTTTTGCAAGAGGCTGCGCTGAAAGCATTGCAGCCCTTGCTAACACTTCTGCTCACATGCGAGCCTTTCATCTCGGCAGCGCTGTTGGAAAAGCTGAATCACAGCGGAGAAAGTGAGGACTGAGGGGTATTTTTTCATATGCAACAAGCTGCTCTTTATTTAATCCTCACAGCGCCTATTTCTATCAATATTCCTAAAGCTGAGAGATCAAACACGGAAAAATTAAAACCATGCTACCACACTAAATAAGATTAAGATCGTGGCAATACATTGGCTGCTCCTTGGGGAAGTAATTTTTTTGCTGCAGGAACCATGGCCATCCTGGAAGCAAAGCTTGTGTTTCAGGAATGGGTGATGGGAAAGACAGTTGGGAGTTGGCCTCCAAACCCAACCAGGAGCCACCTCAAATGCCCATTCTGCTGGAAGTCCTTCTGCTCCCAGCCCAACTGCTTGGGCATCACTTCTCTGGAATCAATGAAATTTGCTATGCTGAGCTCCATTATCCTCATTTTAGTCTCACCTTCAGGCATCTTCAAGTGAGTCCCACTGTTGGTCTCAAGGGATTTTGACTCCAGGCCCCAAAAAAGAAGTGCCACATTTTCAAGCATAGGCAGCTTCAAGATCTCACTTTTTAAAAACCACAAATTGAAGCTTGCAGCTGTAATAATTCAGAGTTTCTGCTGAGGGAGTTTGTTCTTCCAGAATTGTCCTCTGCTCACATGATTCTCCTTTGACACTTACAGAATTAATTTTATTTTAAATTTTAGATTACATCATAATGTAACTTTGAATTCCTGGCCACCTGTTCTGGCTGCTTATGTGGTAGAAGAGCTTTCTTGGAAAGTCCATCCTCAGACGTGAGGCCAGAAGTCTCTTGAAAACAGTCTATGGACTGCATGCCTTTTTACTGAGGAATCTTCCACGGCCAACGCCTCCGTCATTCCCTGCTTTGCCAAGGACTTGTCAGCTTTCAGGGCAGAGTGGAAAGCCTTTCTTTCCTCAGGGATGTAAGGCCAGCAGTCCCTTGCACATGTACATTCTGTAAACTCTTTAAAATTTTCTTACAATCTCTATAGTGTTTTTTACTTTAAACAGGATCTCTCTTTCTGATGTTCTTTCTTTTCTCTGAGGAAACCCACTCCTTTGTATATTTGAAGCAAGCTGAGATGCAGCCAATTGTATTAGTTCTGGCTGGAGCAAAAATGCATAATCAAACACTGGATATATGGTATGAGTCCAAAATAAATGGTCAATAGCAGAGCCAGCAAAAACCTATGAGCTCAGATAGCCTGCAATAAAAGAAAAGCTTGGATTTTACCTGCAGTGGTCTGTGCTTTTCCAAAGGGAAAAATGAACTTTGGAGTTTAGATAGCTTGGGAAGGGACACTGGGGCACTGAGCCTTTTTCATTACATTTGTGAATTGTGATGATTCTTGCATTTTTCATGAATACATCATCTCTAAGTGGGAGAAAGTGTTTTATCTCCTAACCTGTTGTTCTCAAAGCACAGCAGTTCAGGTTTTATGTGCCAGACGTCAGTGTGACCTGATTCTTCAGGCAGCTGGGATTAAAGCTTCCCTGTATCAGAGAGGTGTTATAAGGATAACTCTGTTAATGTATGTGGAAATCTGGTACTGCAGCGATAAAGACCCTGTAAATATTTACACAGACAGACGAGCTCATGGAAATTTTACATTATTAGCTTAACTTCATTACAAGGAAGTAGTTGAGAAAGTCAGCAGTATATTACCATCGCTTTTTTTTTTAATTAAACATTGACAACACATCTGGTGCTGCTTCAAGCCACTAGATTCAGAGGGTCACTCTTTTAAATATTTTACAATCTGCAGGGAAATATCAAGTCTCAGGCAAAAGAGAAAAAGAAACATAGCTCCTATAAGAATAAATCTTGCCAGTCAGACCTTTTACACTTTTAAGAGTTAATAAAATAGTGAGTGAAGAACAACCAGAGAAAATAATTTATTTGGACATTCAAAAGCCTTTTGATAAACACCCATACAAGAAACTGTTAAGGAAACTTGGTAACCACAAAGTGAGAGGTAAAGTCCTGTCATGGATTAAAATCTAGTTATAAATGGGTGTGGAATAAATGGTCAATTCTAGTAGGGAAGGAGATTAATAATGAGGTGCCCTAGGGAGCAAGACTCAGACCAATATTGTTTAATGCTTTATTAATAACCTGGGGGTGAATACTGAAGTGGCAAAAGTTGATGTCAATAGAAAGGTACTTAGCTTAGGTCAAGAGCAACTCCAGAAGAATTTAATAAAGTATCAGGACCATATGTAGAAGTATCAGGGCAGCTTGGGAAGTACCTTCAAAACCTCAGCTCTCTTGCTTCTTCTGTTGAGATGCATGGCTGTGTCTCAACAAAGCTGCTCAGAGGACAAGCAGGTATTTCCAAGTATCTGAAGTACTTTTTGACTCTTCTCAGTTGCTGTTCAGCTCCCGTAGTTATGCCAGGAGGAAAGAATGAGACCCTACATGGCCCCTCTATCAGTCTCTGTGTAGTATCTCCTCAAGCTCCTCCAGTAATTGTTTAAAAAAGCCATTGTGAGTTTCCATGGCTGATCATTCCCTAAGGACATGCCAACAACCCTGGAGGTCAACTCTCACAGATATTTTAAAAATTATGTCTTTGGTCTGACAAGCTTGACATGGTAACAGACCTCAAGTCCACTTAGTCTGAGGGTGTAAGCTCCTGAGTGGTGCCTTGCACCTGGAAAAACAAAACCTGCCAGCACAGCTGGGGTGCACATATCTATGTGAACATAGTGGTCACATTATCTAGTTCATAAAGTAAGGGGTAAAGGCACAAGCAGCCACCTGGACAACTGGATGAGTTGTTCAGAGGAGTTGTTTACTCTGTGGCTGCCTCTTCCCACTGGTTTCACTTTTGTGGTGTGGTTGCATCCTAACTGAGCTGTGCTGATGTGAACCTTGAGCTGGCACAGGCCTGGGCTCACACTGCAAGGTCTGTGTTGGAGCCTGCTACAGACAAATGCACTCACCAGCACTCTGCATGACGATGCAGGGCACCTTCTGTAATCTCAGCGCTGCCGGCCTCAGTCTCAACTGTTCAGTCTCCACAGTGCCACCGAAACATAGCACAGGCTTTTGAAGGTAATGACATTCATGGAAATTCAAAAGATTGTTTTTCACAGGGATTTGGTATTTTGTTTTTACCCAGTGGATTTCCAAGGATACTATTCTGGAAAAGAAAGCAACTCATAAAGAAAGACTTTTAAAAATCCTCTTGATATATCTTGTAAAGTATTTTGAAGTACCAGCAACAAAAGAAATTGTTTTTAAATCCTCTCTTTCATTTGATGATTTATATTACATTAGAAATGCCCTGTGTCCCCAGCTTTGGAACCTCAGAGGAGTAGGTGTGGCTCTGTACTCAATGGGAACTGGAAAGTGTCACATCCCAGGTGGGAAGTCCGCATGCATATGGGAAGTGGCTTACCTATGATCCTGTAGCACCCAGGAGACAACCCAAGGCTCTCTTCTCCCAGTGAATCACTGCCTTGCCTTATCCCCATGTTTTGTAGTTCAATCCAAGCTCTCCATGTCTCATAGGCACTCTTGGGATTCTTACCTTTACTTCTCTTTTTTCATAGTCTGAAATGGAAAACCACATACACATGCACACAGCATCTGGTCAGCCTAATAAACAATAACCTAATACTTTAATGCAGGGGGTGGGTTCCCAGTGTGAATGGGCTTCATTTGTGGAGCCTTATGAATCCACATCAAATGAGGACCTGCTCAGAAGTGAACACCTTCAGAAGAGCTGGTCTAATCACTCATGTGGAACCAGGGGTTCTGCTGAGGATCACTCTGGAAATGAGCAATTTTAGAGGCCAGGGATGGGTACTGTCTGTGCTCATAAGCCTCTGGCTCCTAAACTACAGTTCTCTGTGGTCATGGCTCACACACTTACGGGAGGTAAATTGTTCGGGCGTCATGGTAATATATACAGTAGTTATGATTCTACAAGAGCATAGTATGCAGTCATGCAAACATGAAGGTCACTAAATGTCTTGGGATTTATGCCTTAAAATTGGTACATTTCACTATTAGCACCATCACTTTTCTCCATGCAAAGATAAACTTTGGGAGCTTGGTCTGGGAATCAGGATAGGATGGAGTCTAGGGTAACCTGCAGCCCTGGGCAGCTGCAGAATTAAAGCAAGACTAAAACTCAAGTATGAGGCTTCAAACCACTGAGGCAGAGCCCTTGCATTCCTTGGAAGTGTCTGCCCTCTGCCTCGCTGCCCTGATGTGGAGGGAGGTATGGCTGCCTCCACCATGTCTTTACCACTTTTCAGGCTCTGCTTGAGATCTTCTTGTCTTTCCCATCTTCACCTCTGAACCTGCTTCTCCCACCACACCCCCATTTTTGCGTCGTGAAGTCCCTCCAGTCATCCCTTCTGATTCTTCCTCCTGTCAACAGAGAAAATGGCAATTTCTCAGCCTCCTCCTCCTCCTGTGCCCTTTTGCAGACTGCGATGACTGCATGCAGTGACTGAGCCACTTCTAGTGGGGCAGTGCTGGTTCCCCTCCTCCTTACTCCCAGAACAATAAGCAAAGGCTGGCATTTTGCTAATCCAGGCATAATTAATAGCCACCAATGTTTTTATTTTAATTAATCCATTTCTATAGCATTGAAGAGGTTTAGGAGCTGTGAGCTTTTATGTATGATTGTAGAAGATACAGATGCAGGTATTTTCCCAGGCTATAAAATCCTTTGCAGCCATAGTAGTTTTTTAGGGGGCTTAAACAATTTTGAATCAAAATCAGTAAAGAAGTAGAAGGGTCAGACTGGAGAGGTACAGATGGAGGCTGTCTGAATCTTAGTTGTTCCAGCAGCACAGAACAATGGAAAGGAGCAGAAGCAGATTATTTTGTACTCAGGAGATGATTTCTTGCTATCTACTAGTTCACAAAGACATAGCAAAGAGGAAGACCTAGATCTGTAATTTATTCCTGTGCCCTTGGTATCTAGCTCCATGGATGCTGGCAGGCAGGATAATGGCAGCAGTGGTTTGTAGAGATGGAAATGTGGTACTTTCTATGAGAGAAAAGGAAAGATGTCAGGTCCCATTACAGCCTTTCCTTTGAATAGACAAGATGTTTGAATTGTTTCTCAGAGTCACAAAAAAAAAGGCATGTGAAAATGTCAGAGAATTTCCTTTTTCCCTTTCCCACCCAAATACAAAATCAAATAAAAGCAAACACATGGGACACAAATACAAGAGCAGTCCCCCTCTGCACGTATTCGCCGTGATACACAGGCTGTTTCCAGATGTATGGATTAGATTTCATCCAACTACTGCTTAAAGCTCAGCCTGAGAGTATATATTGACCAAGCTGGAAACTTCTGGGGAAAATAAAACACTCCGTGTTTTAGCTCCTGTCTTTGGATGTGATATTGGTCACTGCAACTACTTTGTGACCCTTTTGCCATCCCTTCATTCCAATTAGACCATTTTCAAGCCTGCTAAAGTACAAATCTTAAATCCCTGATGTGTAATTAAAAATGAGAAGTAAGTTATATGGGGATATTTTGTCTTTTGCCTGAATATTTTAAATCAACTGTTGGCATAGTTTAAGGAACATATTGCCCTGTGAGCATGAGCAGTGAAGTACGCTCTCATGAACGCTGCATCACTGATAAAAACCAATTGCATGATGTTAAACAACCTCTCAGACAGTTTGGGATTTTCATACATCATGTAGATGAATATCCCACAAAACTGCTTTCGCTAATTGGATATCTGTGTGTGTGGTTGGACCCCAGATGGGAATTTCTCAGACATAAGTATGCCTTCTGTAATAGTGAGTATATGGGTAAAAGAGATTGCCTGGCAGACCTGATGCATGAGGCTGTAGTTGTTACTGCCTAACTTGGTGCTTAGTATTTTTGGTCCCAGTTCCAATCCTGGTGGTTAGAATTGGTCTCCAATCTCAGAGACCTACATATCTGAATCCTAGAGGGACCAGAGTTATTCCTTGTCCTTCATCTGGCAGGAGACTAAATGATGGGTTTCCCTCCACCATGAATGCTCATAATGGGCTGAGTATTAAAAACTACTACATATATTGTTCTGTACTGCAATGCTTTTTATCAGCTGCTGCATAAAAGCATTCAGTCAGTCCCTAATTCAAATATGAATTAAAGAAACAGATGCACAGGGCACACATTTCCAGAAGCTGGGGCAGGTTTAACACAGAAGGTGGATTTAAAGCCCATTTTGCTGGTGTCAACTTTAGGACAGTTAAAGGACTGACTCACAGATGGAGAGAGATGCCCAGTGGTTTCTGCCAGGCCAGCCAAGCCCTGAATTGGCCACAGAGTCAGGGTGCTCAAACCTGCATGGCTCAGAAATGGCCACAGGAACAAGAACACCCTGCCACCTTGGAGACGTACCTGCCAACAGGGACTGGACATTCCTGGGTAAAGGGTTAAAGGGATTTCTGAGGATTCTTCAGGTTATAAACTTATTCAGGAGAAAAATAAAACAACACACCCCTCACATTTTTTTAAAAATTGCTTTAATCCTCAAGTCTAGGTTAATTCTAGAGCCGCCTCTGAATCTAGCAAAATCACACTGATCTCAATTGCTTTGACAGAAATGCTGAGAATTTTGTATTCATTGAGCACCCCAATGGGTTGAAAATATTCCTGAGAAATTAGGCTCTCAGCTACTGCTCCAATTCACAGAAATTAAACCTTCCATCATCTGGTTTTTATATTTGGAAAATGTCAGCTATACTTCCTATCACGTATTTTGTTGCTTCAATGCACTGAGCCTTCTGTGAATTTCAAAACACATAACTCAGCTCTCAAGCATTTCTTTTGTAAATATTGATAATGGTTTCAAGTTCTTTATTAAATAACTTTTTAATGAGTTTGAGGACAAAGAACTATTTTTTCACAGTCTCACAAAGATAAGAATCATAACATATCTTTCTGTACCATGGAACACATGGTTCTCAATACTTCATTGTACAGCATAGGCTTTCCTCACTTTAAAAAAGTTTACTTAAACAAAAAAAGCCCCAAAATTATGAGAAATAAAACCTAAGCAGGTCATACCAAAATGTCCAAAATTGCATGCAAATGCTGTGTGAAAGCTTTGCAGAAAAGTGTGTGCTGACACTGGAGCAGCCTTAGAAAGCTCCACTTAGTCCAACAGCAAGAAGAGCTACAAAATGCCACCATCACTGCTTAGTAAGGTTCAATGTATAGACCTCTCCTTGCTCAGCATTATTTATGGCCTGTGTTTTTGCCAGAGGGGATCCCTGTGTATATGCTTAAGACTGAAGGCAATAAAATATTATGATGAGTTTCACCAGGGGAATTTTCCAGGGGGAGGTTTTTTATCAGTTTACAGGCATGGTCTAAGTCCTGCCAGAGAGCTCCTCTTTGGAGCTGGCTGTAAACAATTTACATGGGAAGGTAATAGGAAGCTTTTAAGGTGCCTTGGAAAATATTAAGTTATAGAAGTTCTGACCTCTGTCTTCTAGACCTGGCCCAGAGGACCAATGTTTACTAGCAAGTATGCAGCTCTCTAGGAAACTGCACACTCTCAGTGAAAGAAGGGTTATTTTTTTAATACATTTCAATTAAAAGTTGGACTGGGTAGCAGTATACTAAATCAAATATGTTGTACAACTAATTTTCTCTATAAAAAGCCAAATGCTTACCTTTGAACTTAAAAATGTTGCCTTCAGGCAAGTCATGTTCCAGCCAGCTGTAGTTTAAATGCCTGGTACAGGTTCTGTAGCTTGCTTCTTCATTCAACACTCAAAATCATTCATGTTTGCTAAGTGGAATTAAAAGCCATCTAGTAACAAATTACTGGTCCCTTGATATTAGCCTTTCTTCTCACACATTGCCTTGAAGACTTTCGGGTCTAATAATAACATTTTCTTGTGCTGATCCTATTGATAGGTTGAAACCTTAATGACGATCCACTTCAAATGTAAATATCTGGTTTTACTTGCATGTTTATTCGAAGGAATTTGTATTGATTCAGTTGGCTGTGACTGAAAACAGAATTCAAGAGACAAATAAGGAAGTTTAGGTGATTTTAGATGCTATTTTAGGCCCAGCCCATAGCTGGATGTGTTGTCAAAGTTCTGCTTTCCCAGCAGGCTAAGGGAAATACGTTAGGCTCTCCAGTCTCCACCTGATCAATTGTTCTTGTTAAATTTAGATACAAAGACATGCATTGGCACTGGTGGTTGGGGGTTTTGGGTTTGTTTCTTTTTTTCCTGCAGTCAGGATGACAACAAAGCCCCAGGATATCTGTATTGAACATGAAACCAAACAATAAGAACTGGGAGAGGAGCTGTTGTTGATTACCAGCTAGCAGGTTCTTATTTGTGTCTATTATTTTAATGACGTTGAGATGTGCTTTAAGTGTTTTGGATGTGTTAGGGCACCAAGAGCATTCAAAGGGTATCTTTTCAGCCATTTCCAGTTAAGAGGTCTGTATTACTGAGTTGTGAATCAGAAGAATCATTCAATCTTCCATCTTTGTCAATGTGCCAGCACACAGGAAATGATCTTTTCCTAAAAGCTGAGCGCCTGCAACTCTCATTAAGATCAGTTTAATGTCACCCATTGCTTTTCAGACTCCAAAAAGGGCCTCATACAATCTACCTGTTTCAAATTCCCTGGGGATTAATTGGCTCAGAACATAGATTACTTGTCTTGGTATCAGGGATTTCCTTTCTTTTGAACAGGAGCATAAAAACACAAAGAAAGCCTAAACTCAAGTAACATGAAAATATTGTGTTTGATTCCAACCCATATATTCAAAGTTACAGATGAATGCCTGACTTTGACTTGAAATGTGATGCCTTGAGTCTGCACATGATCTTGCGGCATATAAAATGTTTGGAAGCCTTTGAAAAAAACGGAAATATTCTTGGCTTTGGTCGTCTTATTATTATGTGTTCTTTAATGTATTCATAGTTGGCTCAATAGATCTTTACATATATCAAGCTTGGCTAGCAAGTTTCAGGACTCATGAAATCTGTGTTGTTCATGGCTGTAATGGCAACACACAGTCAGTTGTGTACTTTACACACGTTGTGTCTTTAGGTGAGAGGGTCCCTGCACGTAAATGGAATAGTCCAAAAGCTTGATCCAAGTCTTCTTGAAATATACAGCATGGAAGTTTATTTCACTGATATGCCAGACTAAAAGTTTGAAACACTGAGCTCTCCTTTCTTAAGTGAGCAGTAAATTACAGGCACCTGCAACTTTACACTGACCTGAAATTGCCCTACTTTTACCCTCTTAAATTCAGACAAAGCAATAAAATTTAATGTATACATGCACTTACTGCATTAAAATTAATGGTTTCATTTCCAGACTGGTTACTGACCATGAGCTTAAATGAAATTAGTTCTCCTAAAAGATGACTAAGTACCCTTAGCTGTGAATACTGGTTTTTAGACATAGTTAAAATGCACCATAGAGGGCAATGAAAATTTCATGCTCAACATGCTCAAATGCCTCAGTGATCTCAGGGGTTTTTGATAGGTTCTGACAAGAAATAGTCTCTGAACTCCATTCAACAGCTCACTCAAATCAGAGTTAAAAGAGAAAATGCATCAGCCATCTTGAAAGGTGTAAATATAATTCTTTCTAATTAATTTTTTTCCATTGCTATATGTTTATTTATAATCCTATCAGAAGTATTCTGTAAGAAAACCTGAGCAACTTCATACATGGATTCTTTTAAACAGGACATTTTACATTCATCAGGCATGTTCAGCAATGTTCTCCCAGGGGTGATATTTGTATTTTGAGAGTAGAAGTTTAAGCACATAATTAATCAGCAGTCAGAGCTAGCTGAATGTTGAATGGCCATGAAGAGCTTGCAATCAGAACAAATTAACAGTCACGTAGTTTGCAGTGCCTGCACCCCTACAGTTTCATTCAGCAGATGCTGTGTGACACCGGAAGGATACAGTCCCTGTTCCACAAATACTGGAAGGAAACCCTTCGCCATTCTGTGATCTTCAAGGATTTTAAGCAATGCAAAAGCTGATGTTTTCACCTGTACAAAGACTGATTCAGTGGTTCACTCTTCCATCAGTTGGCTTGAAGGGCATTGAATTGCTCCAAGGCTGCCGTATGAATCAAGAAGAATTAGTGTGTTCTCAGATAATAGACGCAAAATGATATCTGAACTAGATGACCAGAAAACGTAATGCTAAATAACCTTGGACTATGATTTCACTGGGACCTCACAAGCTCTGAAGCCAAGGCTGGTTCCACTGAATATTGTATGCTCTCACAAGTCCTATGCAAAATCTGGCAAAGTATTATCTCAACCCTGGTCATGGGAGGGCAGCTAAAGGATGATTGCAATGTTTTTGTGTGGGGACTGTTGCAGTACTTTCTAGTATAGTGATCTTTGCTCAGTGTTGCAGTCATTACATGTGCTTTTAACAGAGGAGCAAAGTTGTGAAGTGCGAGTTGTGTATCCAGCTTTGGAAATATAGCCGGAATACAGGGGCTCTCCCCGAGTATCTTCTGTCTACCATGTTGACAGGCATACATGCAGACTACATACTTACTAATCAACATCCAGCAGCTTTTTCAAGTTTAACTATCAACATCTGGAAAGCTGGCAGAACCAAGCTTGGGATTTGGATTGCAGTTTTTTTCACAAGGTGTGCAATTGTCCTGGCAAATAAAGCCCTTAAGCCCCATAAGGAGCTTTAGAGTATGCAATTACTTTAAAGACTGTTTAAAGGACACTGAAAGCCTCACAAAGTTTTACAGTTTTTGTGGCAAGACCTTCTGACTCTTAACTGCCAAACTCAATCCAATGGTAACCATGTCCCTTCTGAGGGGAAAAATGCCCTCGTGGGTGTTTCGAAACCTACACATAGTTCACCAGCTGGGGATTTATGGGTGGAATGGTACAGGTACTTCTTTAGTTCCTTCTATTAGGTACCTGTCAGGGAAAAAAGAATGAGTTATGAGGGTATCCCAACATTACCCTTTTCTCCCTGAATATGAGCTCTGCAGTGCTGCTAAGGAACAGAAATATCTTTATGTTATATTGCAACAATGGACCAAAGGACATATACCTGAATCTAATCACCATATGTGAGAAAGGCAGCCTGGTGTCTAGGAACCAGAAAGAAGAAGCCCTTTTGTAAGATGTTTTCTCATGGAAAAGATTTTTTTAAATGCTGTTGAGCAGCTAATGTTATATTTACTTTAAAATTTACATTTTTGTTTTAACACAGACTGTCTCACATAAGAGGAGACTCCAACACACTCACCTGGCACTTCTCACCTGAGGTGGTGAATGTAGCAATTTCATCTATCAGTTACACCAAACCACTGCACACTGTTCTAAGCTTAGCTTGTTACTGTCTCTCAGTCTGCAGAATAACTCAGGGCAATGGAACAGTTACTGGCACTGTAAATGTTTTCAGACACTGAAGCTAGTAATACGCAACCTTATTTGAATTAAATTACCTCTTTGAGAGAGTCTGAAACCGGATGACTTCATATAATTCATTATGTTTAAGAAGGCAATTTAGTGTAGCAAGTTAAAATCCATTAAATTGCTCTGTAGTTTTCTTGGCTGTGGTTGTTTTTCTTAAGTGAAAGTAATTAAACATAAATATTTACCAATATCCCAGGCTGTGAAACTCTATAGCAAGAGGAACAAGGAGAACCAACCCAGTGCTGGCTTCTTGCATTAATACCCCACACTGGGTAATGTAATGTAACATGCTTCCTAGCTTTTGCACAAGTAAGGCTGGCTGATGTGGAGCTCTGATGGGGAAATGGAAGCTGAGCAGTTGAATTTGTTTAAAGAAGAGGAGGAAATCTCTACTCGGATGTGATCTCTTTTTAAAATGCAAGATTCCTGCAATGGGCAGTAAGACATCACAAATAAATTGGCATTGCCCCAGCTGATCCTGGACAAAGACCTGCTCCAAAATTCTTCTGTCAGTGGAAAAAACTCCACTGAGTTGCATCAAGGCAGCATGTTTGTAAGCTCTCTGAATGAGCACAGGTGAGCCCAGCCACTGAGGCAGCGATTCCTTTCCCTGCCCCAGCCACCCCACCTCGCTGCTGCTCTCCCCACCAGCATGAATATTGATGGGGCCACACAGAGAACCAGCACCAGTAAATACCAACTAGGGCTGCTGGTAACCAGCTTAGCCTAAAGTTTCTGCAAGTCAAGAGCTCCCTCTTGGCAGGCTACTGTAAAGTTGGTGAGATGGCAGACAAGCCCCCAGTGTGAATGTCCTTCAGGGGCCTGTCAGGAACCCGCAAATGGGTCCAGACTGGCCCAGTAACATTTCAGGGTTAATACTTCATCTGAGATGTCTTCAGATCTGATTTTTCAGAGAGGCATAGGGGATTTAGCCTTGAAATAGCACCCTATACTCTCTCTTTATACCCTATCTGAAACAAAGGGGCCTCTTGCAACTTTTCAGAACTCCAAGGTAACACAATTAAGCAGCTTAAATTAGTTCCATTACTCATTGAAAGTTGATCTATGGAGAAATTTTTGCCCTTTCTGCACAAAATGGGTCCACTTCATGCTTATGTTATGATCTCTGTTCACCAGCATCTGATAAAATAATTCTCATAAAAGGACCCAAGACCTCCTACACTGTCAGAAAAGTATGAACCTGCTTAGCTTGAAGAAGGTATCAATTGCTGACCCAAGGGCACTACTACCAAAATGAGGTACCATGCTCTGGCAAAAAGAGCCACAAACCCCTAAAGCAGATGGTGACTAGGGTCAGCCTTATGCCCCATCCTCCACCCACTCTGTCTGTGCTGCTTTCTCTCGCATGCACATAGTGGGACGTGAGAGCAGTTGGTGCCTCGCAGCATTAGGCTGGGCCAGCACAGCCTTTGTAGGCAGGGGGGGCAGGAGGCCTTCCCAGCCCTGAGGGTAGGTACTGACTCCTCTGGCTCCAACACACCACTTCCATCACACAATTTGTGCTGAGACACCCCAGGACCACAGTGGCACCCATTAACTAAGGGCCAGTCAAGCAACATTATTAAAAATACTTTGGAGCCTTAAACCCAAGCAGCTCTGCTGAAACAGGTGTCAGGCAGAAGAAAGCTTGAATTACATGACTGGGGAGGTTTATTAGCACACTCTTAAACTGAACATTTACCCAGAGATCTTCTTGCTTCAAGTTTAATACTGCTAATGCGGCTGCACCTTTTAAGGTGAGTGAGGAACATGAAGTTGCTGTATTCATGTTTGCCATCCACATCCACCCAGAAGGGACTGTGGAAGGTTTGCTTGGCAGGGTGCTCAGGGTGCTCCTCTTCTTAGGCAGAGAAGAGGATTAGACCAAGGATTATTAATTTGTGGTGTGATGTTTTTGTGTGCTGTGAAGTAACAGCCCTGTAAACTATCTCCCCTACCCAGCAAGCAGATGTCCCATGAAGAGTGATGCAGCACTCTTTTACTCCTCTCTGCTGACCTCTCAGAACACACTGCGAGGGTTCAGGTCACCCCAGAACCAGTGTTTCTTTACATCCCCTGCCAAGCTGGGTGGCAGCTCACACAAAGTATGCTCTTAAGGCACATGATGTATTTCAGTCATGGTTAAGTCCAAAACCTTCTGCCAAAAACAAGCTTGTTAAAAGCTGCTTTAGTCAAAAAGATGAAATGCTAAGCTGCCTGCCTTTACGAGACAATCGCTCATAGGAGCTGAAATTCAGACATTTTCCTTTGGAATAAGCTGGCTGGATCATTTCAGTCTTTTGGGGGTATAAAGCACAAAGAAACTGCCAAAACAATTTTAAAAAATGAGTTCTATACATGGCTGGGAAGCAATCTGTATGTTCTTCTGGAAGAGGCCGCCCCACACGTGCTGGGTGCCTGCAGATCCAAGCCTTCCTCGTCCTTGTACTGGAGTGCTGTGGACTTGGCTGCTGATGGGCAGAGCACCCAGCACATTGGGCTCCTGTGCTCCTTGGCAGCACCATAGTAGTGGGCTGATTTTCTTGCCAATAAGGGCCAATGGTAAAAGGCAGTATCTCACATTTGCTTAGGCTGTTGGGTATACAGGAAGAAAACCAGTTTAAACTGTGTTTAGCAAAAAACCAAGCCCTTACCTAATTTATAAATCAGTCAACCAGAGCATCCTCCAACCATGTTATGCCAAGCTGAATTTTTGTCAGATTTTTGTCACCGATTCAGTAGCATTTGATCAAACGGACACATGCAAGTTTGACATGCAAGTCAAACTGCAAAACCAATTCAGGTCCAAAAGTGATAGCATGTTTCTATCAAAGTAAATACAACTAAATAAATATCAAGAGGAGGCTTGGTGCTTTCAATAGTCTGAGAACACAGTCTTGTCCTTTTAGCCTTTGGCACACAAAGGACTCCTGGAGTCCGAGATGCTTCATGGAACCATGGACTTGTTAAGGTTGGAAAAGACCTCTAAGGCAGAGGCCAACCATTAATCCAGCACTGCTAAGTCCACCATTAAGCTGTGTTCCTAAGTGTGACGTCTACATGTCTTTTACATCCCTCCAGAGATGGTGACTCCACCCTCCAGATGGTGACTTCCCTGGGCAGCCTGTTCCAATCATTAAAAACCTGTTTGGTGAAGAAATTTTCCCTAATATCCAGCTTAAACCTCCCTAGCACAGCTTTAGGCCATTTCCTCTTGTTCTATCACTTTTTACCTGGGAGGGGAGTCTGACCTCACCTCACTACAGTAAAGTGTGGTATTGCTGAGCCAGTCCTGGCTGGCTGCGTGCTGGTGGCCCTGAGAGCATTTCCATGGCAGTGCTGGACAGAAGAGATAAAATCTCCTCTAGGTCTGGGAAAGCATTAATGCTTTTATGTCCCAGGCAAATCTGGTTTCCAGTGCAGCCTAACAGAGAGTGAACCGCCTTTTATTGCTCATTTTCTTATCCAAAGGGTCTAGCAAACCCTCAGTAGATGTTGTAGCAAATCTGATGCCAGCAAATGTGATAAATTCTGCACCTTTGGGGGTTCTTCTACAAATTTATCCTTTTACTGTAATTGCTGTGGATATTTCAGTGTAATTCAATCAAGCAAATCAAGTAGAAAGCTGAAAAGGATAAAAGTTTCTTTCCATTGCATTTAATTGGGAGTTTCCCAACAACCTGTGTGGCAGTAATAGGCTTAGAGTCTTATTTGTACAGTAATGCTTGATTTACTTGTTTCTCCTCTTCTTCCTTTCTCTTCCCATGGTGGTTCATTATTGTTTCAAACCACTGATCTTTGCTGTGGTCTCTTGTTTCCCACAACTTGCATTGCTGGGATGTTTACTTCCTGGATTTAATTCTAATTTAGCTACTACACTAATCCTTAAATAAATCTTTTTCAGTTCAACTCCTTCCCTTAGCCCTATACAGCAATGTTTACACTAATTTAAATAGGCAAGATATTAGATTAAAGTTAATTGAGGGAGTCAACACACTAATCCAGTTTCTACAGTTTGCACCCCTGCAGAAAATATTAAGAGCAGCCATAGAAATGTCTCATACAGAAATAGAGAATATATTTGGAGGGTAACTCACTATTAGGTTTTAGAAACCCAAGTCATTTGTATAATAAGTTTTGTCAAATAGACATAATGAAAACAATACAGGGAGTTAAGCTGAATTCTCTTGCTTTCCCATTCCAGGACTCAGGAAAGCTGTCTGAACATAACTGGAGAAATTACAGGTTTCCATGAGAGCAAAACACAACATATTATCCAATTGTTTAGCAATCTACACAGTACTTCCAAACAGTACAACTACAATTTTAAAAAGGAAGTAATTCTCAACAACTTCAATTAAATGCTTTGAATATCACATTTTTTAAAGAAACAAGACTGAATTTTAAAACAGCTAATCTAGTAGTTCGATTTCCAGCTCCCAAGTTATTTAGACTGTTGGTGTAAATTTTGCCTATGATCATGCACACAGTTTAAAGTATATAAGCATTTTTCTAAAAGCCAATACAATGATATCTAAGCAATAAAAACATCTTCAGATTAATATAGGGGGAAAAACCCCAAAACAACAACAAACACCACCACCCAAACATTTGAAAAAATTATGTTCCACAGATTTTTTTGTCTGAAGATTATCTGTGCTCTTTCTGGGCTGCAAGGTCCAGCTGTTTTCTAGAATTCTTGCATTGTGAGGGCACAAAAGACTATGATAGGGACATGGATGCTGGTGGGTATGTTTTTTATTATGTAATACTGGTACTGAAATAGCAGCTTCCAGTAATAATTTCATTATGTTCAGTAATGCACAGGTGCATAAGAATAACTGCAGCTGTGTATTTGGTTTCTGTTTTTAAGAGTTACAAAAAACCCTAGCAATGGTGGAGGAACAGAGCTACACACAAAATACAAATCAATACCTGTGAAATGTCTCCTTTTGAAAAATGAAAATCCACTTTTGACTATGACAGCTCGGAGTTCCCAGAGCTGAAAGTCACACCCCTCTCCTTTCAAACTGCTACCACCTACCTTTCATGTCTCCCTGTAACAAGTTAAATGCCAGCTTACACAAATTAATAATGTGACCCAGGGTGAAAGTCAGCAGCCAATGTCAGAAAATCAAATTCTGAACTCCTATCAATAGCTTGCCCATAGCCTTGGCATAAATTTATGTAATAAATCCATTCACTGTACTACGTCAAATCCAGTTAAACCCCGAATGCTCTGGGGCAGAAGTTGTAGCCTTTCCCTGCCAGGTAGGTGTTTATGAGCCTGGTAGCACCAGAAGCGTTTCTGGAGCCCACAAACATAATTTAGCTGCAGTAATGTGAAATTACCGAGCCTGTCTCGTGCCGACATGTGTTACACGCAATTGTAAAAACGAAAAAAAGTTTAACAGCTTAGCCACAAAGGAATGTTTATATCTGATTACACTAACTGCTAATTTAATGGTAGTTAATCAGTGGCATGTAATACAAGCCAAGCAGGCCAATGGATTTATTGATGAATGGCATTTAAAGTTGTTGCTGGAAAACCAGTGCAGCAGTTGGATTACACGAGCAGGCACAGAGCCCTGTCAAGCAGCAGTGCCTTTGCTGAAGGCAAGATTCTGCTTCAGCCTACAGTGCTTCAAATCCTGAGCTACCCCAAACTTCCCTGAACAACAGGGCAGCAAGAAAGCTCAGGCCCATCCCTTCACAAGGCAGAGGAGATCCCCTGGGATCATTACCAGTGAGTACCACGCTGCTGAGATGAGCACTAAATTTCAGAGAAAAGCAGGGACCCTCCACAAGCCTGTGTGCTGCTCCTTCCTACCTTCCACCACTAGAACAAATGTTACCAGGGCTACAATTTGAAGTTTAAATACTGGGGTGGGACTTTTATTCTGGGCTCTACACAGCCACAGTGTCTATAAGTTACAAGGGGCACACCTCCTCCCCACTAATGGCAGCAGGGGCTGAGAGATGGATGAAGCCTCAGTGCAGATGCAGCATTGGCAGCTACACAACAGCATCGCCTCCCAGCCTATTCCTAGGCTGATGGGGTCCAGTTAGGGGCCTGGTAAAGAAAGGCACAGTTGCTTTATCCTCTCTGGCAAGTATTGATTATTCTGGATGCACACTCTTCAGTGCTCCAAACCTGACCTACACAGCTGCCACATACCATGGAGCTCGTTTTCCTTAGTATGAAGTATGAGCAAAGGGAAAAGCACTGGAAGCAGATTCTCATGGAGTGCATCTATGCCCAAGATTAAAAGGCAGAGAACAACTTTAAAAGAGGGTCAGACTGAACCTTTTTACTCATAGAGGCTTCTTGGAGAGGCTGCTGCTCCCTGCTCTCCCCAGAGTGCTGCAGCATCCAGATATCCATCCTCAGCCTCCTGACCCTTTGGCCAGCCAAAATCATCATGAATTTTTACTCCTGACTTGTTTGGGAGGAGGCCAGCTGCCAAGAGAAAAGCATCTGTAAAGGAGTAAAAAGTTGGAAATTATGTTAGTTATTTATTAATGGGAGGCAGTTTACTGAATGCTGCCAAAATTTAAGAGCTTCTGTTTCTTTGCAAGCTTCAGTTCCTTCTTGTGCAACTGTCAGGAATATGTCCAACATTGCCTATTTCACAAGCACCCTCCTTTTATCATTTAATTGGAAGATTTCAAAGACATAAGATAGTGAGTTCTCAGACTATTAGCAATGGCCACGAGAAGAGTAGGTGAAAAAAAGCTATTTTACTTGGAGAGACCTGCCAAATAAGGTGCCTTTTAACTCAACACTACAGTGATGGGGCATTGAAGAAAGACACGCTTGAAACATAAGACTTCATCACAACCTTGATATTGAATTAAATTCACCCTGATGATATTACTGCAGGAAAAGAAAAAAAAAAAAAAAAACCCAAACAGAAAAAAAACCCAAAAAACCACGATGGCAATAGTTTCTTGTTCAGAATTAAGTGTAAGCCAACGCTGAGAGAAGACAGTCCATGAAATCACCTCTCAGCTCCAGGGGAGGCATGGGGAGCCCCAACAGGCTTCCAGTTCCTGAAGGAAATAGTAGGTGATGCTAAACAAGTTGCACTGTCCTGGAGCTAGTAATTAATTTATTGCTAAAATCTGGCATTAACATTAAAATTCATGGAAATTGTTCATGCATCCTCACAAAATTCAGTTGCTGCTACCTTCCTTGGCAGCCCTGGTGAGGCTGGTGCGCATAGGCGTATGTGCACTTGGAAAGGACTGGGAGAGGTGGGATGAAAATCCTCTTCTTTCTTAGGCACTGAGAAGCCAAATACCTAAGCCATCTACACATCTAGGCTTCCTCTGTAATCAATAGCCCACAGATGAGGTGAGATGAGACCCTTGCCGTGTGCTTTTTGCTCATTTCTAGATTTAGTTGGAATAATCACCTACAGGAAGTTCTCTTCACCAGCTGTTAAGGGCCTGGAATTGACTAGCAGGGGTGAAACCATTCCCCTTTGGATTGGTATCTCTCAACCTTATGCCCTTTCTCATTGTGTTCTTCCTAAGGGCTACAGCTGGGAATGCACACAGGCAGCCACAGGCCCCAAATCAAAAGGAAGTCAAATTGCATTTGAGGTTAGATGTCAAATGAGAACAAAACTGCTGAAGTGTGCAAAAAAATCAAGCTTGCATTTCCCAAAAATAAAGAGATATTTCTCATCTTCCCAGGATCCACACACACTTGGCACAGAATCAAGGTCCCCAGCAGCATCTGGTCAGCACCTCTCTTAACAGGTTTACTAGGACCAGCAAGCAAGTTAAGGATGGGCTTTCCTCCTTGTCTTCTCTCCAGCAGCACCCTTCCTGGGAAAGTACAGAAACAGAGGAGGAATTTCATGGTGGTCTGTGGAGAGCTGGGGCTCAAGAAAGAGAAACACTAAATTATTTATGTTGGAAAAGACCTTTAAGATCATCAAGTTCAACATCCTTCAGTTGTATGAATCCCATAGGGATGGAATCTGTAAGCTCAAATCAGTGGATCACTGCTGAAAATAGTAGGACAGAAACCTACCTTGTCCCACAGCCTGACAGACACACCACTGATCTGTAGCAAAGACTTTTAATAGCATTGCAAATGTTTGTCGGTTACATGGATGGTTCAAACAGCTTTGTTCACCCAGGACAGGAGAACCAAGCTCAGTAGATAGCTCTGTCAGAGCAGCCCATGAAGTCATTCAGAAGAGAAACATTCCAATTAAACATAGGAGGCTTTGCATTTGTGGAGCTGGAACCAGCTACACTGTGAGCTATGTGCACTGCAAATTTGTGTGTGCAACTGGAGCAAATGCTCACAAATGTGTGTTCTGTGACCCTGTAGATGGAGACAAACATCAATGGGACTGTTCACTTTCTTCTTGGCTCTTCCTTACCATTTGCCATTCTTGTTGTGCTGATCCTATTCTCAGCACTGTATATTTTGGAAAAGAACACTAAATAGTGATGGTGCTGGTCACTTCTGAGGCAAGGAATACTCCATACACAGGAGGGTTTGTTGCTTGTTGATTTCCAGAGCCAATTTTATTTCTTTCCAGCTCTGCACATACAAAAAGCAGCAGTGCTAGACACACACTGTGCTGTGGAATTTGTTGCCAGTCTGGTATAAACAGTCTGTCCTGTGTATTGACCTAATGTAAACAGCCAGTAGCCTGTATAAACAACCAGCAGTTGAGCTCAGTCTAAATGAAACCCCAAAGTATGTTTGAGCAGCAAGAAATCAAATGTTAATACATATATTTCTAACTTGCAAGCTGTTGTTTTCTGCTTGCCAGAGAGAATGATCATTTTTGAAAATTTCTTGGAAGTTTGGCATTGTGTTGGTTTCTCCAGAAAACAGGGTTGCCTGGGGGACATTGCTGCTGTCCCACAGTCCTGTGCTTGTGGCTGAGCTTCTCCCAAAACAAGGCTGCCAGGGGATGAAGGAACACAGCAGCACCAAAGGAGCCTCAGAGAAAGCAGATTCAACCCCAGAATCCCAAAGGACATTCTGCAAGTTTCAAAATTTTTCCTTAGAAAAAATTAAGACAAAATTATTTATTAGACCATATTTGTGTATATGAGGATCCATATAGTCAGCTTGAAGAACAACACTGCCCTGAAAAGTTATCTTGTTTCTGAGAAAAATCCTCTTTCTTCAGGGTGGAAGTTTATCAGAAACCAGCATCCATTCCAGAATTATGCCCCACCTTCTTTTTTGTTTTTTACCTCATTTGAGAGGCAGCTTTCTTTGAAAATCCTAACCATTCTTACAGAAATGTATTAAATACTCTTTAAAATTCAGTTCAGAGATTAAGTTTAACCTTTACTGTAGATTCAACCACATGACTATTTTGTTGCTTTTCTCAGAGGGAAATATTGGACTGAGCTAAAATTAAATGGAAAAGGTGAAAGAGAAGGGAGGTGGTGAAAAGGGCAAACAGAGGAGAAAGGGGGACCCTCATATAGACATACTTAGTAACAGTAGGGAAAAAATAAATAGATGCAGTTGTTTTGTGTGGCTGAGAGAAACTACAGGAAAAAAACAAGCTTTTTATCTTGAAATAATCCATCTGACTTCAGCCCACCTTGGCAGATAGCTGTTTGCTCTCCAAGGAGAAAGGAACCAGATGGTTCTCATATTTCTAAATGGCTGCATATCTACATGACAAACACCATCTCAGAAGTTAGCAGTAAGTGCTGGAAGCTTCATCACTTTGTGTGAGGGGAGCAAATGATTCAGAGAACATCAATACATTCTTGTCTTCATTTTTTCCATTTTGCATTTTTGAGTGGGTATTTTTTTTACCTCCTGCCCTAAACTAGTCCAGAATGGGAAACACCCTCCCAGACACATCAGACAGCCAGGCTGCATCTACACCTTCATGGAGTGGATGGTGGTTTGATGCCATTTAGCACTTTTCACCAAATGGATTCATTGCAAATGTACAGAGATGGTCCAAAGATAAGGTGTCTACTACAACCATGATTCTGGTAGGATGGTTGACTTTTTGCATCCATACCAAGAGTGAAAAATCAAGCAGAACTCAGCCTGAGGTGAACCCTGCTGGGCCATAATGCATTAGGTTTCTGTACTGCTGAACCATGTAATGAATCCCAGGGTTGGTGCTAATGCAAAACTAGTGGCGATGTGCTAAATGGTTTAACTGCTCATAAAATGGTGACTAGCCACCTGTCCAGCTTTTATTGGGCAGGGGAAGTTTAGCACTAGTAATAAAACCATACATATTATGTTACAGTGGCTAGCTCTTAATAAAAGCAGAAAATAAAATTATAAATTAATTAAAAGAATTATGTTACAAATTAGGTGTCAGAGTGGCAAGCAGGCTAATGTCTTCCCCTTTCTGTCCTTCAGGACACAGGTTCTCATTTAGAAGGTTTCACACCAAATATGACACCAAACTACTTTAAAGCTACCTTGAGCTCTGTTTAACTATTCATGGGAATTAGAGTGAACATTAAGAACCCACTTACCCCAAAGCCCATCAGGGTAGATTCACCATTCAACCTTGCTTGGTGTAATAACTCTATTTTCATTACAAAAAGAAGATTTTGCCTCAAATTTCTGTGATGTGTGAAATACATGCTCTATGTGGCTTTTGGGAATGGAAACCTATGTCCATATTACTTTTTTTACATTTTCATAAAATGAAAGAAAAGTATTCTAAAAATAAACTTACTTGAATATTAACAGGAGGGGAAAAAAGCCTTTGCAAGCATCATGGGCAGAATGATTAGTGTCCAAACAAGACTTAGAAATAATAAAATAAATTGAAATCTTTCACCAACTAACCAGAGAATAACCACTTATCTGTAACTAGTAGTATATCCCAGCTCCTTGAAGATTCTGCAGGGTGTGTATAAATTCATATCACAGCTGTTTCCTATTTCCTCTACAGCAGTAAAGACAGCAAGCTTCTGGCCAACAGTGATGATGAGGTTCACCTCAGGAGATGTATTCTCCTAGTGGGTCACACTTGCAAAAGAATTTAGAAAAGCTCATCAAGGACATCTCTCTGAAGAGAATCTGAGTATCTGCATGATTTTCCAATAATAATATTATCTGGGGCTTATATGTGTGTATATATATGTGTATATATATATATGTATGTATATACTTAGTTCTTTCTCCATGTACAATTTGTTCACATTAATAAATATGGCATTTGATTAGGACTTTGCCAAAGACCTCCCAGACTTGGGAGGGGAGCAAGCAAGTTATCTTGATACCACCATGCAAGATGGTATCTCACTATTCTCTTTTTGCAGGTGGCCACCACCACTGCTATGCTGAGGTTGTCCCCTCTCACGGGCAATAAACCACTCTGCAGCTTCTGTAGGGATGGGCACTCCAGTGCCAGCCAGGTTGACATCCTGGTCACTAACACTCCAAACTGGCACTGCAAATTATTACTTGCAGGCATGACAGAGGTGCTTAAAGCTGATTTTATCATATTCTTCACTTTGTGTCAAGGGATTATTTTAACCCAGAATTTCCAAAGGGAGTTTACAGCAGCATCTTGAATTTGAAATAAATGGATACAGAAGTGATAAAGCTATTTTAAAAGAGATAACTGGTGTTCTAATTATCATTTGTTTAAAGGATGATGGCACCATTAAGGAGTATTTCTGTTGTTGGAACACAGATTTCAGCCATATGCAACAGTGTTCCATATGCAACAGTGTTAAGCATTTTCTGTGGGTGAATTAAGCCCTCTTAAATGTCACAGATGAGCAGGACTACAGATAAATATATGTTGTATCAAGCTAAATTGTGCAACTGAAAAAATTTGAGTAATCATCCTGGAATGATATACTTTAACTCCTCATGTTTTATAGAGAGTCAGCATGACAATGTTTCCACGTTTTACACCAGGGGTAGCTCTTGGGGACTATTTTAACCTGTTGTGAAACTTCCTAACACAGAAGTGTCTTCCCTCAGAGCCCAATGGTGCAGCCCTAATGTGCAGGAGCAGGAGTTTGACCCCAGACCTCTTTGCAGCACAGATGTGGCTCCCACCCAGGGCAAAAAATTAGCACAAATGAGAAATTACTGTGGGTAAAGATAATCCTGCCACTGGCTTCTTGGGTTTGTACATGGGTTACTGAATCCCAGCTCACCTCAGGAGGATCAGTGTTTTGGAATGACTAAACAGAAACCTGTGTCTGTGCAAGCTTACTGCAGGATAGGGTGCTGGTAGTTCTCAAGTGCCCTTGGGATCTGACAACACATGCACCACCCTAGTGATACTCCTGATTTCAAAAAATTTAAAAATTAAAAATATTGCAATGATTAAGGAATACATTCCACTAGAAACACAGGGGCTTGAAGATTTTCATCTCCATCTTTTGGAGTCAGCTTTGTGATTTTTTGTGTTTGTCATTCCAACAGCTTTAGTGTGATGGATGTGCAGCAGAATGTAATGTAAAAGGAGAAGCTAAGGAATGTGAAATCAGGAATAACTGAAATTAAAGCTTGACTAGAAAAGCAAAACTCTCATAATTAAGCTCATTTCAGTATGATGGATGTTTTTGATTTGCACAGACAGCTCTGTGAGCATACATCTGGGTAATACCAAACTACTGTCCAGAAAATATGTCAAATGCTTTAGATTAGGGATTATATTTTTAGCCTTTCCTTAGTTCCCTTGTTACACATATCATTTCAAGGCAATTGATTTGCCAGTTGCCATAAACCCTGTTTAAATATTCTCCATGTCTAACAATATTACCAAAGGGAAGCTGAGTACTGAAAACCACCCTAGCCCAGTGTGACCTTTTTCCCCTGGAGTGCCTGTAAAAAGCTGCTCTCACAGCAGCAACACCTGGCTCTGTAGTGGACTCTGCCAGAACAGTTGGATTTTTCACAATCCAAAGAGTTCAGGTCTGGTCATGCACATATTGTTTCGCAGGTTTCAATGACAGATCCAAATCTTGAAACTCTATACTGAACATGATGCTTATCATATGGCAAAGGAGTAGAGACTTGTTTATTATTAATAGCAGCCCATATAAACGCAAGCCAAGTCCGGTCAGAGATGTTGCTCCCCACCCAGCATTGCTGCAGATTACATTTGCCTGCTGCTTTTTACATTATCATTATTCATAGTCCTTCATTTCTCTCAGTTGTGAATGATGGACAGCAATGGACAATGCACAAGGGTTCGGGGTGTGGATTTTAAAACGTGTGGGAAGAATAGAAATGATATATCTATGGATACTCCCTTGGAGGTCTCAGCTCTAATATCACAAGGAGACACTCCAGGCAGTGTGTCCTTTCTGGCAAGGAGGATGAGGGAAGCAGAGATAGAGCACTGGGCTTACACCCTTGGAGTCTCGGCAGGTTTTCGCTTGGCAGACACTCTGGCCATCAGCACAAGTCTGGCCAATGTTACCTGGATCTTTCTTCTGCCTTCAGCGTGTGGAAACAAAGATATATTTTGATATATAAAGATACACACGCATATGGGTTTATACATACATGTACATATGATAAATCCCCAGGTTTGCTTCTGGATAAAATACTTGTTTTCAAGCTTAGGCTTGACCCTTTTTACTAGTTCTTTTTACTAGGCCTTCTCCTTCATCTTCTGAGAGCCAAACAACTCCTCTGAAACATTTTTCTTCAAAGGACAGCATCTGAACATGTACGTATTTATGTCTCTCAATATGAATATATACATAAGTCTCTCTGTATCTCTCTCCATATAAATATATTTAAATGGTCTGATGTGCTTACTGTCAGCTCTTTAGCTGATGTGCACCACCAAAAGAGACAGTGGAGATAAATTCTTAGCGTCTCATAAGGATCAGATCATTATATATGTAGCTACAAATTTATCTTACTGAATATTATTTTATAGGCCCCCTATCTCCTAATGATGATATATCTGAATAGATATAAAGTTTTGAGATAGTAAGGTTAATCTACCACACTGAGGAATGCAGTATAAATCTAGATGGGTAGAAAAAACAGAATCAGATTGGCAATATTTTACATCTTGTGGAAGACAGAAAAATATATAACAGTTACTTCTAAAAAAACTGTACCAAGTTCCAGGTTCAAAAACAGCCACAAAACTCAATTGCCTGTCTTCTTTCAGCCTTTCTATTTATAAATGTTATTGTTGTGTTTGTCTTTGTACTTTTGAGAATATACTTTATCCAATGTGTTCATAAGATACTAATATGGTGGGTTTTAAA
The DNA here is from genome assembly GCA_013399455.1 of Anthoscopus minutus. NCBI lineage: Eukaryota > Metazoa > Chordata > Aves > Passeriformes > Paridae > Anthoscopus > Anthoscopus minutus. The sequence continues at coordinate 113,477 of VWYI01016908.1, read as the reverse complement.
GTGTTTTATCTTCTGTTATCCATAGGAATAGGTTGTTCTGGTGGGTAATCATTTTGACCAAAACAGGTAAATTAGAATTTGCAGAGTTGGCAAGATGCATCAAAAAATTGGATGTTTTAGGAGACAGGCTCAGTGAAGATTTTGTACCTTAAAATCCCTTTTATTTATAGCCTGTGATTTGATTACACTGTTGGATACCAATTATTCCAAAAGTTAATGAGCTGTGTAATATTCCATAAAACAACAACCTCATGCAAAATATGTTAGTAAAGGAAACTGTAATTGGTGGGAAAACATTTTTCCCCCTTTTTCCCGTAAAATAAATAAAAGGAAATGATTTCAAAGCACTTTTTCAAAAAAATGCATGGTTAATAATTGACTATGCAAAACTGCTCAACATGAGGTAGATTCTCTAAGGAATGGTAGAGTGAGGAGGAAAAAATCCTCAAAGCTGAATAGTGAATTACATGCAGCAAAAGTTGTGGCTGAGGCTCCAAGGACTCTCCCAGGAAGAATGGGAAGCTGTGTAGAAATGCTTTCCCCTCTCTCCCACGACCTTTTAGGCATCAGGTCTCTAACAGCTGCAGCTCCTTCCTTCCTCTGAAAGGAGTTACCATGTTCCCTACATGACAGGTTCAGACTGGAGTCCATCTGGCTGCTGCAAGACATGCTTTTGTCATGCCCAAAGTGAAATGAAGTGCATATGGGATTTCATTCCCCCGGATTTCCTCCTGCCATGGGTAGCTCTGCACCTGCTGCCTGGCACTGGGGAGTAAATCCCATGGGCAGTGCCTGCACCCCAGCCCAGCAGCACTGGAAACAGGCTGCTCAGCCTTTGTTTGGAACACCTCACTCTGCATCTGGACATTTTTAAGGTAGTAATTTCACCCATCATGGCTGCAGAGAAAAACCACCAGCTTTCTTCTCCAGATAGTTTATGGGAAGAAGCTTGGGCTGAAGAGCTCGGATGAACAGAATGCCTAGGCTAAAGAAAAGATAGTTTTACCCATTCAAAAGGCACAGACCAAAATATTCTCTCAAACACCTAATTATTCTTATTAAGGTAACATTTTGATTTGAAACATCTGCAGGTTCTTGAGACCTGACTGAACCTGACATTCTCAACCTTTGGCAACTGCGTTACGCCTGGCAGGCATTTGTGCATACGTGTGCCTTGGGGGAGAGGCAAGGAAGGGCTGAGTGCATCCTGGTACAGTGGGATTCCTCGCCAAACTCCTGCTGGGTACAGAGCACCAGCAACATCTCAGTCCCTTTGTTTGTAACAGTCCTGATGTCCACACAGAGCAGGACTTGCTCCACAAGTTTGAAGAACCCATGTTACACCTCCAAAAGGATTTCCACAGAGATAATTTCTGCCCTTTTACCCAAAAGATGCTACCACCCCCCTTTACCTCTGCTGGGTGACAAATCCAGTGATGGCTGAAACCTATCTGGCTCCTGAAAAATCAGATTCTTGCGTTTCCTTCTAGAACAAAGCAGGCATCTTTATTACCAGAATTCTCCTTTTCCAAGGTTATGATTTTCACTACAATAAAAAAAAAAACAACCAAAAATTTCCAACCTCTCCCCACCAAAAAAAAAGCCAAAATACAAACCAAACAAAAACAATGAAACAACCCAAACAAACAAAACAAAAAACCCCAACAAATTCTATAAATTGACAGAAAAAAGTTTTCTAACACAATGAAAATTGCAAGCTCTACAAAATAAATGCATTTCTGAATAATTGACTAGATTCTTCTCTGGTTAACATAAAAGTGTATCTTTACCTATGGCTAGGTCTTTGTATAGAAATCCTTGAGGAGCAAAAGATATATTCTCAACAAAATAAAATGTTGTCAGCTCTTTAAGCTTTAGTGGGAACTGAAAATGTCAAGCTTATACCTCTTAGGCATTATTTAAATTGAAATATGGACCTTCCTCAGGCTTCAAAGTACTGCACTTCAGGTGATAATGATGGATTAATGTTGAGAGAAAACGACCTAGCAGCCTGTTACTTACTTTTTTCAATTGAGTGGGAGCGCACCAAATTTTTCATCGATCTGCCAATTGGAGACAGCTGAGCAATGACGACTGTGCTCTACTACAGGGTTCATACATAAATATTCACTGATGAGCACATTAAAATGTGGGAAAGCAGAGGAATAGTTAGCTTGAATTCTGCTGCATTTAGTCTTCAAGCAGCTATGTATTTCTAAACATTGAGGGTTTACAAGCTCAAAGAGCTGCTCCCTTCACAGTCAAGTTTCTTATGAGTTTCTTATAACATCACACAAACTCATTTTACAAGGCAACTCTGTTACTCCAAGATTAATTCAGTGCCCTTTAAACTGTGGGAGTTGTATTCGAATGTGGTTTAGATTAAAGTGATTTAGCATTATTCCAACATCCAGCAACATGAATGTATGTTTTCAATGGATGAATCTGAAATCAGCTGTTCTGCATTGTTAAGCCTCTTACAACAAGCTGTTTGGATTGCTGGCTGCTCAGCACCCCAAAGGGACAGATTAATCTCTGAACTCTGTGGCTGACTCATATTTAGTGTTCTCAAGCGTCTGCTGCTCATCTGGGCAGCCCTCAGACAAATAAGACAATTTACAGGAATCAATAACAAGCAATTCCAGACGCTGGTGAATCGGAGATAACTCTTGCCCTAGGCAGATGCAGAGACCATAGCTGCACCCTTGGCTTCCCAAGACCCACCACTGGGTCTTCCCAAGACCCACCACCAGTGGGGGTCATCCTCCTTGAGTAGGGAAGAGTCATCTGGAGTACCAGGGCCACACACTCTCACCAAAGAAGTGAGGGTTTTGCCTGAAACATGGCATGTGCCACGCAGTCCAACGAGATGACAGGAAGAGCACATTTACTGGGGGTGCAGAAAAGAGCCCTTGGATGCACTCTGTGAGACACCCCAGCAGCAGCAACAAGAACAGAGGTACAACAGCAAACCCTTCATAACATCGTTAGTCTTAAGTAATAAAGTAGGAACAAAAGTCCCCTTTCATTCTGAAGGGAACAGTTAGCTTTTCCACTTCAGAGACCAGAGAGAGATGACTTTTGTTACCTGGAGCACTGAAATGTGCAGGAAATGGGACCCTGTGGATCACTCAAGCATTAAGTCTGTGAACCTGAGATCTTTTCCAGAGAGACAAGTAAAAAGCATGAGAAAATAAATGTAATTCAATAATTCTGTGAAAGAGAAAAGCTTTGCCTCTGCTTGTCAGTGAAACACAACAGTAATAGGAGGTGCATGAAAAGCAAATTCACTCAGTGAATAGAAGAAAAGCGAGGACACTTTATTGACATATTTGGGTCAAGATGTGAGAGGGAGTCCTTTAGATAATTCATAAACCAATTAACCAACCTGTTGATAAACAAACAGTTTGAATTCAAGGAGATTGTTGTTTCAAATCATATTTATTACCTACTATCATTGTCTGCTTAGATGAATTCCTATTTGCTGGTGTGAATGTGCACAATGCAGCTGCTTACTGCAGTCCCTGTGAGTCAGAATGCGCATCAGTTTGAGAATGCCAGAAAGAACCTCTGTCCTGGAGGTGAGAGTAAGGAGTTTCCCCCTGAGTAAGTCAGCAGTTGCATTGTTCTTCTGAACTTGAGGCCTTACAAAGATTTGCTCACTGCAGACGCGGAGATTGGACAAGGCTGCTGCAGTCAGACAAAGGTGCTGGTGGCTCTGATGCAGCCTGCAATGAATTTCAGAAGCAAAATACATGATCTATCAAAGCAGATGGAGATGTATCCAATGCCAGTATCCAATGCAAGGATTCCTTCCATAGTCCTAGTTCAGCCTGTTAATGATCCAGTTAATAATTAATGGCAAACAATTCATAGTTAATAATACAAAATCAGTAGGAAAAAAGGACCAATGAATGTGACTTATAAGACAGAAGGGGGAGTTTGGTTCCCTCTCCTTTATTGCTATTTTTCCCAAATTATTCTTTTTTTTCATGCAGAATGAGTGATTTCAAATCAAGCTAAGAGAAAAATACCCAAACTATTGACAAGACTCACAGAATCTCTTTTTGATTTCTCACAAGTGTTCCTTGAAACAGACTTTCAAATTCTAATAACCCACCATTTTTAGGAGAGGCAGGATAAAGAGTGGATAGGAAATCTGCAGATTATGGAATTTCTTTGGGATGGTGAAAAACATATCTCACATCCCTGAATATCTGTATAGGATATCCTAATCATTAGTCCTTTAAGCTGTCACATACTCATGCTGAGATTCCTGCTACATACATCTGGTTACAAGAAAGAGATCCTAGGTTTTGTGTCTTCCATGCTCAATGACATCACAGCCTGATATTTCATGGTTTCAGAAAAGTAGAGATGGGATAGGTAAGAGTATAAGGCCACCAAGTCAAATATGGGTTTTTACTAGGCAGAAGGGGAGGCTTTTGGGGATAAATTGCCCCATGGATGTCAACACATTGCCTCAGGGCCTATCTGTGACCTCCCAAGGGTCAAGCAAAGAAAGAAGTCAAGCTCCAGTTGTGACCGAAACATTAGTTTCTCTAATAATAGCAGTGGGAAACAAGAACAGAGTTCTTTTCTCCTAACAAGAGAGTTCTTTTCTCCTAACAAGAACTTTCCTCAGATTTGGTACAGTAACCTAACTCTGCTCTCATATTTCCACCGCAGACACCAGGACAGACCTTCTGGGGCCGATCAATGTTGAATTTTCAGAGTAGATCTCACCAGAACAGTGTAGGACGGTCATTTTGATAGGCTGGAGAAAGGTCACAGTCTCAGTCAGTGATAAACCTGCCTCTGTGGCTGGGCCTATGTTTGCATTTTTGTTCTGATTTCTTACCATGACTTCCCCACACCCCTCCTGCCCCCGGGTCCCTCCTCCAGCAGTTGCAACAGTAGGAGCATTTTTGTAGACCACCAAACTGTTCACAGCTGGTGTCTTATCACATGGATGCTTTCCCCACTTTTCCCACTGCTATATTTAATGCAGCTTAAGTACAGAATTGGACTCTTTAGTATAGAATCTGCAATATACACAGCTCTGACAAGTTTTGTAGCTCCCATGTTTTAACTGAGTTCTTTATGACATAACCACTTTTAAAAACCTTTGATGTCAAAATAAATGTGAAATATGACTGGCATAAATACTACTCTGAAACAATAAATAAAATCTGTGTAGCAATGACAATTTTGTTCCTCCCAGCTGTGTGGATATTCCTGTGGGGAGTTGAGCAGGCATAAGTTAGAATAGCCTTAAGGCAACTCTAATATGCACCTAGGCCATTGAGTTGCATGGCTGGCACAGGAACAGAAGAATTTCAGGATTACCATAGTTACTGTTTACTCACCATCCCTGGCCCTACACAAAGCACAAGTCATGAGGGTCTACGGGTAAAAGCCAGAAACTTTGATATAGAATTAAATTATGGACAGCAAGAAACAAGAATCAGAAGTTTGGCAATTAGTTCATCTTACATAATCTCCTCAAAGTCCAGCTGCTTAGCAGAATTATCCAAAGTAAACTGCTGTCGGTATTCCTTCTTCCTCTTGAAAAAAAAAGAATTCTTTTTAAAAATAACCAAAAATAATCCCTGTGTACAGATTTTGCTCCTAATTGGACTTGCCTGTTTATTTTCACCCAAATGAAACTGTTCAGTGAGAGGTTTGTCTTGGACACAGTTGTGAATTATGTACTTTTCTGTCATACATTTAAACGTATAACTATGTAACTCATTAAAAAATGGGCATTTGCCCTGTGCCTGAGATGTAAGTCCTTGATGTAATAACAAAATCAATATATTCTATTGCATAGAGGACATAGGAAGGGAAAAGATTCTAAATAAATGAATTTTTTTTAAGGACAAGTGTGGACAAAAGCAATGAGAAAAGTCTCAGGTGTATTATTTCCACTGCCCTAAATTGGCTTAGATTGTATTACTCTAAGTCTTAGGCTGACGAGAGGCTAGTGAACCTTGGAAAACCCAGGGCTTCTTTTAGCTTTGAATTTCAGTTTGGAAGTGAAATCTGATGCTGAGCAAGTTTCACCTGGAAATCAGTAGGACTGGAAAAGAGGGACGCGGCTGAGGAAACGCAGGTAGCTGTCAGGAGACAATTACAGCGAGAAAGGCGAGGTTGTGAGCGGCTTCCTATAGCAAACAGCACAGCAATGACAGGTGAGGAGCATCCCCAGCACGGAGCACACTGCTGCTGTGTCTAACGGGACATGCAGCAACCGGGCTCAGCAAACGGGGCCGGGTGCTCTTTAGCCAAATGTGTCTGTCTGTGACCTTTCTAAATGGTAGGGAGGCGAACCACTTCATCCTGTGTCAGAAGGCGCAGCCAGGCTCTGCAGATTTTCCCACAAATGTTGTCTGCCCTGAAGCCCCATTCAAAAAAAAAGTTACAGAATGATAAAGTATTTGTCTGCTAGTAAGATAAATGCACAACAGCTGGAATGTGAGACCTGGCACCAGAGGGCTTTTGCCAGCAGGCCAAAGAAAAGTGTGCAAAGCAAGTAGGAATAAAATTACATGCCTTGTCTGTCCACACTGTGTAAGAGTGTAGGGCAAACTAACTGGAGTGACAGATCAGCAATTTATCATTGTAAGGGAAGCAGTTACAAAGAGCATCAAAATCCTTGAAAGGTGTGTAACATATTGATTGAATTCCCACATAATATTTTACCAGTTTAAAAAAACAAACAAAAAAAAACAGACAAAAAAACAATGGAGACTTAATTATATACCCACTTCCCGCAAGAAAATCATTAAGCATTACAGCTGCTTCATTCCACCCTTCCCAATTACTGATTGTTATCAGCAGATTAAAATACTTCCAGCTGAAAGACTAAGTAACTGATTTCATGTTTTCTGCCTGTCCTGATCACAGGGAAAGTCTAGAGTCAAGGGAAGCACAGCTATAAATGATGGGAAGGATTACTGGCAATGCTGTGTGATTCCCAATGAAAGAAAATGCATTCAGCTCTCTGTTCTGCTCTCTTACATCCATGCACTCAAAAGCTGCAGTGCCTGTCCTCGAGCTGATAGTGCTCCTTTGTCCCAAACTCTCCCTCTTCCTGTTAAATACTTTCTCTCTTCTCTCCATGTACAGATATTATTCTTAGAAGAATTCAGTTGTAAACATTGAAAAGGTTGGGAGGAAGACCTGCTTTTGCACGTGTAAACACAAGGGAATCTATGCTGCAGCTTTTCAGGGAACAAACTTGTGTTTATTACTGTAGCACTGAAGCACTGTAGGAAGAGAATCACATCCCAGGGTCTCTTCACAACCAGCTACTATTAGTTTTATTTTACATTTTGCAACCATTTTCAGTATTTGACCATGTGAAAATCTTAATCACTGGATCAAACTAAATGCACAGATGATACAGGTAAATTTTTCCTACAATCTTCACGACCCACTGTAATCTATGTATTTGTAAAAAATGTCTAAAACTTTCTAATTGGATAAGACAATTCACATTGGGTAAGACCATTCAATCGTGTGAATTCACAAATTCACACATGAACAAAACTTTCTGGCAAGCATAGCACTGTGTATGTTTTGGACTAACATCTAGTTACCTGCATGTTTATTTGTGTATACACACACACACATCAGTCCAAAATCTGCTCAGCCTGCATAAGATTATCACCCCGGTTTTAATTTTGAGGAATATGTTGTTTTATTTTTACTCTGGTTTCATTCTCCTTTTTTTATTCTTTTTTTTTTCCCTTTGTTTTTGAAACTGTTGCATTTATAACAGAACATTGTCTTTTATGAAAAATGAGAAAGCTCCACAAAGGAACACTCTCAACCAAGTAAAATAAGCTTTTGATTTGAATGAAAGTCTGGTGCTTTATATACTTTGTTTCATGTAGCAGTGAATGTGTGAAGCCAAGCATACATTTTGAAAGTTTAATATTGAAAAAGTGAGATTCTTCATGTATATTGCATAGCTTTCATTGAAACAAGACCAATATTGCACCAATTCAGAATATGGTCCAAATTAATTATATACAAGCTGTCCAAACATAAATATATATATAACATATATACATGCATTCTTATGCACAAACAAAGTAGATATTGAAATAATATTGATATGATTATTTGATAGCTCTGTCATTTCTGAGTTTTTCTAACTATAGTATTCAAAGCAGAGCTCAAACTCAGCCCAAACAAGAAATCACACCCTCTGATTTAAGATATCAGTGGCAGATGTTCAGTACAAGTACACATCCCTTTCAAAAATCCCCTGTTGTGCTTCAGCGCTTATCACGGGGCAATGAGCATCCCATATGGCTGCCCTGCTGGGGGATCAGACCAGTGCAGAAGTAGCCAGATCCAGGCCTCCTAACAGCCCCAGCCATCAGCAGACATCACCAGTGTGAGGACTGTGAGGGAAGCAATGGTCTCCACAAAAAGCCCTGACGTACTCTGAGCACAGCTGAGGCACAGCAGCCTCGCTGCTCTCCCACCAGTATGGTATAAACCAGGAAAATATTACTCCTGACATAGGTTCAATATAATCTAGAAAAAATCATTTAAAAAAGAAACAGCACAGAAAAATAGACATTTAAAAGCCACTAGGTCTATATTTTGCCTGAAAAATAAATGTTATTTGCACTCTACTACAAGATGTCATCATGACTGCGGCACAGTACATAATGACAGAGTAACTCTGAGCTGTCATCAGAGATGATCCAAAATAAGCAGCACACTGCAAATCCACAAATGGAAAAATTAGGGCTTTCACTTACTTATTTTTGTTTCCCGTGGATGTAGCCTTAAACTGGGCTGAAATCACCTTTATCTACATGGGTTTGAAACCTGACTCAAACAGGTCAGTGGGAATGAGGGGAAAGAGCAAGTGTCTCTTACCAGCCTTCACAGCCATCGCTCTGGGAAGCCAGCTATTTTCAGCATGTGAGTGAAAACCAGGGAACAGTTGACAACCTTGAAAAACCATGTCTAGATCCTAATATTGCATGTTAGAGGGACCACACAAGAGTTTCAAACTTGGATTAAAGGCAAGACCACGCTCATCGTCAGTCTTGGACCCACCAGACCAACTAGGGTTTCGTGGCCACACTGACCTTCACACCCTCCTCCACTGCCAGTGATCCCTGATGCCTTACAGGCACCAGCTACATCCAAGCCACTTCTGGAGATGGGATGGGAGAATTTTGTAACGCAAAAGAACTTTTACATCTATCTATGCCAAATGTTTTAAGTAGAAATGTTGTGCTGAAATGAGCATTTACAAGGACCTGAGGCCAAAATGCCAGGGGGGCAATTTGTAGGGTTTGGTACAAGGTTGAATCCTGCTCATGATAAAATATGGTCCCTACCCTTAACTCCCACAAACTACATTAGGAATTGAGTAACACCCGCTGGAAAAAGTGTCAGTGTCTTCTAATTAGATCCTAATGAGAGCTATTTTCTGGAAACTGCATTTAAATTCACCATAAATTAAGTTGTTGATAATAGAAGGTATTTTTTTTGTACATAGTAAAGAGTGAAAGGTTACAAATTTTATGGTTTCCAGCCAAGCAGCTCTTTTATACCTTTTCAGCTTTAAGGCTCCAGCTCTGCAGAGGCAAAGCATATGTTTAGCTTTATTGCATAGACTCCAGTGTGGTTACTTACCATATCTAAAATGTATTCATTCAAAAAAGGCTTTGCCTGGTTGAGATTAATTCCCACATATGTATTGTCTGGGATACAAAGTATAGTTTATTTTATGATAAATGATTGCTATCTTAATTTTTAAAAATATTGACAGACGTGCTTTTCAGTAAATGCAAAAATGCATCGCAAGAATTTATTCTTCAGTTTTGGATTTTAGCCCTGCTAACATCAGCCATGCTACTTACATTTCCTAATACAAGGAGGAATCAGATATAAGGTCTGAAAGCTTAATTTAGTTTTGGGGACACCATGTTACTGCCTGCAGTCATGGAGAAGTAAAGCACTAAAGATGAAACTTGAGTGGTGAGATCATCTCAGCTGGATGCACTGTGCTTTCTTTACTTTATTGTTGCTTGCATTTAAAAAAGAAAATTATTCTTTTGCTTCCTGTGAATTTTTTCTTGAACTCTTAGTGTTGAAGCTATGCCTAGATGTTTCATTTTGATGTCATTTGGTTGTTTATTTTTATCATCCACTTCACCAGACTATTTTACCCTCCAAAAAAATGATGGTACATCAGCTGTTTTTCCCCACTCACAAAGCAGTTGGAAGCCTGACAGAGGCAAAAAAAGGTGCAAAGATGCAACATCCAACTGACTTCCTCATCTCTGTCAGATATCAGTTCTGGCACGTAGCTGAGCTAACCTGCCCCTGAACACATCCAGGATTGGGGTATCCCCAACTTCCCTGGGCAACCTATAAAGCAAAGCAGGCTACAGTTCTCCTTGGGAATTGCAAGTATTTAATGGCCTGTGACCAGTGGAGGCTGGATTAGAGGAGCATCCTCAATCTCCAGGCAGCATCTGAAAGCTAAAAGATTCCCAGAAGGGCACATACCAGGGTTATGGTGTCCTGTGTCATCTCCTGCCAGCCCAATGTGGGCATGAAATCGCCCTCCAGGGAACAGCCTTTTACCAGAGTCCTCCACCAAACCATCCTCTCTTGGAAGATCAAAACCCCAGTGAATTCCAGGCCAACAGCAGCTGGGCTTAGTCCTTGTATCTTAATATCTGATATTCACAGGGAAGGTGTTTCCTTGTCCAAAACTGCAGATTCAAACTCTAAAACCAAAGTGCCCATGTTTATAAACCTTGTCTTTCAAAACACAGTTCAGGCAGGAACTCCTAGAAATTTTAGATTCCCACTGAGAATTTTAATATTTGTAAACAATAACAAAGGCTTATGAAGCAGTCCTTTAAAAGAAAATAAAAGATTCTTCCAGGAGAGAGGGGAAGTTTAGGAGAGTTGACAAGCAGAGAGAAAACAGCTCCTCAAATCTTTCAACAGAAATTAAATATATAAACAATAGTCTTTGATTTTTCTGATATTTTGTCAAAAAATTATTTATTTGGGTTTTTGTTTGGGCACAACAAAAAAACCCCAACAATCTCACAACATTTCCAGCTTTCACTTTTTTGTTTCATGGAAACCTTTTTAAAACTTATGTGCATACATTTCTTATAAGAAAGAATTCAAGGGAGAACTTTGTCCATCTCTTGGGAGCATCCAGTAGTTGTTTCATGTCCTTATTGCATAATGAAAAAGAATGAGTGCCAAATGTAATAAGTAAGCCCTGATTTTTGCAGGCAAAAATTTTTCCAGGCAAAAATTTTTCTTGCCAGGTTTCACACTGGAACCAACTGCAGCTCTCTCATATATTTTCTTCTTGGGAATTTTTGCAAATTAGAAGAATGTTTTCTTGCAAATACCACCTTGCTGGTTTTGTAGAAAACAGGAAAAACTCAACTTTGACATATAATCTCCAAAAATCTTTCTTTTTATGAAGAAAACAGAAAGCACTCTTCCAGCATCATCACATCCCAAGCCAATATAATTCTCAAAAAATTAGACCTTTTTCTCTTGTAACTAGGGCTCTTGGGGCTGATTCCACAGAAGCCACATGCAAGTGTTTGACAACTTTTGTCTCATACTTTCAGACAGAAGTCAAGAAAGAAGTAGTACTTTTTCTTAATTATTTTAATGTGCTATAGGAATCAACATTTTTAAAATCCAATGTAATTACTTTTTTTAAATGTTTGTGCAATTAACCAGTTGTAATAGCTAAGTTTTTTTAAAAGTTTAGCAGACTGCTTAGGGCTTTTTCTTGATTAAAATATATTATGTTAAAATTTGGTTTAAATCTAGTAATTGCCTTCATTTCTGGCACTCTAAAGTTGCTGCCAGAGCTCACAGCTCCCTCTAAGTTTTCCTATGTATGGACACTGACATCTGAAAGAAGAGCTGCAGTATTTCTGCCTAACATATTAATCACATACACTACTAGTAATTTATTTTTTCCAATGTCTATATAAAACAAATTAGTTATAATGGTAACAAAAACAGCTATCAGGTATACAGCACTGTCCCACCCTGTGTTATTAAAGACTCATTTTAACAACAAGAGTGCAGATCCTGTTGGTCTCACCTGCTCAGCTATTAGTTTCAATTTGTCTCCCAACGCTTGCCAACATGCTGGGGCGTGTGAGCAGTCCCAGAAGACCTCTTTGGAAAATCTCACTCCATTCCCACACCTGACAATATTTCACTATACCTCAGGGTAATGTTAAACAATCTTTGCATTGTCCTATGCCATCTGTTCAGCATTTTTAAGCATAACTGCTCCACACTGGCGTCTCACGTGTTGTAACCAGTTTCTGTTATACCATACCATTCGTTTTTGTCATACTCTTTCCTTCCAATTCATTTCTTTTTCATCGCTAGCCAGCACTGAGTATCCCTAAATGTGCTGCATGATGCAGCCCGGAAGCTGAAGCAGTGGAGGGAGTGTTTCCTTGCCCATTATTATTGCCAGAAGCAGAATATTCCCAGCTCCTACGTTGGACAGCCAGCCAGCATCACTTCCAGAAGAGCCAGTGGGCCCTGGGTGACAAATCCCACAGCTAATAACTGATTCAAATAGAGGCACTGCTGCTGCCAGCTCAGCATGGACTGTCCCAGCCTGGTTGGGTCTTGTACCACAGGGAGGGAGCACGTTCAGCTGGGTGGAACTTCCATCCAGCAGTCACAAGGTTATGGCCATGCTGGGCTTTAAACTGTGAGAGTCCCAGGGCCTTTGAGCCAGCCACAGGCACCTCAGGGCTGCCTGGGCTGGCTCTGACTGGGGAGACCTGCACTCCCTCTTGGCCGNGTCCCAGGGCCTTTGAGCCAGCCACAGGCAGCCTGCACTCCCTCTTGGCCACATTAACTGGCTCAGGTTCTCTAGCCCTGCCCTTAAGCACCAAAAAAATTACGTCAGCCTTCCTTGTTTGTATAAAATGAGGATGCATATCTTTATTTGGGAAGTAGTTTTTTTATTCTAGTGAGGCTTTTATGTAAGTGCTAAAGCAGTTACTACTGCACTTGCACTGCTCAAATTTGTCTTACAACTTAAATTCAAAATGTGTTTTATTTAAAACCCCTAAGCACTTAGACTTTCGTAAACAATAGTAGTGACTACTTTCCTTAATAATTCATACCTTCAAGTACTCAATTGGTAACATAAATTAATGCATTTCCAGTACCTGAAGAATAACAATTTTTCATGCCAAGTGGAAATCAAAAGGCTTCTGGAAGAGATGGGAGTCCATCCATAGCCATCCTTGAATTCAAGAAAGCCTTAATGTTAATTTTAAAAGCCTCAAGTAACTCTGGATATTTACATACTGTTTATTCAGATCAAGAATAAATTATAAATTAACTGAAAGGCCTGTTCAATTTGCATAATCAACATCCTGAACTGAGATTTTTGAAATCCTGGCCATATCCCAAACAAATAAGTTACTTTTTTTAGGGTTTGTTTTGTTTTGTTTTAATTTCTTTGCCTTCCCATACTGCTGCTCACTAACCTAAAGCCTGACCATCGCTATTTTTCCAAATGAGCACATGTGGTGACATCCATCTCCTGTAACCATTGACCTCGGGAAGTTAAGAAAACAAACGGTTTCAAAACCACACTGTGAAATACGGCTGCTAAGATGGCCAGCACATTCTTCTCATTTTTCATTAGCCTCTCTCGTAGCTGTCGCAGGACAAATCATCCAGCAGGAAATGGCACCCAGCTCTCCATACAACAAAGTCTGGTTGAGCTTAAATCAATGGACAGTCTTTTTCCATAAAATCTCTTAGTAGGAATATAAGAGAGCATGTTTGTCTTGGGCTCATCCCAGTCCTGGCATTTGGATGAAAGCGAGCAGACTTGGGACAACAGCTTCTGAAGGGTGTATCACCATCATACCTCTGGGGTCCCAGAGCTACCCCCAGCATGAGGCTGGCACCCTGCACTGCTCATGCCCACCCAGCAGCCCAGGAACAACCTGGCCAGTACCACCCTCAGCTTCTTATGCCTGTGTCACGCCCCTTGATCACCCTAAGGGAAGTTTAGTTTGACTTTTTTTTCTGTCTCTCAGTCCCTAGCTCTGCACATACATTACCATATCATCAGGTGTCACATATAATTTCATCCACCCCAGCTTAGTACTGGGCTATAGAGCTTACAAATTTTTCACTTGCTCTGATAGTCTCAAACTCTCACCATCTGAGCAGGCCAGTAAAGGCTGAAGCAATGGCAGCCCTCAGCTTGCAGAGATGCATCACCATCCCAGCAGTTATTTAAAAAAACATGTAGACATGGAACTTAGAGACATGGCTTAGTGATGGAATTGGCATTGGTTTGATCTCAAGGGTATTTTCCAATCCAAATTGTTCTGTGAGAGGGAAGGAGCAGCTCCCTGGCATTTCCCCAGAACACTTGCTGTAGCCAGCAAGGTGCACCAGCAGCTCAGGCCCTGCCCAGGGTCCAGGCAGGCAGCCAGACACCACCGGGGGACAGATTTGGAGCCAGGCTAAATTACTCTGCAAGGAGATGAAGGAGCACTCTGCCTGCAACAGGAAGGACTGCCTGTCCTGCAGTGTTGGAGAAATGCAAAGCAGCCCCCACAAACATGGATCATTTCAGCCACAGGGATGCATTGGAGATACCCTGCCTTTTTCCAAATAACAAAGACAGCTCTGGTCTAATGTGGCTCAGTAATGCCTTAATTGAAGACTTTACTGTGGCCTTAAGGTAAAAGCCTTGGGTTTGGAGTTTCTTGTGGGAATGAATATCCATAGGGAATCTAGTGAGGTTTATAGTTTAACTTTTAAAAAAATCTGAACAAAGAGTGGCATTGTTGTTAGGTGAGTCCCACAGGAAATATGAAGACAGCAAAGAAGGGTGGATCAGGGGCAGCTGCTGTGGAAAATAATGTACTTCATACCTAATGATTGTGAAGTTCACAGGCAGAATAGTTCCAGAAGCTGGACTTTTAATCCAAACCATAACCTCAGTGGAAATGGTGGAAGGTAGGCAGGTGTTCAGATCCATTTGAGGACATCAGTTTATCCATAGTCAGAATTGTCTTATGCCTTCCTCAGAGTCAGGGACTAATATTCCCCTATTTGCCTGTGCTAACACTGGTGAGAGTCCCAGATTATTAGCACTGCCACACAACTACACCTGTTCACAAGAAAAAGCGCTGAGCACAACACCATCAATATTTAAAACATCTAACCTGAATAATGCTACTTCCACAACAAAATCCCATTTCCAGAAACTACTGCTACCTGTTGGTTTGAATTGGAGACTTCATTTGACTGACATTAGGCTGCTCACAACAATCAGGTGTCTGCCTTTGTTATTCATATCCAGGTTTATGAGACACGAAATGCATGAATGTGAATAATTCTGTGCAAGGCCCCGGGGAATATAACACATGTATTAGCCAACAGCATGTTTTAATAATTAGAGGACAGCAGCCAAGGAATAGGATAGTGGTACTCAGAATGTATCACAACCA
This sequence comes from Anthoscopus minutus, assembly GCA_013399455.1. NCBI lineage: Eukaryota > Metazoa > Chordata > Aves > Passeriformes > Paridae > Anthoscopus > Anthoscopus minutus. Next base: position 97,929 of record VWYI01016908.1, on the reverse strand, counting down.
CTCTTTCATTCCTTTTTTCCTAAATTTCTCTTCCTTTCTCATTTCTGTTTCTGTCATGCCTTTTCATGACAGAAAGGAAGCATTTCTAAGCCTCTAACATTAGTTGCCTGAGGAATGCTCATCTCCAGCTTCCAAATTGTGCTTCACTCTCCCCAGGTGGGAATGAGGATACCCATGAAATGCAGCAAAATCAAATGAGAGAGAAAACATTACAGGCTCATTTCTGTGGGTTTGTGGGACTCCTCTTCCAGAGGCTTCTCAGAACCAGGGTAGAGAAAAGCCAAAGGACTCAAAAAATGTTGAATCAGTCTTAAAAAATTCAGGACTTTGGCCTAACTACTCCAGTGTCTCTAAGAAACACAGCAAAGCAACAACCCCTTCTAATTCTTTTATTTGCCTTCTGGTTTTTGAGCAATTTGTATTCACAAAGCATATTTAAGCATTCCTCCTTAAAGTTAGATGTACTTAAAAATAAAAACAAGAATGAACAAAATAAATCCTAAGAGAGGTTCTCATGTAATTATACATATCCAGGGACTAAGATTTTAAAAAACAGGAGAACATATGGATAGCCTAATAAAATTGTGAGCTGGCAGTAACCAGCATATAATTGTGTGAAAGGAGGACGTAAGCATCATTTACTTTTTATGTGGACTCATGGACAGAATATTGGCATGTCAGCAGGAGAAATCAGAGTTCTTCTTTCCCTTCTGTTGCAAAGCCAGAAGAAAATCATATAATCTCTGCATGACTCATTATGCCCTTTCATTTTTTTTTTAAAATTTATTTGGTTATACTGCAAGCTTCCTTAAGGTATAGGCTACCTCACTGTCTGCTTTTACTATGTCAGCACACCAGGAAATCATTTGGGGTCACATCTATCAACACTGCTTCATATTGTAATACAAGTACTCAGAATTAAAAAATAAATAAATAAAACCAAGCAAAAGAAACAAGCCACACACACACCAAAAACCCCCAACAACAACAACAAAACAACAAGAAAAAATCACAACCAAAATATGGTCCTCAACAACAAACACTCCTTTTCCTCAGATTCGTGGCTGGGAGAAGCTCAGCTATAAAGAGGCCTGCAGAAAGTTCAAACAGCAAGAGGTTGATGCAAAGCCATATTTATTGCAACTCTAATCTACTTCTAATCCACCTTGCTCTGAAGACCACTGCACAGCATAACACAGCCTTTAGATAACAAACAGTTACAAAAATCCATAGATTTTTTGGAGCAACATAAGCTGCCAAAAATGCATTCAGCCCCTGCGGAAAAGACCTTCACCTCTGGACAGAGCCCATTGGTGCACACCCTGTTAGCAATTGCCAGCTCTCAGAAAATTACTTTCATCTGGCTGTAGAAAACACAGATGTAGAAGCAAGCCTGGCAGCCCTTCTCAGGGCTTTATTCACTGCAGCTTAAATGAGATAACCATCTGTCATTCCACAGCACACACCAGTCCCAGGTCTCGATCACACACAGCATCTGCCATACATGAGACGTGCTTTGAGTAGCCTACTCTTGTTACTAACTTTTTATTAACTTTCAGGCAAACACTCATGCCTGGCATTTATTTACTCCTTGCCACAGTCTCCCTGATAAATGAGAGGTTTTGTTTCCTATTTCTTTTCTTTTATACAATGGTACACAGCGAATGGTCCTCAAAGTGTTCAACTGTTACTCAACTAGGCAATATTTTCTCTCATTAACGATAAACCTCAATGGATTGAAATTCAGTTCTTAGCACATGGAAGTAAATATAGTGAGAGCAGAGAAGAAAAGAAGAAATTTTTGTTACAGCACTACTGTCCTGAATAGTTGTTTAATAGTATTTGCCCTGCATTTGCATGGCATCTTGAAAGAGGTGCCCACAGTGGGGCACCTGCCTCTTGTTCATGAGCTGCCTCCAGTTCTGTATCTCACTGCCAGTTCTAGCTGGACATCAGTGTTTCTGGCTCTAACAATTAAACAATTTGGCAGCTGTCTCTGGTGCTTCCCTCAGGCTTTGCCCAGCATCACTAGTGACAAATTGCTCAGAGACAGAGCTGCAGAGCTTGCCAAAAAAGCCTCAAGCTGCCTTTTGCTCACAGAGGTTGATGTCTTTTAGTCAGTGTCAGACCTTATTCTTGAAGCTGAGAGGGCTCAGAAGAGGCCAGAAAAATACAACTTTTCTGGTAGGTAGGTGATGACAGTAAGGAGAATTTGCTCCAGTAGATCCAATTTTCTTCTTGACAAAGTCCATAATGCAGTCTTTATCAAGCAGCCTGAAAAAACATCCTTTCGTGCCATTAACAGGAAAAACTATACAATTGTACAACACTGGACTTCAAAATTCTGCATAATGTAATCAGTGCAACCCTATCTTTGCTCAGTGAGGCAACTCTTTAACGTAAGTAGAAGCAATGGATGCTCAACTACTGGTTGTCATTTTTTAATTTTCTAATTCACTTGAAATGGAAAGGTGAGATCAAATCACACAGAAGAAATGGTCAGGATAGCAGCAAGAAACCTCTGAGTTCGGAGAAACTATTCACACCAGTGTCTTGGGTATTGCCACAGAAATTATTGAAACTTTTTTAAAACAGAACACATTCAATAAACACACAAATAAAATTCTCTTTCAAGTGTCAGGGCTTATGCTCTTCCTCACTATCCTGATGCAGAAAAAGGAGTTATTAGCCCATGACAGACACCAGAAAATATTTGGTCCAGCAAACACCTACCTTGCCACTATGAGTAGCTATTTTGATGTATATCTGATACCTTTTGTTTTCCCCTCAGAACATCACGGGATCATCCATGGTCTTGTATCCCAAATTTTAGGGGAGCAACCCTGAAAGAATGGAAGGTCTTTTTCATTCATCTTAGCATAATTTGTAGGTTACCAATAAATGTAGAGTAAATAATATATTCATAAGCTGAAAATAAATATATTTTTGCTTCAACATTTATGGATGCAGATGAGCAGACATGAAAAGAATACTGTGGATGACTAAGAAGCATTTGAGTTTATACATGTGTGTGTGTGTGTGTGTGTGTGTGTGTATGTTCTGTCTTTGTAAGCCAATATTAACAGACATTTTTCATTTTGCTGTCTAGGGAGATAGTTTTTGAGAAACTAGGAAAGTAATCTGTCTTAAATAATCCCATATCCATGAATGACTATTAGGACTTAGACAAATATTCTTCCTAATACTTGTGCTGGCCTGGAAGAATATTAATATTTGTATCTTCCTTCACACCATCCCATCCAAAAATTTCTTCACCTGTAGTCTGTCAGGAAAGATACTTTTATCTTCCATGCACTAACTCCTTGGCTGCTAGGTTCATTTTCTATGTCCAAGTTCAATTTTCACCCATCCTGTGAATAAAGGGAGTCAAGGAATGAGAATTTGGCATTTGGTATTTGGCAGTGAATCCATGGAGGAACAGACTCTGGTGGGTAATAATCTAATAATAAGGAATAAGTTTTCTTTTCATGTTATGGACTTTACTACCATTTCCCTGCCATTTTCTACCTCCCTAATCATACTTTAATCTTGCAATCAGACACAATGATAACTAATCTCTCTGGAGTGATAATAGATTTACAGCTCACTCTGAAATATACCGGGATGGAAAAGAACTAGGGACTCATCTTGAATATCCCATCTTGCATTATTAACAGGGAGAATGGCAAACCAGAGGCAGGTAGATTTCCTATCTTTGTTCCTGTTGCTTTCACCAGGTAGTAAAAGCAATCATTACAAAGATAGGACCCAGTGAATGTACATGGGAATTAAGCTCATCATGAACTGGGACTGAACATTTCAGATTCAAAATGAAACCAATGCAGGTTTTCAAGGCACAGCTATAGGTAAAGATCATAGTGAAATGGGATCAGTACACTTCAATATTGGCATGCAGGATGAGCAAAGCTTTTGCTTGACAACAGGGTTTATGCATTCCACAGCTTAATCCTTCACTGTGGACCAGCATGGAAAGGGTCATGGACTTGCTTCATGTCTTTAGGGTGTTGCCATAGTCAATGGATTATGACATCAAAAAGAAGTAAAAATAAAAAATAAAAAACAAAAAGAGTTTTCCTGGCAATGCTCAAATCCTTTAAAAACCATCCTTCCAAATTTCTCTTTGATCTTAATTTTGTTTGCTCTGTGTGTTTTTTGAAGGCTCTGTGATGTGACAAACCTCTATTCTGTGCTTGTGTCCAGCTACAGCTTTGCAAAGAAAAGCTTTGTTCTCCTCCAATATTGGAAGATTTGTGATTGCTGGTTCTGCCCCATTGTTCATCTCTGAATGAAGTTATCAGACCTTATTCTTTCCTGGTTTCCTCTGATGTGCGTCGGGAATATTTCACAACACTCTAATACTGAACTAGACTAAAGGAGTCCCAGACCTTGCACATTTCCCTGAACCTACTTCAGGAAGATGCCAAGATGAGGAAACTTTGTTTTTCCTTCAGTTTTGATTGTACTTCTGCAATGAATCTAAAACAAAAAATTGTTTTCCTAGGCAATTTTAGCTGGCATTCAGTCACTACTCTACAGGGAGCTATGGACTGGGTAGGCAAGGGTATTGTGTCACCACTGCAGATAAAAGAGCAAGAACATAGTAATATTTTTAATATTGCTGGCTCTAAGATTTTACCGGTCTTAAAGTACCAGTGATTCAAAATGTCTTACATGCTGGCATTGCTCACTGTAATGCTCTCTAACTCATTCCTGTTGAACCATGCAAAGCAGATGACTGGAAGTGATTAAAGTCTTCATCTGCCCTCCAGCCCCAGTGGTGTCGTTCAGGCAAGAGGTTCTGAGCCCTTTCAAGCCCACCACACATTCCCCAAATTGGAGATTTTTAAGGAATAAAATCTCATTTTTAGCACAAAGCCACTGGATGCCAAGAACTGCCATTGTGCAAATGACATGCTCCAAGACTCATTTCAGTATTCACATCCCAAATCCCCCATTTCCTGTTGACTCTCATTGCTTAAGCTAATATTCAGCCTACTCTTTCAACTGGTTAGAAGGGCTTAGTCAAAATTCTCTGCAGTCAGAGGAATACAGTGCACATGTGTAACAGTAGAAATTGTTGGCTCAGAGCATATTCATTTGTTGTGTGTAACGCAGTAATAAAAAACAAATGCAAAGACTTCATTTTATATATAATAAAAATACAGCAATATTTTATGTGTCTCATTTTAGCAGCCTCTTTTTAAATAACAACCTTATTTTTTTCCAATTGCAAATCCTCAAACAGAGGAGCAAAACATAAAAGTATTTTTAGTTTATGGGCTAAAGGTCCAGCCCAGCAGTTTGCTAGTAATATATGTATACTGATAATAACCACAACTAGCAGGGGATGCAATGCAGCCTGTTATTTCTCTCTGCTCTGCAAGAACATATTCCTCTCATTAAGAATTTAGATGTCAGCCAGGATTGCTAACTGCATTGGTTCACACTTCCCTGAAGAGAAGCAAAATGGTAGGTTGTTCTTTGAAATACCACAAAGCCTTTCTGAACACCTCAGATCAACTGTTCAGGGAACTGAGGCAGTAGCACCGAAAGTTTAAAAACAAGTCTCTGAAGACATTAATAAAGAAAGAGGTTACTGTTGGAAATGTTTCATTTTGAAAAAGATACAATTCTTAGTGCATAGGATAGTTGGTCTTTATCCGGAGAATGGCAGCGACACCAAGGGACCCCCTCAACTTGAAGGGATGACGGAGAGGGTGCCTCATAAATGACTGTCAGCATCTGAAGGTGGGATGCCAAAAGGATGGACACTGCTCAGTGGTGCTGGGCAATCGGACAAGGAGAATGTGCAGAAACTGATGCACAGGATGTTCCGCTTGAACATGAAGAATTTCTTTACTGTGCAGTGACCAAGCACTGGAACAGGTTGCCCAGATAGGTTGTGGGGTCTCCCTCACTGGAGATATTCAGTAACTGTCTGCATGCAATGCTGTGCCATGTGCTCTGGGATGACTCTGCTTGAGCAGGAATGTTGGACCAGATGACCCACTGTGGTGTTTCCAGACTTACCAGGACACTTGTCCCTGCAGAGCCCAGAGTGGACCTGACCCACAGCTGCCAGCAGGAGTCCCTCCCAGCCTGCTCCAGGCAGAGCCAATACACAGGGCTCCTTGAGACATGGGCAGGTGCATCCAGCACCAGAGACAGGCAGGTAAAATGTCTGTTTTGCTGTAAGTAATATGTTGAAGGTGCTGTGCAATTAATGTACTGTGAGTGAAGTGCCACTGGAGATGTCAGCCCTGAGATGCCAAAACTTTAAGACAATTTAATATTAAAGTATGCCACAGAAGCATTTTTGTACTTTCAATTTGAATTTTCAATTTTCACAGACACTGCCCAAATCATCTTGCTATCATTCTGGAAAAATCTGTACTGAAATACAAAATCTTTCCTGGAAATAGATGAGCTTAACACCTTTAAAAACAAATTTTTCAGCAGGGCCAGACCCCAACTCTAGCTTACTCCAGAATCACATAAACTTGACATTACAGTAGCTTTATTCCTCACCCCTGCTCCCATTTAGTTGCTGTATGTCCATTAGGATGCATTTCAGGATACCATAAAAATTGGAAAGGAATAGTCATCATACTCTGAAATAGGCACAGCAGTTCCTAGAGAGGCTGAATTGGGAGAATTGCCACTGGGCAGCCCTTCTGGTTTTCCCCAGAGGGCCTGGAGTGAGCAGGATGTATTGTTTCCCTCTGGTTTTTAGAGGTGGAGACAAATTAGCCTTTGCTTCTGACAAATTGGCTCCTTGTTTTCAATAACAAAGTCTCCTAATTGAAAACGTAAACCCCAATTTTAAAATTGCTTGTTTTTTCACACTTAGCTTCTATCTTATTTGCACATCTTCATCATCTTTGAAAAGCATTTATGGGATGTGAGACAGCCTCAAGGACTCCCACAAAAATAATGATAATCACCACTGAGAGGCATGACTTTACAGGTGGTGACAGACAAATGTATTCAGAATAGCAGACAGAAAACAGTTTTTACCACCAGCCTGACTCTTTTCTCCTTTGTGTATTTTTGGTAGCAATTAAGTTGTCCTGTTTATACAGAGGGGAGTGTCCTGGAATAAAAGACTGGCTGGTCAAAGTGGGAAAACATTGGTGAATCTCTCACTAGGAGAAGTACCATACCATTCTTATTTTCCCCTCACTTAAGTGTCAAAACCAACAGAGCCATGCACTACACAGTGAGGCATGGCCAGGAAGCACTGCCAGGCTCAGAAGTCACAAAGCTCACTGCCCTTCTCTCCCCAGACCAATGCCATCTCCGAGCCAGCTTCTGACTTCTGATTGTTGCTTCAAGAAAAGGGTCTGAGAAGGTTCTGCTGAAGTCTGGCTTGCCAATTAATGTCTGAGAAATCTTCCAAAAAATGGAGCAAGAGAAGTGCCTGCTCTCCCCGCAGTGGTTTGCTTGTTGTGGGGAGATAGGGCGTTCTGAGAGAAGAACCATGGCAAATCTTCTCTTCCTGTTTTCTTTGGGTCCTGGAAAGCTCTCTCTAATTAGGCAGTGGCACTGCCCCTGAGAAGCAAGGAACAAACAAGCCAATTAGCCCCAATTCATTGCAAAGCTTGAAGTCCACCCACAGCAGCACTTTTCAGAGCAAATTTCCTTGCTGGTGACTTTATTTTGTTACCATTTTTTACTGCCATCTAATTGAAGCCACTGATGGCCAATTGCTTCATTTATCATTAAGTTTACAGGCCGCACACTGCAATGCTAATTAGAGGCCAGACATTGTGCTTCAGCCTCCCTTTGAAATACTGCCGGCATTTACATGTAATTCTAATTCATTATGTTTCAAAGAAACTGAGAGAGTGGGAATGAGATTATTTCTTAGAACCTGTACTGAGATTAGGCAAACTCAGATTGCACTCCATCACAGCTATTTTAAGTTTATTGGGAAAGGAGGTGGAGGATAATTAGCAGCTTCCCCTCCTCCTCCCAATTTCTGACACTACCAAGCACAAACACAAAACCCACATAATCAATCTTGTATAAGCGCCAGTAGTGAGCCCTGCTCTATGTGCAGTTCTCACCCAGACTGATTTTCACAGGGAAGTGGTGAATTTTGCACTTGAGGTGAGAAATACTGCCCTAAGGATTTAAATCTGACAAGTGCCAAGGTCTTGTGAAGGTTCCTCTGTTTGGCGTGGAAAGAGAGGGAGGCAGACCTCAGCTTTCTCCATGCATTGGTTGAACAATAAATCACCAGAAGTCTGCAGACGTTTGGCAGAGCTGCAAAGAATTGTTATTTTAACTGAAATCTGATAGATTTTCTACTTCTAAGGCATTTTCAGATAAATACCTCCAATTTGGAGCCAGCTTCACTCATCTTGCATGGGTTTCTCTACCAACTTCACTGGGGCTACCCTGGACTAAGGTATGCAGGACCCAGCTCTGGGCAAGAAAAAAGCTTATTTTTTCTTGTTTGGTATTCTCATATTGCAACTATTCCCTTCCTTCTCCTTTTTAGGTCCCCTACATCCTGACAGGCTCATTTCTCCCTAAATAAACTTGAAGCACAGAAGCAAAATGCATTTGTTGCCTGGGAAACACAAAATTCAGTATATGAGGTGGCTATCCTAAGAGAGCCATAGACCTCCAAGGAAGTTTTTATATCAAAAACTGTAACCAACCAGAAATACCAGGTTAGTATAACATTCTGTGCTACTTGGTTGTTACTTTTTGAAATGTTTGATGAGTCTCTCATTATAGCCCATGATTTATTTTTGTTTCATGTGAAGTCTTGGTCTTCATTTCAGCAATGTTTTACTGTAACAGTGAGAGAATTTGATAGAATTTCAGGAGGGAGCAAAAAGTACTGCCTAAGGATTACTGGTAAACTCCTCATTGTATCATCATTAGCTCCACTTTTTCACTTTGATTCACCGACTGCTTTCTATAACACACTGCTCCTTTGAATCACTTATCTCCTCAGGCCTTCCAAATGCCAGTAAATATATTGCAAAAGCATATGAGATTCTGGCACTGACAGTAGGCTATCAACAGCAAACCTCCTTTCTCTCAGGAAAATATTCACACCTCTGTTTTCCTAGAACTACAAGGAGGGATGTGCTTCCTTGGGGAGACTGACTGAGCATGCTCCAAGAAACACTCCAGCATTTCACATATGGGGTTATTTTCCAGTTAATTTATGATGACTCCTAAAGATCCTAGCAATGATAGTTTTTCTTCTTGGCAAACAAGGAAACTATTATTAGCAGGGTAATAACATTATATATTTTCTTAGATATCAATCGAGGGGCATACATTAAATTCAGTCATATATCAGTCCACTGTAGAACAAACTCTGCGAGTATCTTGTATGATGCATCAGGAAAGCAAACGGTATCAATACATGGTTATTATATTTATCAAGGATTTCTTCCAGCTTCCACTGGTTCACAGTGCCTGCTGTGACAAAAGAAAAGCCAAAAAGGGACAACATAAGAGGCAGTCACAATCTCTCAGATGGCAGCACTAAAAACAAAAGAAAATGCTGAGAGCCCTGTCCTTGTGGTAGAGAACCTTGAAATAGTCAAACTCAGAAGCTAGGGTAACTGTACCAAAAACCTAGTCCCAAAATAAAGGTTGCAATAGGTTTAAAACCTGATCCAGATCTGTGGTTAAAGTATCTTATGTAAGGACTTGTTGTAGTTGAATGAGGCATTTTCTGAACTTGGAACAAGAGATTCTCAAGTGGTTTACAGGGCTGCCTCCAACTTTCTTTATCAGTGAGCAGCTTTTCCTCTATCTCTTCAAGGAAGAGCCAGCTCTAATACTTTTGGATATTTTTTGTGTCTGTGTGCTAGCATTATTGCCACAAGGCCTCAGAGAGAATCTATCTCAACTGAAAGCAAGGCTGAGGTGGCATCTACAAATGGATTCCAGCACAGCCATAAAAAAAGAAATCTTTAATGCTATGCACCACTCACAGATATACTGGCCAGCCCAGGCAACATCATCTTTAAAATCCACAGCATTAAGCATCATTTTGTGATATAAAAGTAGTTTTCCCAAAAATCAACAGTCCCTTGATTTTTGGGACTATCTTTTCAACAAGGTTCATAAGGAAGTTTTAAAAGAACAACTTATGGGCTTTATTAAGAGAGCAGAGACCTAACCTTCCCTGCTTCCTCAAGCCTGAATGAGGTTGCTGCTTTAACATTCTTCTCTAGCATCCAAGCTCCATGCTGTAATTTGATCCCTCCAGTGACAATAAGAAAAGCAGCCTAGGCTGCTGCAGAAGAAAAATAAACCAGAAAAATAAACCAGCAATTAGCAGGTTCCTATCTCTTTCCTGTTTATATAATACAAATCTTTTCCAGGGCAAAAGCCTGGAAGAAACTGATAGGCCTGGAAAAGATTTATGATAAAAGTTATTTGAAATACCCACCAGTGCAACCAGACTTCTTGTTTCTTCCATTTAGAATGTAAAAGGATGGATTTAAATGTGGAATTAAATAGCCAGGACCAACTAGAGATGGCAGTAGGGAGGGCTTTCTATAGCTGTCACCTGTGGAAAAGCTGTTTTGTGCTCCTAGGAGCAAGCAGAGATATTTTCCATCACAACTACTTTGTTTGAGAAAGACTGTGTACCAAGTCTATACACTTCATTGTGCATTAGAAGTTGCCATTTTTTAACATGAGAGCAGAGATGGAAACTGTTGATTGGCTGCTGCTCATTTTTTAAGGAGGCTTGAGATAATATTCTCCTCTTCGTGTCTTCCCATATATTCAAGATGAGAAGTTGTACTTGATCTTCAGTGAACACTGAAGCAAAACCACACATTTTGCCATTTGAATTCTCTGCTCAAGCACCTCATCAAACAAACTCAACTGTGCTTGTTTTTACACAGAACACTATGTTCCACGGCCTTTAATTATACCCATTACCTATTACAGCTCTCAGAGTTTGCATTTAGACAAAATGCTAACCTATTGAGACACTTAGTATTAGATCCTTTCCCCTTTGCCTCAGTCATGTTTGATAGTTTTAATTTTAGTCTTCTCTCTGAGTGGAGTTTGAGTTGAGAAAGTGAGTTTTTGTTTGAAGACACGTACAAACCACAGGAGGAGCTGAGGCAGCCCCTGCGTCTTTCGGCGGAGCAGCCGGAGCGGAGCGCGCAGGGGCAGGCTGCAGTCTGTCCCTGACAATAAACTGCACCAGCCAGGCACGGGTGAGGCAGCATGGAAGAGTTAGCTTTAGTCTCACTCCTGTCATTAGTTTGCTGGATAACCTTCCCATCACACTGCACGGTGATTCCTCCTTTAACAGGAGCTAAGCATCGCCAGTCTTGTGTGTAAAACACTCCAAGAGCAAAAACCTTGTAGAAGATTCAGGCACACTCTTTTTTGTTGTAATTGTTTTAGCAAAGGATATTAAAAGACCCTAGTCCTGGAAAATGTATTTAGTTCTGTTATTCCTGGCCTCTCTGAGTTCAGATACTTGTTGTAATGAACAAAGTTTGTCATTATTCCAGAAAATTTAACTGCATATCAGAAGATATAAAATATTATTTTGTGTTTTCAGGTTTTTTTTCCTGAACTATTAACTCAAGAACCAAAAAGCCATAAAACCATCCAAAGTTTGAAAGAGCTACAAAGTTTCATTCCGATCCTTGCTTTAAGATCAAGTGAACCATGCAAAAAAAAAAAAAATTGGGCTAGTCAACTTATTTTTAAAACTCGAAAACCATAGCACTGGGACAAAATTTAAGGTGCATGTATCAAGCAGGAGAATAGTGCACATTCTGGTCAAAAGCCCATGCTTGAAAATATACTTCAAACATACTTCCCTGAACCTGGCCAGAGAGAGAGAAACTTAAGCTAAACTGGCAGTCTGTTCCCCCCAGCTTTCAGTAGGGGTGGGATCAGAGGCTCTAGGTACCCAAGGTTCCAGTTCCCCACAGCCCCCAGTTGTGGTGTTCTCCAGAGTTAGGACTGGCCAGGTGTGTTTGTTCCAGGATCATAGCTTCATGTATTTAGATTAAATCACCTTTTCATCCATTTAATCTTTAAGCTTCAGTTTTTCATTAAATTCTTAAGCTTTACTTTGCAGATATGCATTCGTGGAGTGCCAGATCTAGAGGAAGAAGCTACAAGCCTGAGGACAGTTCTAAATTCATCATCCAAACTTTTCTGAAGAGTTAATTCCACGGCATTGCACAACAGTAAGCACTGACTTCAGCATTGTTTCTTATCTTTCCAAAGATCTTTCATTCCACTAGCTGTTTATTGTATTTACTATACATTAAGCCAGCAGTTTCTCCCCTTGCAGTTTGCTTGGGACTATTATTAGCAAATGTTTAAAATATACAAAATTTTCTCAGATGTCCAAGCCAAGTTTGCAGACTGTGCATTAAGAAGCTTTTGAGTAAGCTACTGGCAAGAAAAGTCTGGAAAAATTAAAAATGGGAAGAAACATTGACTTCCCATACTCTAGTTCAAAAAATGGTGGAATAGATTTCATTCACATTTCCCAGGACACTACTGAAACGAATGGTTTCATAATTGCTTAACCTTAACTGTAGATGTATGATATGAATGACCTATAATCATCAGATTAAATGGGGTAAAATTTAGGAAAAGTGTGGGTTGAACAATCCTAAGATATATGGTCAGCCCTGTGATCTGAAGTGGGGTATAGAAAAAGACTAACATAATAATAATATACATTTTTAGTATCTTTCATCCACAGGAATTTCCAAATGCTTCCCAGACCAAACATGGAAGTCCAGATTCTGATGTCCTCTCCCCTGATGTAAATCCAAGGTGATTTGACTAAAGTTATTAGAGTCAGCTCTTCATTTGCAAAACTGAATTTGAGATCAGAGGTTTGGCCCTATTGTAGACACACAGTAATGGCATTCATTTGTGCACTGGTCCCATTCAAACAGTTATAATTTGAAGCAAATTTATTTTCCAGCATTGGGAAAAACAGGACTGATAAATCTGGCGCTCAAACACACACAGCAAGAAAGAAGAAAAATGCAGTAATGCACATTTTTAATGTTCATCCAGAGATGTAAAACAGACAAACATTCCAGTGAGCATAAAATATTATTCCTTTAATTCAGATCAGGCAAAACTTCTCCAAGAAAACAATGAAGTAAAAAAGTAGGAGGTGGTAGAAAGAAACATTATATAGAAGCACATTAATTTAAACTACATAGATACTTTCTGTCCAGTCCACTCAAAAATCTTTCTTTACAGCAAAATAAGCTTTGTTTTGGTGTATCATCCCTCATTTCCAGCCATACCCAGATCCTTTCTGAAATGCACAAGGATCTATTTCCCTTAGTTCTACAATCACTGACTATATTTTTCTATGGTGTGAGAACTAGAAGCAAGAGATCCTTCATGATTACCAATTGGTTGAGGCTTCTTCACAGGAGAAAAGCTCCTTGATCATTTTTACACACCCTGCAGAAATGCTCCCTCAAGCTTTTTTTCCAGGGCAAAGAACAAGGGTCGATTATCTTTCAGGGGAGGAAGCATCGCTATTTTTTCTGCTTTTTCACAAAGTTGTACCCTTCCTAATCCAACTGAATGTCAGGAAAAAACTTAAAACTTTCCAGGAGAGTATTTATTTGATGTCAGGTCAGTAAAAGTGGCTTTAGAACTTAAACTGCTGGTATGCAAAAAGCAACAAACCCTACTATTTATTTGAGCAGTAGAGTCAGAAAGCAAGCCCAAACCCAGAGGAAAAAGTTATAAAAAGTTGCCTTTGGATGATGAACATTCAACTATCTGCTGTTATTTTAATAATCAGGGTTTGCACACAGCATTGAACAAGATTGGAAAAATCCTCTTGTATTTCTGCGCTTCTGGTTTCAGACAATCAAGGACCACCACCAATACAAGTCACCATTTAATGAGTGAGTTTGCCAGTTTTTGGCCTTCTGCAATTCATTTCAAGGACAAAAGGAGATGCTGCAATTTAATAATACTACCAGTATAAAGTTCAGTAGCCTAAGATGTAAATTAGTTAGGGTCAAAAGGGAGACAAGGATAATTGACACAAGTCTTTTAAAATTTTTTCACATCACAAAAAAATATCACCTAATTAATATCCCAGGAGAAATTCTCCAGTTGCATTACTGTGCAACTAAGCCCTGAAACAAAGACTGTGAATTTAAGGAAAATACTATGATTTCTATATAGGCTGTCATTGGGACTGCTAAAATTGAGCAAAATTTGTCCTTTGTGGTGATTTTGTAATGACTAATGTTAATTTAAATACAATTCCTTTGCATTGACTTAGGGAGGCCCATTATAGCCTCTGTATTAAATACATGCTTGCCAACTAAAACCACACAGAAATACAGAGGAATGAGATTTTTAAGAAAGCCTTTCTCTGTCTGGCCCCTGTGTTCTTTCCTGTCTGGCCCAAATACAGAGTCTATTCAAAGAAATAAAATTATTTAATAGTCTGTTGGGCAGTAACCTTGCCACATCTCTCAGCATAGCAATCACTTGCTCGAGCAGGGACCAGTGCCTGAACATCTCTAGTCCTCTGAGGAAAGGACAGGGAACCAGTTTTAACCTTTACCACTCTCTCACCAGGACTGTACCTACCTGGACTCTGTTGCTGGTCTCTACCAGCCCCCAGGCCACAGTGGGCACTGAGCAGCCCCAGGGAAGGAGCAGGGGGAGGCACAGCCAAGCTGTGATCCTGCTGAGCAGCCACAGCCCTCTGGCTGCTGCCAGCTCACAGTTTGACCCCCATCCTTCAGCCCTGAATAAGGCTAAAAGCCAGGTACCCTGCAAAAGACTTTCATTGCTGAGACAAAGAAAAAAAAAAAACAGATCTGTCCACTTCCACTTGCTGCATGTGGAAACAGAATTTCCCATGCACTGCCCATAAAAATACCGGATTGCAACGAGTAGGAAAGTTTAAATTACACAGTTTGTGAGCCTTTACTTTTTTAATGAAACTATTCTGAAAAGGCCTAAATATGTCTCAGATCAAGGGAGTTAACGCTGGAAACAAGTATATTCTGATTTGCAAGATAAACATCTTGAGTTCCCACTAACTTCAATTAGAACTTCAATTATCCACTTCTCTCTCAAGTCAAACCTTCCTCTGATGTAAAGCTGGGAACTGCTCTGAGCAATCCAGAGAATTATCAGAATGCATAAAAAAACCCCTTCTGGAACAAATATACAAGCTAAGGTTTCAGTTAAACCAGTTTTAAACAGAGCAAAGGCGCTGGGACCTGAGTGTGAATGGCAATGTTACACTCTGACAGAATGGGATCTAGACTGAGATGTCTCCTCTCCTTTGCCTAAAAGGTGCCTGCTTTCAGCACATCCAAATGGAAGCATGCACCCCATGCATTTGTTTCTTTCCCTGGCTCAGGGCATCATCACAAGTAGCAAAAGAGACACCCAACATCTGCCTAATGCTCTCCACTTGTCTCTGCTGCGTGCGATATGGAAAGGAAAACATTCCCCAGCATCCCTGTGGTAACAGTGCTGCAAGATACCGATCAAATCAAATTCTTCTATGCTTTTTCTCAAGTACAAAATGGACAAAAAAATTCAGTTTTTATGCCACCTACCTTTAACTGGGTATAGGAGCAACCTAGGTATAAAAGATATGTTGGATGCTAGCCCTTATCACCTTGAACCAGGATTTTAACTTTAAGATGAAAAATGTCTAACAATGGATTCAAGAGTGGTTGATAAATCCCATTTTAAGGGATTTTTACATTTACAGTCCCATATTTCAGGGTCTTAAGGGAAATGAGTGAAGCTGCCCATCTCATTTGCCCTTATTAACAATACCTCCTGCCTGTTGCAAGTCCTAGCTCACATTTGAAAAGGGTTTGAGGCAGCCAGATGAAACAAATACTAGAACTACAAAAAATAACTTAGTCAGAAGGGTAACAAACCAAGCACGCTTTGGCATAAAAAGCAGTGATACATTTCCCAGAAAATATGCTAAAGAGCTGAAGCTGAAATCTAATGAATCAAGTCAAGGAAAATTATCTTAAAGTAAGATGTTAGCTGTACTAAGCACATGCTTTTACAACCACATGTATGAAAAAGATGAGATGTACCCTATCAGTATGGAGATTTGCATTGTCCAGTTATAAATATATTCCCTTTCTCATGCTACAATCTCCTTTAAATGGAAATTTTTTTGCATTTGTAGTGCTTGAGTCTTATTAATTGACTTTTAAATTTGGGGGTGTGTGTCTTATGTGTTGATCTTCAAGAAGAAAAGACTGTTTTTGTGAGGAGAAAGAAAGGAACATATTTCCCTGATAAGTTATTACATAGGGGATCAGATTACCACCAATATGCCAGTTTTGCACCACTCGAACAATGTTTGGAGTATTGGAACAGTATCCAGAAATCTTGGCATGCTTAATCCAGCACCAGGTACCATGTCCTACACAAGGAATAGGAGCAGGTGCCCAGCAGTGGGACACTGGAAGGATCATTTGTCCATGGCTGTTTCTGGAAGACAGCCTGGTAAAGTTTTCTCATGCCACACTGCACTGCCTTCAGAGGCACTGCAATGGTGCTATGCATGTGCAAGCGCTGCAGGTGTTTCAACGTGACAAGTGGGGTTGTGTTTGCCAAATGCAATGGCTAATGAGGTCTAAATATTTGCCCAGAGCTTTGTTTTGGTCTTTCGTCTCCTGCCAGACTTACTATTAATGTTTCTTTATTTTGGAAATGAGACAGCAAAAAAAAGTGCCACTCCATACCTCAGGCCCACTGGTGACTAAAACATTTCTTACATCATTGGCAAAGGAGCCATCAATGTTCTCTTCCTCAACATAAATCTTGCGCTGTGTGAGCCTACTTCTCCCCCTCACCTTCTCTATCCTCTGGTTTTCTGCTGACAAAACCAGTGACATGACAGTTCTTAAATAAATCAGGCCCTGGTTGTATTTTATGATGTCATGGTGAGCACAGGGCTGACCCTTAGTAATCAGCATCTCAGCACACCGGGAAGCTTCCTGCTCTAACCGCTCTAGCAGCCAAGCAAACTTGCCTACACTGCAGAAATTATGTGAATTACCTCACCTCTGTGTATCGTAACAACCCTTACCACACATTATGCCAAATGTTCAGCACTGAGCTGCAAGGAGCCAAAATGCAGACAAACCCCCAATAATATCTAAAACAGAGTTCAAGTGAAGCTGGGTCCATGCCAGGCTGTGGAGATTGTTCTTCATGTCAGCCTCAGATCTGACTCTTGTGCATATGAACCAATGAAAGGGCAGGGAATAAAATAGCATTTGAGTTATTCTCACAGAGCAGGTACTTAATAATATCCACATTTCAAACATTTGAACATTATGCTTTTATTAAGCAAAAAGCTACTCCCACCAAATATCCCTCAGTTGCAGTAAAGGCTGTGAGTATGATTTTATTTCAGCCTGTGAACAAAGCCATATGGATTTCATCGGAGGGATTTGGGGGTTTTGATTCTTATAAAAGTCATGATGTCAAACAAAACTTCAGATCAGTCCCAAAACATATGCAGTGTGACAGCCGACAATGGAAACTACACAATGCCATTCTTCGGCCCAACAACATCTTCAGGCTCAGCAAGGAATCAAGCACAAATGTGGATGGGCTTCAGCTCTACAAATCCAAATGAAAGTCTGACACTTGAATCATCCCCCAGCTGGGGATGCATTTTGATAAACATGATTCTCATGGCCGCAAGCTACTCTCAAACTTCTAAGATGATCCAGTATTTCAAAGAAACTGCAATCCCGTGCCACTCACCACAGAGCCTTCCCTACTTTTGAATATATCTCCATTCACCTCCTCAACTTGCTCTATGCATTATATAACGCCCATAGTTTTCAAATGCTGCATGGTTCTGATGTTAGCATGAATATTCTTTGGAGGGTCTGGGCTCATACACAGCATCTCTAGCACTTTCCAGTTACCCCCTTGATATTATTCCAGGAGGAAAAGAGGCCTATTCCAAAAATACATGTCAGAATCTTCAAAAAACAGGCCCCAAGGAGGCCTCAATTTCTCTTTAGCTGTGGCTAGAGCCAGTAAGAGGGGAACTGTTAAAGAAAAATGAAATCAAAAGAACTTTAAATCATAGCAAAATAACTATCTATTTTTGCATTTTGAGAGTTGCTTAGAATGTAGCAACACATTATGCATTTAAAACAAAATTCAGGATTTGAAACAAGATCTATGTTTATTGGCTATGTGCTCTCCTATTTAGCCCAGCCAAAAAGACAAAAAAAGTCCTGTTTACTTTTAGTGCCAAAAAATTACTAAACCATTTATAACAGCTGGTCATACTACTGAACAAACCACTCAATTAATCAGCCAACTACCGTTTGTTTGAAAGAGACAACGCAAGCTTCCATTCCTAATAAAGTGCAAAATATTGATTGGTTCCGGGACAACACATGAATAAGTTACTCGTGCTCATAATTAGGCTTTGCAGTTTCCAAAAATTCTGGGTACTTTTCACACATCATTTATCAGTATTCTTTCTTCCATTTCTCTTTGCTTTTAGACCAGGTTTTTTAGAATGATGGCCAAAATAAACAAAATATTTCCTTATATTTCCCTCTCTCTCTTCCTGCTTATGAAAGAATTTTCACTCATGGCCTCTAGCACTTCATGGGATCAAATTTCTTCCAGAAATCTGCAGCTAGAATGCAGTATTTTAATTATGAGTATTATTACAATCTCCCTTTCACTCCCCCATCCCACATTCCTCCTTCTCTGTCTTAATGGCTGGTCCCTTCAAACTAGCTGTTAGAGGCAAACCTACAAATTTACTGCTTGCTTCCTTATGGCAACATCCTTTCTGTGCTGCTTTATGAGTGCTGGCCTCTCAAAAAAATTCTTAAAAAATAGAAAAAATAAATGTAAAGCCTCTGAAATTTGTGATATAGGTCTTCCATGTGGTCTATTTTTAGGGGCACTATATAGGTTGTGAAGGGCTTCATCTATCTCCTTACTGAAGTGCCACAATTTGTGGCACTGGCTTCCCCGAGAACAACAAACAAACATGAAGGCTCGGGATCTCTGTGCTGGCTGTGGGTTTAGCCAGGCTGCACTTTGGGGTGCAGCCACCAGCAAAGGCTACACAGGGGTTGGTGACAAAGTGCATGTGAGTCCTCTAGGCCCAGGTTATGTCACTAATGCCAGTAGTAGAAAGGCAATTCTACAAGTGATTTCCAGAAATGCTAATAGCATTTGAAGGGGATTTCTTGGTCAAATGTGAATTTCCCGAAAGATGAAAAAGTTTGAAGGACTTCAGAGGGAGAATTCCTTAAGAGGACAACAGAGCACTGCTTCCAGAGGCATTGCAAACTAAGCTGCTGAAACCATCTGAGAACTGTCTTCAGATTGAACTTCTTGCCAAGGAAGGACTCAGATAACACTGTCTATATGAGAAAACATTCCAGGCAAATTCCCATCACATTTTAAGTTTAAACCATAGATTTTATTTCTTCATAGTGTTGACAACAGATGTATTTTAGCTAACAGAACCATCCAGGAAGGAACTGAAAGAGACCACAGGCATAACATTTACTCTAATTTCTAGTAGTGCATAGGAAAAGGTCTATCTGTTATGATTATTTAATTGTCTGGGCTTTTTTCCTGTAGCATGAGAGTGAATGAGAGCTGATATGCACATTTATGTACATACACATATAACAGTAATTATATATTTATATATATGCCTTCAGAAGAGACCATTCCAAAACAAATCTGTGAATGACAGTAACACAGCACTCGCTTTCAGCTGCAGTTCATGGAGGACTCATCAGAATTGAATGCAGACATTTTTTTTATCTGGCATTTTGTAAGTAAGACATATGAATTCAATTGCTAAGGAGGACTCTACAGATCTGGAATGAAAAGCTGAATATATTCAATAAGCCAAAGGTTTTTCTCAACCTGCCACATCTATTTCATTTAGCTCCCTATTCACCATATTCTTTATAAGAATGTCATAAGTCCTCATAACTTAAAAGCTTGGGGTTAGAATGAGGAAGGGTGATAAAAATATTTGGCTCCTTGCACAAGAAATTTACATGAAATTTGCACCAAATACATTAAAAAAAAAGAATTATAAAAAAAGGGATTTCTGTGCAGAGATTAATACAGGTATCTGACAGAGTAATGCCTTAACCAAAACTCTTTAATGTCCTTTGCATTAGCAGTTAGGATGAACCATTTCAGATGCATTTTACAAACTATTCATCCTAGTACCTAGAATTATTTTGAGAATGTTATAGTACTGCATTAATTTGCCAGAAAGGACAGAGACAGAAGAAAGACAAGTACATTTCATACTGTTTGAATTCAGGTGTTTGAATTTTCCAGTGTCTAAACCCTGGCACGGGAGGAAGGGGAGAAAAAGTATTGCTTTAACTTTGGGGGAATTCTAGTTGCATTTCATTTTCTGCACTCTCTCAAAAAAATTCTCCTTTGTAAATAACTGTAGCCGGTAGCAGAAGTTGGCATAATAAATAAATTGAATTGAATGCATAGGAAGCAGAGAAGTAGATACACTTTATAAACACATAAATCATCCAGTTAACAAGTAAAATGGAGTTATGATCAATCACAAACCTTGGATAAGCAAATTCAGAGTAGCAAGAACAAATTCTGTATGTGCTGTTCCTAGATCAAATATGTTTGCAAACTTCACAGACTCAAGAATTACAAATGTCAAAAGTAGGATTACAAAGAAACTGTTCAAGAGCCAAGAAAAGGGGCATATTGAATAAACAGTTTGCAGTGATTATTATGACCAGATTTAGTCTAAGATATGATGTATGATGGTGATTGTCCTTTCAAGAGTGAGTAAGGTTGCTAGATTTTGTTAGATTGCCTGGTGCTAACAAATGAGTACTTTTGAGCACAAAATCCCTTCTTGGGATTTAGGAAAAAAAAAAGTCAAGTTAAATAGTTAAATACATCTTGGGACTAATTGCTCCAAGCTTCACCTTATGTTACTTACGTTGCTCACTTGAAGAAGGGCTGTGCACTCACAAATTTTTCTATCTCCAACCTACACACAGGCTATTTTTCCCTACTGAGGCTGACCGGTCCTGCGTGCTCAGCCCACCACAGAGCTATAGCAACAGGCTACTACTGCTTTAAGGGCAAAGATGGCAAGAGACCAGCTCAGCATTTTAAAAGCCTAGAATGATTTTCCATGAGCAACTGTCCTTCAACATTTCAGTTTGAGTAATTTTGTTTCCTGGAAGTGTCCAAGGCCAGGTTAAATGTACCTTTGAGAAACCTGGTCTAGTGGAAGTTCTCCCAACCCAGGGCAGGGAGGCTGGAACTGGATCTTTAAAGTCCCTTCCAAACCAAACCATACCATTCTATGATTCTATGATGAATCAACTTCAGCCCAGAGAGCCAAAGCACTGTCCAGTCTGGCCAAGTAAATCCATGTTACCTAAGAAAATCTTGAAGAAATCTTGATCAAAGACCATACCATTACCAAGTAAAATTGAAAAATAAATTATGAGATGAGATTAATATCTCAGTTGGATTAAAGTAATGGAATTGGCCATACCTGATGGCAATGTGGAACTATAGAGTCATAAAATATCCTGAGTTGGAAGGGACCCACAAGGATCATCAAGTACAATTCCTGGTTCTGCACAGGACAATCCCAAGAACCACACCATGTGCCTGGAAGTGTTGCCCAAACTCTTCTTGAACTCTGTCAGGCTTGGTGCTGTGACCCTGGGGAGCCTGTGTCAGTGCCCAAACACTCTCTGGGTGAAGAACCTTTTCCTGATATTCAGCCTAAACCTTCCCTGACAACTTCAGGCCATTCCCTTGGGTCATGTCACTGGTCACCACAGAGAAGAGATCAATGTCTACCCCTCATCTTCTTTACATAAGGAAGTTTTAACTGCAATTAGGTCTCCCCTCAGTCTCCTCCAGGCTGAACAGACAAAGTGACCTCAGCTGCTCTTTATACAGCTTCCCCACAAGGGCCTTCACCATCTCCACTGCCCTCCTTTGGACACTCTCTAATAGTTTCATCTTTCCTTCATTGTGGCACCCAGAACTTCCCCCAGCACTGGAGGTGAGACCACCCCAGAGCACTGCAGAGTGGGACAATTCCCTATCTTGCCTGGCTGTGATGCTTGCCAGGGTTGGCCGTCCTGGCTGCCAGGGCAAACTGCAATTTTCATCTGAAGCAAAGTCAAATCTGGAATGGAGATTCCATAGCAGAAGATCACAACACCCTGGCTTGATTAGATTAGAGTTTATTTTATCCTCTAGTAATTTCTCCAACACTATTTTTGCAAGGCTGATGATAAAATCAATATATACTTCTTCACTAAATGTAGATACAGTGCTGAATTAAAAGAGAAAATTGTTTTTAAATGTGTTGGCCCTAGATATTCTCACTATGTTTCATGATTTTATAGGACCATATATTCTCATCCCTCATCTTTAAATTTTGATTTTTTCCCCAGTATTGCAGCCATCTGCAATCCTCTTCTAGTGGTTCAGTGCTTTCTCGTCCTAGTGGCTGATCTTGCAAGTGCTTTTCAAACAAGGAATTCCTTTGGCTTCAATAGGAGTTCTATTATAAATAAGGTTATTTATTATTGGGCCCTAAGCTGCACATTTTTTTAAGAAGGAAATCCTCTTTATCCGTTTAGTAAAAGATGATAAATAATAGACTCAAACACTCACAAGAAGTAGTTGGCTTAACAAAACCTGCATCTGGCATACGAATACATTTTTTTAGACTCCACTATTTTTCCCTGTTTTTTCCAGGGAAGAGAGGAAGAATGAAGTTATAAAAAAAAGTTATAAATGGAAGATACTTCTTAAAGAAGAATTTTTCCCCTCTTGGTTTCTTTCCCTCATAAGTAGGATGCTGTTTTTAAGACACATTTCTTCAATACGACCATACTGAACTATTCTCTGTTGGGGATTTTTTTATGGTATAACACAAATAGCCTCAGTGTAGAGAGCCTGAGGACAGGCTCTACAAATGATTTCTTGACTTCCTCCAGCAGCCCCAGCCAGCATGAGAGAGGTCTTCCGAGGGCTTCTCCCCCTCCACCGGCACTGCCAGCCCACGCGAGCGATGCCAGCACTGAAAATGTACAAACACATGGTTAATGACCTTAGCAGAGATTCCATTCCAGGGCCTTGCATGTCAGCTGTTCTCACATTTATCCTCCTCTTTGAAATGACAAGGGTTGTCATTTACTTTAAGTAAATGACACTTTAAGTATAAAGTTTAAACTTTAAGAATAAAGGCTGAAGTTTTCTGTTTGGGTTTTTTGGGTGGGGAGGGGTTGTTGGATTTTTTTCTTTTCTTTTGTTGTCTAGAATTGCCAAACTCTAGATTTGGGGTTCTTGGGAAACACTGCAAGGCTCAGGTAAATGAATATGTCTCTAAATGATACTGTAGTGGTGTAACATAATATGTTTGGGGTCCCTTACACCATTCTACAGTGTTTGAGTGTGCTGAGATACTGTCATCCCTGTACAGCTCTGCCACGAGCCTCAGAAAAAACAGGGAAAGAATGAGAGGCAGCAACATGAGCCCTTTCCACGTGCTCTTGTGGTGTGTGCAGCATCGCCAAACCAGGAACTGCTCCAATGAAGGGGTAATTTGTCTTATTTTATTCAATTAAGCTTATTTGCATATCTGAGGTTAATCTTTTTTCCTGTTATTCTAGCAGCAAATGCACACCAAGATATACACTGATACACTGAGTGGAAAATCACATGTTTGTGTATGCCCGTCACTGAAGTCAATCACAATAAAAGATATGACAAATTATCTGATCCCTTCTCAAAATTGAATTCTGTGATGTTTATATAGAGCATAAGGATACTTATGCCTTTAATGCAACAAGCCTGTTTTTATTTACATAGATGAGTGAAACATTGCCCTGGCATTACACAGAGTAAAGTGTGCAAATTCTAAACCCTTCCATAGTCCCTGGATATAAGAGTGCATCCATATGTTTGTGTTTAACATGAACAAATTTATGATCTGATGTGGATTCCTCTGAGTATAGATGTATTCCAAGTATTTGCTGAATCCTAATTTTGAAAGAACAAATGTGAGTGCTCTGGAAGGAAAAAAAAGTTATTTTCTATGTATTTTAAGGGATTTCCATGCAGTGCAGGCTCTTTTTTTTTTTTAATAAGAAGTGGTTTGAGGGTTGTCTGTAACAGTTTAAAGGATACAGGTAGTGAGAATCAGCATATTAGTAGAATGTCAAGACTCAGAAAGTAAATCAAACACCTCCAGATCTATTTGTGTATTTTTGCAACTGCAGATAGTCGAGGTTTTACGAACACTGCAAACAGAAACACACACAAATCCTGCTGACATTGCCAAGAGTGATATAAAGTAACCTGCATAAATCCACAGCATCAAATCATTTCAGACAAAAATGACATGTTTTGTGATTAGGGCTTCTGTAGGAAGGCAGAGGGGGAGAAAAGAAATGTGAATGTATCACTTTCGTATAGCCATGCATCTTTCTGGTGGAGTCTTCCTATACATGATGGCATCCCTCCGGATATTAATTCAGCTCATATTCTCCAGTGCATATAGATGCCCAGTGCCCAAGGGCTGTGCTCACAGCCCCACGTTAGCCAGATTGTTTCCCTTGGTGTTACATACAGGGAGACAAAGGGCACTGCTGCTTTTCCAGCGCCTTAAGTCAGTCTTACAGCCTTTCTGTGCTGATAGTGTGGCTTAGAGGGCCCACTGCAGATCCCAGAGCACACATTCCACTGCGCTGGTTGCGGTTCAGGTTAGAGATAACAACATTATAATAGGAAATACTTTAGGCTCAGGATCAAAGTTTGCATCTGAGGCCAAATCAAGGGAAAAGTCTGATGTTTCGGTAATCATGAGAAAAGTCCAAATCATACTGATGTGCTCTCAATTTCCACAGGGCCAGTAATCTCTCAGATCAATCTGATTTGCCTGAAACTTTTGCCATCTTGAAAAGCAGGAAATAGAGAAGGGCAGCTATTTGCATAGTTTTAAATCTGCTCTGGGACAGGACCCATTGGAGCAGAATTGGTAAGAAAAAATTTACCGCAAATATTTTTTTAAATCTAATGGGGATTGTATTCCTGGGTTTATTTTGTCCTATTTCACATGCATACAAATACATATTTTTCAATAATCAGCCATCTGCATCAAACTTACATGTCCCAGTACTGTTTCCTTTGATACAGTTGGCCAAATTCCCACTGATTCCAGTTGGAGGGGAGTCAGGACTAATGTGTGTTTCCAAAAACATGCAAACCCATATTCTGGCTGGCAATTATTTAAAGAGCTATGAAGCTTTTAGCAATTCAAAACATATAAAGTGTCTTTGATATGACTTCATTTGTTTGCATGTCAGAAGGAAAATATAAGTGATATTGTGTACTTTCCTGAACAACCCTTTTGATAGAAACGTTCTTTCCTTGGGCAACCTTCCTTTATGTGCAAGCCAGCAACTTCTTCCTAAAGTATTTTCTTGGAAGCAAACATCTCAAGTCAACTAACAGAACCAAACCTAGCTGCATGTTTTTCTGTCCTTGATTGTCCCCTTACTGATTGAAACTAGAGGGGACACTAGTTTCAGGGAGCCAGACTACCAGCAATCATGCATCACCTTAGAAGAAAGATAAATGCTGCCTTCAACAAGGCCAAGGTGGTGTTTTTGCAGGTGGAGCAATAGAAGGGCTAAGATCACCTGGTGAAGTACTGAGTGGCCTTACCACCAGGTCTTTGAAACACAAAGAAGGTCACTTTGCAAAAGTCCCACACTGTTGCTGGGGGACAGCGCTGTAGCTGCAGGTACATGGACCAGGTACAGCTCAGCCAAACACGCGGTAGAGCAAACAGCGCTAAAGATGTGCATTCCTCTGCTTGCCAGAGGCAGAAACCCAGAGCAGCTGCAAACCACTGACTCCCTTCAATGAAAAATAAAACTGCTGGGCATTGTTTGAATGGTGAGAAATAGGAAGGATCACTAGCTAGGAGATTGGAGTGGCAGTGAAAGGTGGCTGAGACTGATGACAGCCCTGTCAATTTAAAATGTAAAGTGAGCACAGGCTAGGGAAGTCCAGAAAAGCAGCAACTTGGATGCAATGCTGAGTTTTGCTAGAGATTTTTAGGCTGTGTGCCTAATTCCCATGGAGAATAATGAGCGATAATAGCCAAAGTATAGGTGTGCATTTATTGCTTACAAAGAAGAGTTTGATCCTGGTTTAAAGGTGAAAATCACATCATCTGGAAGACAGGGCTCTTATTTTTAGAGGTAACATTATGTTTCTGGCTGCAGATCCAAAGTTGGAATTTTTCGGGCTCCTTTGTCTTTCAACTTTTTAAGTTCAATTCACTTTGCTAGTCTCTGAACACAGCATTTATAGTTACCACAAATTCTCAAATTACCTGCAGCTTTGATACATATGTTACCAGATAAATCACTGCAAATACATATATATGTATTTGTGTATTACTCTTCCCTAAGGAAATGAGCCTGTGCAATCACACACTTTATCTCTTTCTAGCTTTGGAAATCTTTCCCAAATGTCAACCACATTTGACAAAGGATTACAGGTCAGAGAGATAACCAGGTTCCTAGAAATGCAGTGATTATCAGTAGCTAGGTCAGTGCAATAGCTGAGACAGGAGGGCAGGCAGAGTTGAGCAATCTAACCCTCTGTGTAGCAGCAGGCATCTGGCCAAAGACTGTTCATAAACTGGACATTTGGGGTCTGAGTAGCTCCTAATAGTTGTATCTTCCTCACAAGTGTCAGGAATTTTTACAATGCAAGAAATTCAGTGGACAGAAGGAAATAAATCTGTGCCTCACTTGACCTGTTCTTTGAGGAGCAGCTTGTTCAGGAAATGTTAATTGCTTCACACTGGAGCGTGTTAGTGCATGGGAGAATTTACTTTAATTTGCATGCAGTTTCATAAATGATAGGCCTTTTATTGGAACAGTAAGCCATTTAATGTCTGGTTTGAAGGAAGGATTAAATTCTAAGGTATCATGTTCTCCATAAAATACCCTGTCTGTAATTGCATTTTAAAAAATGCTGAATTCAGAAAATAATTAAAATAGTTGATCATCCTTCCTGATCCTTCAGATTTATGTCAAAGGCTAACAGTGTGGACTTATAATGGGTTTGACCCTCATTAATTAACCCAGGCAAATCATTTGTGTACTAGCATAAATTATGTTCGTACTTTAAAAAGACCAATAGCAAATCCTCATGAAGTTACTTTACCCTTGATTTCCCATGGAAAGATTCCTAAATGCCCATTTTTGCTTAACATAACTAAATGGTGGTTCTAGACCTTGTCCTAAAATTTACAGCAGCAACATTTAATAACCAGATATATTTTTCTGTTACTGAAAGATGAAATAGAAGAAACCATTCCATCTGCGATTTTTTTCCTAAGTTGTAAGAATGCGGATTTAAGAGCCTCTCTACATTTTGTTGCACCACAGTCATGACAAACAGCACAGAGGGATTTTTACTGGGCATTCAAGTTTTCCTGAAGAACTGGAAAAAGTGGTTGCAAAGAAACTGCTATACTTGTTAACAAAATAATATTATATAAGTTTTTCAGTAAGAATATGGAAAGGGAGCATTTTTAAGATCAGGCATAACATTAAGGAAGCAAGACATGCTGTTGGGAAATGTGTAGAAAGTGTCATCTTAACTTCACCTGGAGCCAGTTTTGGCTAAAGGAAAATTTATAAGGCAGCATTAAAATTCCACTTTTCAACTTCCAGCATCTTCTCTTCCTAGAAAAGTCAGTCTTCTAAACACAGACATAGTAAGGAATAAACCTAAATATACTAATAAACGCTTCACTGGGATTCCACAACGCACATCTGTGTACATTACTGAGTTTTACTCAAGAACTTGCAGACTTAATAAATCTTTCCTCAGATTATCCTTGAGAAACTGTTTGCTGGAATGCAGGTTACAGCTCTTGAGTTTTGAGATACTGTCCATCTTTCCTAGTGTAGTCATCTTTCCTGTCTACATTGCAGCCACATAGTGGGTTCTGCAAGCAGAAGACATTTTCTGTAGTTTCATATGGATTCTGGGGTTTTAACTCTTCAATTAAAAGAAATGCTTTGTACATTTGTAGGAAGAAATGCAAATCTTTCTGCACAGTGAAATTCAGAATGGAGTAAGAAAGTGCACGTAACATTAGCTCTGTGTTTTCCTTGATTGGGACTTTGGTTTTTAACAAAGAAAATAAATTCATTTTCAATCTCTCTGAAGAACCTAAAACTCGTTGTAGTTACCATAACTCCTTTCAGTGACTCTGCTGGGCCTGGACCTGCCTTTATCCTTGTGATTACAAAAAAGAATACCCACCTTATTTTCAACTTCTCAAGGAGTAAAAGGAAGCTGATTTATGCTATATAAATTGCCTAATATGATTGCTATATATATTTTGTTGCTCATGAGTATTCTGTAGTTGAATTAATGATATAGTGTAATAAGTGAAAGAAGACCAGTGTATCCTACTTTGAAAGGGAGGGTTTGTAGTTTTTTGTTGGACAAAAAACTCTCACATATCTCTTAGGGGGAAATGTTAAATCTTCTTGATCCAGTGCGTTATGCAAATTCAGCAAACCTTTGAAGCCTTCAGTTAGTTCACTCAGCTTTTCCTAACATACATTCCTGTAGGAGGATTCAGCACCCTAGGTCTCTCAAACCACTTCTATGAGGCACAGTGTATTAAACTTTTTAAAGATTATTTGTGGAAAAATGGCTTCTTTGTCATTCAAGATGTGTTTTTAGGCCTATAATTTCCTTCAAGTGAGCACAATTCTGCTAACAGCAGTATATTATTTTGACAGTAAGTCAGTTGGCATAAGACTTCATTGTGTATGCCTTTTGTTTATATAATCCTTCCTAACAGTAACAAGGTGTTTACTGTTCAGCAAACACATTTTATTTTAACTGCCAACAGTAAAACTGTCTGATAAATTTTGATTTAGCTAAAGAAAGCAAGTTCTCATTTAGCCCAAATAAATCCATGGTGCTATAGACAGCTGTTTGGAGTACATAATCCCCCAAGCTCTCAGGGCGAGGCAGCGCTTGCTGTAGAATGGGCGAGAGAGAGCAGGCTCAGCTGTTGGGGATGTGCTCTGTCACGACTGTAACCCATAGCCCCGTCCTGCCGTACCACGAGAGCCTCGCTCGCATCCAGCGCCGCGGAAAACCCTCCCGGACAGATGCTCTGCGGACTGACAGCTGACACCCTAAGCTGAGCCTATAGATTTTGCACTAAACACATCCAGCAGCCTGGATCGATGTGGTCTGGCTGTCTGCTTCCCCCGCTCTCCTACAAAGAGATCAACATCTAACACCGTTTCTCCGAGATTCTCAGGGAGTTAACTGTCTCCAAGTGGAAAAAGTTCAGATTTCAGAGAAACAATGAACACAGACGCTTCTCAAAATAACAGCATTTTGCTGCTTGAGAGAAAGAAGAACTCATAAGCCCAAAGGCATTTGCCTTCCTTTTTATGGTTGACTTTATCATGGAGAAATTTGCCAAAGAAATGTGATTTTTTTGGTTGATATCATAAAAACTTTCAAGAATGGCAGGGGAGAAAGAGCTGATCTGCCACGTGGAGTCCAAAAAAGTTGTCTATAGCAAATGCAAAGCAAAATAGACTTCAATATTTGCTTCCTGACAAAATCAGAATACGTGACAAGGGCAAGGACACAGGCAGAGATGAGGATGTGCATAATAAGCCAATGCTGCACTTACATTTTCAAGGAAAAGCTATAGAACAAATCCTTTTTCTGTAATGACTATAGCAAACTCCTAACCAAAGCACTGGTAAAGTAGTTTAATTTCCCCCCTGCTTTTTTCTTTTATATGACACCTTCATTTGTGCTGCTTCTGCTCCCACCAAGGTCACCAGCAGAATTCCTGTGATTCACTGAGAACAGGAGCTGGCCCATAAAGCAGTTGTGGTTTGGAAAGCACTTTGCAGAATGATAATTCGTTTAAAGCCTAAAAGCAGTTGATTACCTGCACTGAACATAAGGAATAAGAGCAGAAAATAATGCAAGTTGGTTTTAAAGTATATCGAGGGAGGTTTAATTGTGAGTCCTGTACTAGAATTTAGGGCCATTTGGGTTGTGTTTTGTTCTCTGCTGTTATTTGTGCCACCTCAAAGAGTCTTTATCCCAATATTCTTATCTTACATCATATCTGAGAGTTTGTGAAAGGGCAGCTATCTCTGCTTCTGATTTTCATCCTGCCACAGCACATGTTGCATGGAAAGACAGATGTCTGTGCCTTCTTGCAGAAAGATTACTAGAGTAGGGTTAATTGCAAATAACTGAAATTCCTCCTTCTGACTAAGCAGTTTCATATTTTGAAAGCAGATCTTCTGGCCACTTTTTGACTATCAGTGTGTTGTTCCACTCCTTGTTGTGTTGGACCTTGTCTTTAAACTCACAGTGCCTTAGAGTTTTGCAAGCAAATATGTAAAAGGTAAATTGTTATGTGATCATATGATAATTGAATGAAGCCTACTCTTTAAATTGTATTGGTTTGTCACTGGCTGGACATCAGGTGACTGCCAAGCTGCTGTCACTCCTCCTAAGTTCTAACTCTTGAGCATGCCACAAGGCGAAGGAAACCAGACTCTGTGTCTTTGCATTGTCACATCAGAAATTTGAATTATCTCTACAATACCAACCCGGATAACAATGAAAATTCCACTAAAAGTCACTCACCTTTAGCAATATTTGTTAAACAATTGTAAGAAGGTTTCCTACTCTTACAGAAGCTTTGCTGATGTAAGTGAATTAACCATCTCGGTGGGCAGTGTTACCTACCTGCTTTGACACTTGTGTCAGTGCATGACAGGTTAACTGATGCCATGCTTGAATACATGGTGCATTTAACTTATAAATGAGGCTTATCTTGTTCAGAAATACACCACTGTAACATAAGCACATGCCATTATTTAATTTAAAAAAAACAGATATTAAACACTGCACACTCAGAAGAGAAAGTATTTATAGATAGTTACCAAATCAGTGCACGCATCAAAAAATCAATAAACATTAATTCAACGCATTCAATGGTTTAGAGAGATCTTGGTCAGAAAGGCATGCCTTTGCTTCAAATAAACTAGTACAGCTCTAGTTAGGCAAAACTATTAAATTGCACTGCTTTGTGTAAGAAATTATTAAAATCTCATCTGTGTAGATAGTTGTGAGTAAAAGAGAATGTGCCTGTTTTGAAGAAAATTGGCAAGGAGAAAATTTCACCTTCAAGCAGGTATGAGATACAGAGAGTCCATAATCAGTTTGCCCAAGCCATGTATCTCATCACAAAACCATTCCAACATTTCAGAGACAAATCATAATTGTATTTGATCCTTTTAGGATCAGAAGAAGGCTCCTGCTTCCCCTTTAAAAAGCCTTTTGTCACTGTTACTGGAGAGCAATTACATTTTTGAGAATTAGCATCATGTCCAGTCATCATTCTCCTGCTGACACTGGTGTTAACACACAAACACAAAATTCTGTCCATAAATGGCTGAATTCTTGCAGTTAGGCTGGTAACTGTTTGTTCCAAATGGGGAAGTGGAAATGTTTGAAGTAAACTTAGTGAGGCTCTAAAGTGAGTTTTGCCTTGAGAAACACTGTGCCTACTAATCTGTTTAAATACAGGTTCATGTAGGCTGCCTCCCAGTCATAAACATACTTGAGAAAAGTTCAGGGCAATTTTTTCTTGTTCCACACTAACCTAATAGTAATAACATTTCAATACTTGAAGCAGCTTCTAGATAAGAATTTCAAGGATTTTCCCAATAGCTTTGCTATTTTACAAAGGGTGAAATAATGGTGTTAAGTAGCTAAACGCTTGGAGCAGCTTTGACTAGCCCTTGACCATAACACAACTGAGGTGAGAGTTCATGTTGATTTTGGGAAGAAGGGAATACACTGGGAACACTCAAGTCAGACTGACCTTGGCCAGACATGGCAGCCTGTGCAATAGGCTTTGTATGATTCTCTCTTTCTGTTGACCTTGCATGAAACATTCACAACCCCATGCAGCATGCCTGCAGCAAAAGCAAGAAAATCCTCAGCTTACTGATGTTTTCATGCATACAAAATAAGTAAGGCTGAAATTGAATTATATGTCCGAAGAACTGGCACCAGCAGAAAGCTTAGATACCTCAATTCTACTTTTGAGAGGCTGAAACATTCTGAAAATTTTGACTGATGGTGTGTTAGGGGGTGATTTTTATTCTGCTGTAGTAAAATACTCAATCATTATGACCTGAGAATACAAAACCTTGTCCCTGAATAGGTCATTTGAGGATTATTTCCTCTCAGACCTTGGAAATCCCCAAGAGAGACTTTCCTCTTAATCAGAAATTTCTTAGAAGAATCTTTGTAGCCTTCTCTATAGTCGTCTATCACTACCATTATATTAAAGTAAATCATGCTGAAAGCTGTTAAGAACAACTTCCAAAACTAAATAAAGCCCATAGAAATTGTGGGTAAGAAATAACAGAAAGATAGCCTGCATGACTATAAAATAATTTAATTCTTTTTGAGAGGAATCTGGGCATATCTGCTTCATGTGTGCACTGCAAACACTATATTAACTGTGGCAGTAGAAGTACATCAAACAAGAACCAGATACATCACAGAATACTGTTCAGATTTTATATTAAATCTTGCAGCAGGCTTTACATTATTGTTTCAAAATCTCGGTGCTTGTCCTCAAGACTGTGCACATGTGATTAACAGCTCTGCATATTCAGGGGGCATGCAGATAAAACTTTGCTCTGAAATATTTTCAGGTCTGCCCATCAGCTTCCAGTTCCAGGGAATATATCTCTAATACACACTCATTGTCATTAGATGCAGCACATACTGATTCTTTAGCAATAGAAGTGGGAGAGCAGCCATGCCAAACACCAAGATGTTCAGCATTTCACAATCAAGTGCCTTTAAACATTTTGACATTATGGGGTGGTATCTTTAGTTTCTTCAGGAAATTATTTCATCACCCAGAAGAGCAAAGCATGGGTAGATTTTCATGTGAAACTTCACATAGGATTTCCTTGTCGAAATTGTTTCATCTGCACAGAGTTGCCAGTCAAGTTTCCCTTTAATGCAATTTAGGACTGCAGCAAAAACTGGAAAAATTACAGCCCAGTGTGTTACATTTATTCTGTTGCCAGGGCTTCAGCTACAGAGCTTTCACTGTGAACTTCATGTGTAGTCTCTTAGGGACCTGTGGCTGGTACAAGAAAATGTTATTTCACATCAAAAGCTACTGTATTTATATTTTATATCTCTTGCATATACACATGCATGAAGAGTCATAAACCCAGTTAGACCAAAGTGGGCATATGCACATCCTTAAAGAGAGAGAGCTCAGTCCTGACAGTGTTATGTGTTTTGACTTCAACTGTGTATATATTTATACAGGCATGTGCATGTGTGTTCTGTCATATGGTATCACTGAATTCAGGACAGCTGAAGCTATAAGCTTATCCTTTCTGCATATTTATGTGACAGAAATGTGGAAGCTCTCCTCTGATTAAACAGAAGTTTCACAATAATCTTAATTTCTCTCCCACCCAGAGAGAAATATTTTCTGTATTTCATGATCAGTACTTCAGCATTTACAACTGGATCATCTCTCCTTCTTTCCAGGCTGGGATTTTTGAGTCCTATTTGGAGTATAGTACATGCATCCATTTCTCCTGCACATGCCCAGAAAGGATGATCTCTTTCCTGAGCTTGTAGGCACTCCCCTGAGAATAGGAAGTCCTTGCAGTTTTCTAGGGTTTTTTTAAACCCCTTTAACCAGAAGATGTTGGTCAAAACCTTCTCTTCACTTAGAGCTTCACTGTAAGAGATGCTAACAAATTTCAGACATATAAGTCTGTTTCTAGGAGAATGAATGTTCAGATTAAATCACCTCAGAAACCCAGGGAAGCCTTGGGACTGCTCTTCCTGGGACCACTTTGTGTCTGGTACAAAGTACCCATCTTCATATTGTCACAAAGCAGGAGAGCTCAGTGCACTCAGTATGGGGTTTTTTGTTGTTGTTGTTTTGCTTTGTTTTGTTTTTGTTTGTCTGGGTTTTATTTGTTTGGTTTTGGTTTTTTTGGGTTTGTGGGGATTTTTTGGCTCTTTTTAACTAAATGAAAACACCACTAGAATGCAATTGGGCCAAATTTTCTGCAGTGGAAAAGGTCAGCTCTGTAGACTTGAGGGTGAAGATTTGCATCTGCAATGACAAAAAATGTGACTGAATATTTTACTGATCTCATTTTTTAAATGTGTTTATTAGACTTTATTTTACCAGCAAATTCATGCAAGTATGATTTATATGTAATAATCTCCATATTTTTTTAATTACCTTGCCATAAAACCTGAATAACTCTCCCTACTTTGATCTCCAACACATTCTGGAGAATACTGCACCAGGCATGCCTAAATCAGTTAAGCCATGCACAGAGCTGTTCCTGCAGGGAAGCTTTCCCACATCAGAAGATTGTGTAATAAAACTTAACACAGCTCATTAATTTTCTCTCTTAACCAATGCATCTGACAAGAAGTGACTTTGAAAACCTAAAGGAATGACACAACTCTTATGCTTTGCGTGAAACATCTGTTTCCAGCTCCTTTGCTATTAAATTGACATCTTTTTATTTGAAAAGTTCCTTTTATTTCCCAACTTCCTGCAATTGGTAATGTATATATCCCAAAGAGCTTAAATTCACAGCTTTTAAAACTTGATTAACTAAATGCTGGGTTAGTCCTGTCCCAGAGGAAAAATGCCTCTCGCGCAGACAGATTAAGTGGTACAGCTATGCTTTTTAATCAATTATTAAGAATTTGTTTATTCAGGCAATGTCAGATTTCATAAAGCATCAAAACAGACTTCAAATCCAAAAATAATGTAAACACCAGTGTGATTGCATATGAAAAATATTAGCATTCTTGGATCTGGAAAATCGATAGAAGGTGAGCATGTCATACTTACTCTCTCACCCATGAAGGCCACAGGCAATATCAGGTTTCCAGCTATGAGGACCCACAATGCTACTTGCAAAGGCAGAAGTTTCAGAAGTCTTGCATGAGGAGTTGAGTTTCAGCAGAAGCAAAACACCTTAATAACCCAGACTTTTCCTTTAAAGTTCCATCACTTACCTCCATATTCTGATTAAATTGTTCCCTTAGATTTGCCCCCCTAGTTCCCAGTAAATTGAGGAAGACACAAAAATAAATATCATGGCAAACTTTTTCGAGATCACTTCATGTTATGTGTCAAGCACAGTTAAATTCTGGAAGCTGATTCAATTCCAGCCTGATGAACAAGATGAATGCATTTAATTGCACATTGTGTTCGTATGGAAGCTAAGTATCGTTTGGTAACTCTGGTAAACCAGCTACACCCTGCCAACAAATGTAATTTTAAGACCTTTGAACTTCTTCATACATCCTTCCACCTTCAAAAATCTTTACTCTTCACCATAGTTTAGAAAGGAAGACTTGACAGTGAAAAACCGTAATAAAATTTTTGAGAATTTTTGATTTTAGAAAATCAGAGGAAAAACAGGTCCACTTTTCATATTATGAGTTCCTCCTGGTGTCTCGATTACTCTGAAAATATGCATTTTTTTTTTCTATATGATCCAAAGATTGTCAGTAAAGATCAGTCCTTAAGTCACCTCATCTGCAGACATAATTTTACATTAGATTAACTGGACAGCGCCCCAAAGTCACGCCTGGCTTGGAGGGACTATGTAAGTGTACAAAGCTCACACAGAAGCCTTTGCTGGACGGGGATCTAAAACGGAATCAACTGGAGAATAGCTTTTCCTCCTCTTCCTTTTTTCTAGGCTGTGTCATCCATCAGCTTTGCATGGAGTTTGAATCCTAGCCCAAGGGCTCGGCTGTTGCCTGTGAGCCTGGAGGTTGCTTGCTCTGGTAGTTCAGTTTCTAGGGGAGAATAAGTTTTTCCAGATCTGTTTTCACCCCCTGTCAGTCCCAAGTGTGGGCCTTTTCCTTACACACACTGCACAAGTTGCAACTCAAAGGAGTAAGTTAGCAGGACTCTTTGCTGCACTTACACGCTGGTGTAAGTAGTGCCTGCTATCAAATAAAGTGTGAAGCTTGTTTCAGACTAACAATTAATGCTGGCATTTTACTGTCCCAATTAAATAAAATGCATGGACAGAAAAACAAAAAGAAGGAAGGCAAGGAAAAACATGTTCCTTCTAACATTGGCAAGCTATGCAGTAAGTGGGAAAATAAGGCAGTAGGAGTCCAAGATGAACACAGCATATATATTATAGCATCAGAGGAGCTGAGCAAACAGAGTGAGCCAGAGATTTTTGACATGTATGGGGAAGACTGCAATCTTTAACCCATGTAGTTTATTTATTTTGGAAAACAAGAAGATGGCTGAAAGGTACATTATAATATGAATCAATCCTGATATTTGCACTTTGGTACCAGCTTGGTGCATCAGTGGCACGTCTTAAAACAGACATGCAGGTATAAACTTGCTTCTGGCAGGAGGGAGTGGACCACCTGCTGTTTCCTGGCCTGTTTTGCTCTGATAATTCTCACCAGAGCTGAGCATTTTCCCTTTATTTTCACATAAGAATGATAGCCAACTTTGCTAATCCTACATGTTTTGTACCAAAATCTTACCAGGGTGGAACATGAGGGTGACTCACCTGAGATGTTGAAGAGCAGGTCTAGGCTGCCCTACGGCTATATCCCAGGACATCTGAGGGTACGAGCATGAACAGCTCTAGCCACTTTTTCTGCCCCACAGAGAAGCTTCAGGTTGCCCAGAAGTATCCATACTAGCCAAACACAGTACAAAGACATAATTTACATACCTTGGGACTCCCATCTTAACTGCTTAAACCACTTCAAGAATGCTACAGATCGGCCATCTTCGCCTTGTGGAGTAGGTGATTAACATGGCTGTATTATGAGTGCAGAAATAAATTACTTACCCATGCTCACATGGGAAGACCATGGCCACACTGGTAATAAGATCCAGATTTTCTGCCTCCCACTCTGCTGCACCACAGAAATGTGACATATTTGCACAAGCTGTGTACTAGAAGATAGGGGAAAGAGACAGGGAGAAGTCATAATGGACAGAAAATCACTAAGTAGAATATGGCAATACAAATCTCTCTTCTGCTGTGGTGGTTTAGTGTTTGCAACTATTAAGCAAGAAAAAGGAACTGTCCAAACTTTCCCAGAATAATTTCCATTTAGGAGGCCTGAGGAAAGAGGTTCATAATCCAGATTAAATATTTCATTCTTTGCCTTATTTTTCCTACCATATAAAAAAGACAGAAATTGCAATTCTGAGAACTAGAGGGGAGAGGGAAAGTAAAGCTGAATCATGTTTAATAAAAAGGTTTATAGCCATTCCTAGCAGGATTCTATCCAGCTGGCACATCACATTCCTATCAGAAGCTGCACTCAGTGAATTAGGTGGCATGTTATTGCTCCAGCATATCACCTGCAGACCTATTTAACCTCAATTTAAGAACCCCATTTTTCCCTTGAAAATCTAGGCCAGCAGAAAGTGTCGCATAATGATTAAATTTAGTTTCACATGTCCTGCTTCTACCTGATATTCCAGCCTGAACTGGACCAAGCCTGGTCATTTACAACAGAATAAAGTAGAATTATCAAAGCAAATACTGGCTGACATGATTGATGCTGAGGAGAATAAAAGATAGAGAACACTGGAGAAGTTTGCACCATGCAAAAACACAGCCTAAAATTTATGCCCATCTTTTTCTTTTTTCTTCACTAACATATCGAACATAACTCTGTAGCATGTTGAACTGGGTGTAAACCCTGTGCAAGAGCTGGAAGAAAAGAAATTGATGCCCGTCTCCTTCACACCATGTCTTCACATTTCTCTCACCACTAGCCATTTTCTTTTTCTCCTCCACTAGAGCAGAACTTCAAAACGTGAAATACTGTGCTCTTTTAGTGTATTTGAAAGCCCCACAGAAGAAAATTTTCAGCAGTATTCATAAAGCCTCACTTATTGAACCTTTGGATTTCATTCAGAGTTATCTGAGATATGAAAAAGAAGCACAAATATTCTGACGCAAAGAAACTACAGAGGATCAAATGCATAACTTACATGACTTATGAAAAGCCACATTACTGTAAAGTGTGACTACACAGAATATACAGAACAACATCAATTGACAAGTCAGGAATTATAACACAAAACAAGCATATGCAAATTGGGACTCACTCCTCAGTGGATGTCAGGAAGCGTAATTAGTTCCAGCACAAAGTTGTCCAGCACAAACAGGTCTGAGCTTATTGGAGAAATAACTTTATTACAGGGCAATATGCATGACTTGGGCAAATTACTGCATGTACAAATGAAGTGAGACCGGCTTTGAGATCCACACAAATGGAGAAGTTTGAAAAATTGCCAATAATATGTACAGCCAGTGCCAAGTAATTCTGGAATCCATATATCTGCCAAATCAGTTGCATATATTGCGAATTAACCCGGTGATACAGGAAGAGAGGCAGGAAAGCTGTGTCTAAGATGTGGGTGCCATTGGAATTTTTCAGCTGCACTTGAGCTTTAATTGGAACCAGTGGCCATCACTCACCCATCATGAGCCACGCACATCCCACACCCATCCCACACATGTCCTGCACCCATCTCACACACTGCCTGCACCCATCCCACACACATCCTGCACCCATCCCACACACTGCCTGCACCCATCCAACACACATCCTGCACCCATCCCACACACATCCTGCACCCATCCAACACACATCCTGCACCCATCCCACACACATCCTGCACCCATCCCACACACAGCCTGCACCCATCCCACACACATCCTGCACCCATCCCACACACATCCTGCACCCATCCCACACACTGCCTGCACCCATCCCACACACTGCCTGCACCCATCCCACACACATCCTGCACCCATCCCATGCATACCCCATTCTTATCACTCCCCAATCACACTGCCCATCATGTAATCATAGCATCACAAATCTCTAATCAGGCACCCAACATGCAGTTTTGGAAGGCCTGTGGAGATGTGAGGTCCCTTGGGCTCAGGGTCTGAGGATGAACATCACCAGGATATGAAATTCCAGTTAATGGTCCAGTAGAGAAAACTTAACTCCATTTCACTGTATCCTAACTGTTTTATTTCCTACATGCTTATGCAAATGCGAGGTTAACTTCTCTTGCCAGCACAGCACTGAGAGCTGTATGTTACTGTCTAGGCTCACATGGCAAGTACAGTGCAACCCACAAAAATGTCTTCAGCTGCTCCAACCAAATAGCTCTCAGTTCTTTTATAGGGCTAAGTTGCATAAATAAACAGAAAGATGCAAGAAGCAATGGTCATTAAACATTTTTAATATGTTTGTTTTGTAGTAAAGCACAACAGCTTGTAAAATTATTGTTACAATTTTTGTGGTAACACAAGTCAGGAAGAATTTTAGTGCAGCCAATTCTCTCAAGAGCAGTTATAAAAGCACCATCATTTGAATTCTTTCAGTGACTCTTTCTGGTAAGAGAAGTAGCAGTAGATCTATCTCCTCCTAAAAAAAAATGCCTGAGACAGCCATTAAAGTATCCACAGTCAGCTAAATTTTGGGTTCCATCTGGTGTTTCCATTTGCACCCACGAAAAATGAATACACACTAAATGGTGACATTTTGACTGAATGTCTTTCACAGCCACTAAGTGCAAAAGTGTAGGGCGCATAGGCATCAAGGAGCTAAACTGATTGTCTATGTACACTGGAGGTATCATTTCTCCTTGGAACTGTTGTCACACTTGAATTCTCTTCCACACGTCTCTGAAATATTAGGCAAATCACACAATCATCTCTGAATTTAATTCTGGTTTTATAAATTATGGATTTATAGTAGCTTTGAATGTCATAAACTGATATTTTTTAGAAGAAAATATTTATTTCCACTTTCAAACTTCTACTCAATTAATTAAACTCTACTACTTATTGGAGGCATTTGTACAATTACGGCCTTCTGGCAGAAATCTGCACATTTGCTTACAAACTCAGAACACTCCCAACAGTATCATTTTTACACTGGAGTGTCCTCTTTTTTTGTTTGGGTTTTTTGTACATTTTAGAATATTCACTGTAACAGTAACAGAGCCATTCTGGCTTCCCTTTCTTCTACACCCATACATGTTGGTATAGCTGAGTGGGAAGTTCTGGGGATATCAAGAATATTGGGGGACCTGAGAAAATAATGAAGCCAGCAAAGGGATAATGAGCTAAAGTTGGAAGCAGGACTAGAAACCATGTAGAATAAATTACTATATTATAAAAATTACCTGTTACTATAACTAAAGTGTGGTGTTCTGAAGTCTGACAGGACCAGTCTTTTTACTCTCATGTCACTAGATTTCCTGTAGTCCATTCACAAAGGAATATCCTCTACTCACAGAGACCTGCAGCTCAGTTTGCATTTCACACCAGCTCCTGTTCCTCAGTCTCTTAAGGTCCAGGCCTGGAAAGATCACTTATTCCAAGCAGGCAAA
The DNA here is from genome assembly GCA_013399455.1 of Anthoscopus minutus. NCBI lineage: Eukaryota > Metazoa > Chordata > Aves > Passeriformes > Paridae > Anthoscopus > Anthoscopus minutus. The sequence continues at coordinate 57,251 of VWYI01016908.1, read as the reverse complement.
AAAATCTTTTCCTGTAAACATGAAGTAGTTTCTATAGAATATAAAATTTAATAAAGATGTGCAATAACAGCAGTACCATGAATGCTAAAAATAAATAATTCTTCAAGCATGATGAGAGCTAACAGCAACAGGCCAATGCCCAATATCTACCATGTTGCTGCAGAGCTAATATGGTAACAGACATGGCTTTTGTAGGACTTCTTATGTTGTTTACAGAAGCAGAAGTGCATCCAAGAGGTGGTTGAAAATGTTCCTTCTTCCAACTGTATTTTGCCAAGCAGACCCTTGCACTCAAACTTTCCATGTTGGGACACAGGAAAATCCAATCTTACCCAAGTGCTTTTCAGAGCCATCCCCTGAGGTGTCACCCATACAAACTCCCATTTGTCATCCTTGTGTTCTGACCCCTTTTACTGGGCTGCAACTTTCTGCTCATGGTTTTCAGGGTTGCCAAAGGTTTTCTCCTCAGTTTCCTTCTCTCTGGTTTAGGATCTGCTAGGAAGCATGAACTTTTCATATGCAGGATGATGTTAACAATTGCGGGCATTGTTTCACTTCATTATTTTTACAGAAAACAGTGACAGCAGTAAATATGATGTGACAGCTGAAATGATGAGAATTACCATCCTGAAAGAGAGCTCTGTAAGGTTTATAAAGCTCACAATTTTTTTAAGTAAAATTGTTTTTTGCTATGGGCATCTTAGGATCACAGGGTTAGTTACTTTGAGTAATAAAAGAGCATGAGACAAGCTGAATCTCTGAGCTTGTGCTCTCCAGCTGACTCCTACTTGAAAGGGATGTTCAGAAATTGGGAATAGCTTAGAAAAAGGTTACAGGAATGGAGCTATGGCTGGAAAACCTGTCTTTTCCTGAAAGACTCTGTAGATTCAAACTTATCCAAGGTAATTTGAATGCTTGACTTCATCATAGTTTATGAGTTCATCCATTTCCCATCTTATAAATCATCAAGTCTGCTTTAAGCTTGGAGACAGGGTTATGAAAACATCCAGTGGTTGAGAAGAAAAAATCAGACTGAAAATAATGTGAATTCTTACTAGGTAGGTAAATTAGCACTAAAATAGCCTACTTGACATAATATACTCCCTGCCACTTGAAAACTAAATAGCAAAACCAAATGTCTTCCTAAAATAAAAGGTTTGGTTTAATTCAGGTCTATAAGCTTGATGTGAGTTTAGATGGCAGAAATGGTTGAGAGTCACTGTTAGGATCTGTCCTCTCTCTTGAAATCCAGGAATCTATGCAAGAGCCGCAGTCTTGTGAGGATATTTTCACATCTTCAACAGCAATTGTCCACTCATGCACAACTTCAAATTGTTGTTACTTGTCAAAATCAGAGAAGTGTCCTGTTACACAAGACAAAATAAAATGGTACCTCTCAATTTCTAACTGCAGACCCCTGTCCTTGCAAAGCCCACAAGCCTCTCAGTAACTTCACAGCTTCATCAGTTGGATTAGAGACTTAAAATGTGAGGGATCTTGCCTGGCAAAGGTGACTTTGCTAACCAAAGAAAAGAGGTGGCTTTACACCTCTTAAGACTAATCAGGTTTTCCTGTCACCCAGTGCATGAGCCCAGGAAAGAGTCCAGAAAAAGCCAGAATCATTCAACTTCAAAAAAAAAAATAATTTAATAAGAAAAGCAAACGCCAGGCTACTGCTTTATGACATATACTTTGCTCATATATTTCAACAAGTACAGTTTGTTCTCATGCAAAATACTTTCTAAAGTATTAGGAAATAAAGATAGTACATTTTCTAAAACATAAATAATTATCTGAGAAGTCACTACTGAACCCTACTCTAAACCTTTTAAGAAACTGAAAATACTGGCATATTTGGGAGTAAAATTAGGGTATTCCCTAATTCCCAAATTCCTAATTCAGAATTCCCAAATTTCTTATGCACAAGTATTTCACTTTGGTGAAAATAAAATTGATGGACATTCTGCCATGTCAAGATTATGACTACTTGATGAATGATTGTTCCTGTGGGTGACTCTGCCCCAGAAAGGAGTACATTTTTTCCTCCACCTCAGCCAAAATGAACTTTTAGAGGTCCTTTATTATGACTTTTATAATGAGTCATTTGCACTCTGGAATGACATTTAAATGCATGTTCATCTATACTGTATATAAATGGAATTAATAGTATATAATTTGCTTCAAAAACACTGCCATCATGAAGATAATAGAATGTGATTAAAATTTATCTCCTTCTGGCTGTCTTCCCATTGAAGAATTACAGTTTCCCCTGGTAACTCTAACCTGCAAGAACTTCAAAATACTGTGGGTTTGCCAAGTAGAACAGGACTATAACAACATCACCAAAACGTTAATAACTCATGTGTAGTTCAATTTTTGGACATATTTAGGACCATCCAAGACAGACACCATCCCAGTCATTGGTGATTTTAGACCATGATTTGAATATATGAAAACATATCAAATATTTCAGCTGTACAATTCTCTAGAGCAATTAAAGTATAAAAGTTCTCGAACTGCACTATTAAAATTTTAACTAGACAATAAATCTCAGGCTGTGGGAGACCATCAAAAAATATTTATTCCTCTGTTTTTGCTTTTAACTTAAGGATGACTACGAATTCAGTTATTTAATTAATATTACAGTTAACAGTAAAACATGTAAGAACAACATTGAAGTTCTTGATATGGAGGTGACTGTTTAATTTTCTCCAAGACATTGCTTAGAAAAAAAGTCTCTTCTTTATTGAAGTTTCATGTTTTACAAGCAAATCCAAGTGCTTATTAAACAATAGTTACAATTTCCTAGACATATACAATTTCCTAATGGGAGAATAACTCTTGATATAATAGTAGTTAGAGCCTAGAGCCTACTACTTTTTTAATATCTCCTTTTAGATTTCTCATAACTAGATAGAAAAGTCACAAGAAAAATGTAACTTTCATTAAACAAGCTGCAAAATAGTCATCTCTGAGAAGCCACTGGGGTACATTTGTAATTAAATAACTCTACATTACTAATGCATATTTCTGGCTTTCCTAGTTTTCTCTAAAGGAAACTGCTCACTACTAAAATATAGCTTTTAATTTGTGGAGGGTAAAAATTTAGTACTTAATAAGCATACTTACCAAAGACTTTTAAAAAATTAATAGTAACCAAATAAATCTTGGCTATTAAAAAAAAAAATCTGACACACAGGTTGAGTTATACCAGCCAGCACAAGTACACAGTAAGATTCCAGATGTGCTATTTTCCTGTACACTGACAGCTATCAAACCCACCCCTGCAATAAAAAAGTCCTGAAATGGGTTTTTAATCAGGTCTAGATTTCCATTAGCCCATGAGGACTGATGTCTGTGTGTTGTGGTTTTTATTCTTTACAGCACATGCCATTGCTCTTAATATGTGGGGAACACATATTAAGTCTAAACCTTTTTTCAGCAACCTCCTGAAATTGATTTTTTTCATATCTAAATTGAAGCCAAATAAATGTTATTAACAGCTGTATTTTTTACAAATTATTTGAAGGAAGGGTTAAAGTCAGGATTGCTCAATTAACATTTCCCAGGCACCACATAAGGCCAGAATGGTCGATGGTTGGACAATGTTAAAAAGACTCTGAAGTATGAAAAAATGTCAAAGGAATTCATATAACATGACAAGTTTCAATACAAATAAAATAAACCCCAATTTTTCTTTTCGAAAAACACTCAGAGGTTGGCTTTGTATTAATTCTCATCTTCCTGGAAACTGTTAGATAGCTATCAATTTCTTCCTATATATTTATTGTAAACATTGGTACAAGATGTTCTGTCTGTTTCCAGGAAAATCCTGTTAGTTACAGTTGTACAGAATCAATTTTGCATAAAAATCAAGCATCACACTTACAGACAAAAAGAAATCTATGCAATGAACAAAACACTGTGGTTTAAATCCTTTGCAAAACTTCAGCAGAACAACTGGTATCAGTAAAAATACTGAAAATTAAAGATATTAGAAGAAGCTGTTTAGGAAAAAACATTTAACCACAGTAAAAACACAAACAGAAAAAATTAAATTATTTTTATTGTTTGTGTCCTAAAATTATGTAATTTACCTCAATCACATCATGCAGACCAGTATTTGGATTCATTAAGAAGCTGGCATATTTTCTTACTTTGAATAGATGTTGAGCATGCGATATTTTATACATTTAAAGTGGAAAGAACATTTGCAATTACTGACAAATAAATATTCCACTGCATGAAAAAATGGTCAGCCATGTATGTGAAGCTTCTAAACCAGCCTGGGTTCTGCCATCCTAGTCTAAATGAAAATAACTAACCCTCCAAAAAGCAAACCCAAAATGTGTAAGAACCTTACTTAACATGTCAGTATAAAAGCATGGTAGGAATCAAGAGCAGTTTAAATTTTCTGTCAGCAATTTCAACACAGACTTTTTTTTGAGGTGGCAATGGAGAGACTTGACTGTTTGGTGTAGAGATGGGCTTCTATTTTGCTGTGTTAGATGAGTCCTTCTACTTTTTTCTTCAATCCATGTTTGTAGTTCATACTGGACTGAAGTGACAATTTTATCTCCTTTTTCTAGTCTATGTCAGTGCTTAGTCTTTGCCATAAGGTCCAGCAACCACAGTTTTCAGAGCCATGTACTAGACCTAATTCAAAGTCAAAACAGGAAATCCTTGTCCAATTGTCTTTATTAAGTTTTTCAGGCCTGTCTTTTTCCCTCCTGCAAAAGGCAATAAATATGCTGTGATACTGCACACATCTTTGCCCATCACTTCATCTTTCCCCACAGCTGGAGAAATTCTGCTGTGAGCAGGAATTTTCAGAATGCAGGACCAGAAGAGCAGAGCATGGGTAACTTCCCCTTTGTACAGGTACTGCATGTGTGGCACTGCCCCATGCTATGAAATATAAGCAGAATTCCAACTAAAATGAATGAGGGGGTCTGTATAAAAGCTAAAGTTGGCAAACTTTCACTTTTGGAAATTATTCTTGGATTCTCATAGAGCAACAACTTACACTGGCTGAAAAGCCATCCAAGGAGGACTTTATTGCTCCTCTTTTGACTTCAGGCCTGTTCACAGCAAATGTCTGTGTCCTGACAATATCAGGGCCATGATTCACATACACCATCTCAGCTCTGAGAGATGAAGCTTTACAAGGGACAAAGACCCAGCAGCAGCAGCCCAGCTCTGTATCCAGCAGCCCCATCCAAGAAGGAGATACTTTGGCCATCACTAACCTGGGCAACCAAAAGAGAGAAGCAAAAGAACAGGACCAGCAACACTGGCCCTGCCTTTGTGTGCAGGAGGGTTCACACCCTGTGCCTAATGCCTGGAGTCCCACTGTGCTCCTGGAATGCCAGAGAAAACCTTTTCCAAGCCCAGAGGAGGCAGGAATCAATCCTGCATCTCCCTCATTGTCTCACTTGCCACAATCTAGACAAAATTCACACCACAGTACATAATGGCACCCATACTCACAAAGTAAGATGGGATTCCTTCAAGTATTCCTCCACAGCAATGTGCTTGATTTTTAGTCAGATCCACACCTGAATGTTTCTTTAAAGTGATGGAATACATTGAAAGACCTGTAATATCCATGCTCATACTAAATGAGTTCATGATGATTTATGTTTATTAGAGAAAAGAATATCAAATGGATTATTAATGGGGCTACAGAGCTTTAGAAATACTTGGTAGCAGAGTCTCAGAGACTTAGGAAGTGGATTTGGAGTATGCAGAATGACTATGAGGTTTTTGTTTTGGTAAATAGCAGTCTGTATGAATACTTCATCAAGAGGGCACTTCATTTATCTTTTAGTGATTTCTTTTAAGGGTTTTCTAAAGTATTTCTAATAAAAATAATACAAGCTAACTTTGAAATACTGGCCTTAAATCGATCCGTTAATCTGTGTGTAGTTCTTACAGAGACTGAAATGACTTCTTGCCATTTTCTTAACATGCTCAGCTATTTGCCTTGCAATCAAAAACTTCTCTAATTTGATCCTGGAGTTTGAATAAGCCAGAGTTACCAAAATAAGAAGAATTATGCTAGACTAAAATTTCTAGCATTATCTGAGGGAATATTTTCCTTTAGACAATATTTTCTTTAAACAAAAAAACTACAGAGAAATGTGAAAATATCAAACTATTGAAACACAAGCAAGCTGAACTTCTGGGAATTTTGTACTGCTTGGCAGACACATGTTAACAGTAATGAACCTGGGAGAGGAGAGGCAGAGGAGAGGCAGAGGAGAGGAGAGGAGAGGAGAGGACAGGACAGGACAGGACAGGATGTCCAGAAGTGATGCTGCAGCCCTGTGAGCTGATGTCTGAATCACTACCTCAAGGATGTGCTCTCTCTTAAGTGACAATATGGGAAGGGGAGGATGAGTGTAGGTCTCACTTAGGCATCATAGGTAAATTAATAACAGCACATAACTGTTGTCCTGGATATCCTAAAAGCCATGGACCTAATGAAAAACCAGTTTCTCCTTAGTACTTAACATGGCCACCCCAGGCTCACCTTCCAGAGCCCACTGAAGTGCATGTACACTAAGCAAATACAACAGGCTAAATAGCCTAAGCCACAAGCAAAAACAGGCACAGATGGATCATCAAGATCAGTAACAACAGGCATTTTTTAGAAGACAAAGGATTCATAGTGAAACTTGAACTAAACATATCTATATGGCATTTAGTCCCTGAGAGTCAGCTGCACAGGTATTACCTTTAGAGCACGATAGAGTAAATCCATTTAGGCTACAGCCTCCTGAGGCATCTCATGATAAAACTCTCTCAAGCTGATTTTCTTTCCTTCAGCCAGCTGTCTTTTGGTCAATGTAGTAACAGGATGGCAAGGCCCCGTCAGACTTCAGAGTCTGTCTCTGAAAGTACATGAGTTCTCTGTAAGACCAGCTCTTTTCTTCCACACTTACATTTCAAATCTCAACAAACCATCAAGTTTCCTGTCCAACAAAAGAGGACTGTGAAGCTGCCAGAGGAAAGCTGCTACTTGGAAAGCATTTACTTTCATAAAATACAGCACCTGGAGTAAATCAAGGAGTGGTCTTGCAGCCATTCATCGTGATAGATTTATCTTTCTGAAATTCATCTCCAATACTTTGGCATTGAATGTAGTTTCTGATACTCACCTATTTTTTTGCTTTGTTTACAGAAAAGTTGCTTTCCTGTTAGTGCTGTTTGCCCGGGAGGGGAAGGGATGCATTTGTGCACCTGCATTTACATTTTGCAAAGGACTTTGGGATGCAGCTGTTTGGGAAGGCACTATAAATTGATACTCTGGCTAAGTCAGAACAAAAGGAAAACAGGCTGCCTAGATACTGAACTTTCAATTTAAACCACAAAGGTAGATGGCAAACACTAATTCAAGAACAGGTGGCTTTTTGCTCATAATATTTTATGGCTTTCATTGCTTTACAGTGGAATGAGCTAACCCACAGCTCCCCTCTTGACTTACCCAACATCCTCAAGTTTAGTGAAAAACAGGTGTTTTGTATCTTGGCTTTCCCTGAGCATTCCCACAATCCAGGGACTTTTTCAGCAGTCCAAAAAGCCTCTTACTTTCACTTCAGAAATGACGTCAAATAGCAGAGGGTGTCTAGAGTAATGAGTACACACTGAATAACCAAAAACTTCATCCACAAAAGGAATACTTGTCTTTTATATCCTGCACAAGTAAAATGCAATAAAAAGACAACAGTTGAAAAACTCAGAATAAATCTCATGGCAACATCTTTAAAATTGGACAATTGATTATGAGCCCGAGGCTGCTGAGAATCACATATTCATTAAAAATGCTGAGTGTATCCACTCCTGGTACTGGCCTCAGTTAAAAAAATTCATTCCAAATTTGAAAATTCTGATGCCACTCTGAGCAAAAATGTTGCAGCTGGCAATATTGTGTGTCTCTCAGATGTAACCCTTTATTGATAGAGTTGGTATTTATAATGTCTCTTGTAGGAACTTTGAGTCTTGCTGCAAGACAAAGCCAAACAACAAGAAAGATTCCGTTTTAATGAAAAGAGTAGTCCTGCTAATGCTAAGGGGGTTAAGAGGGGGAGTAAGGAAGAAAAAATAAAACAAAAAAGCAGCAACAGTTTGATAAAAAATCCTAACAAGCTGGTCATATCACAGAGCCAGAGTCTCATGGAGTGACACTCTTCTCTCAGTAGCCAGGATTCCCATTTTAACTGGAAGTTAAAGAGAGTACTCTTTATAAAATTACCTATTAAATCAATATGGGAAAAAATATTTTCTGAGAAGTACAGTACTTTTTCAAAAATCAGTTGTTTGTAATTTGAATAGATAGATAGATAGATAGATAGATAGATAGATAGATAGATAGATAGATAGATAGATAAAGAAAGATTAATAGACCAGCAGGTAGAGAATTTGCAAAAACTATATACTGCTCAGCAAGGCAATATTGATATATATGATGCGTATTCCATGTGGATAAATCTATATCAATTCAACTCAGTACTTAATAAGAACTAAATAGGGACTGTTCATCTGAAGTGCCTATGATTTCCACATACAATGAACATGATCGCAGAATGAGATGCCTACCACCACATGAAACTGGTAATTTTTGTAAAGCATTTTATTGTACTCATTACATTCCATTTACAAACAATGTGTGGCCTGAGAATAGTGTAAAACATCTGCCTTCTTGTGTTGCATCAGTCCATGGTTGTCTGTAATTTACTTTTTGTTCAATCTTAAATGTTCAAGAATAATAGGAGGGCAAGCCAAGTAATATTAAAAAACCTCAAACAAAATAAAAGCTGAAAAATGTATATACATAAAACAGATCTGTGAAGCTGACGTGAAATATTTCAGATTAACTGGCCATTTGATTAATGAAGCCAGAGGGAAAAAGTCCAGATCAAGTTTAACATTATACGTGTGTGTATGCAGACACGTGTGTGCGTTTTGTGGAGTTCAAGTAACTCATATTTATACATTCTGATTTCTCTTGCCCTCATCAGTAGCCTACACCTTGCTAATTTATTACTGATTTATTTTACTCAGAGGAAAGTTTAAAGTTTCTGTTTCAGTGTTTAATTGGGGTGGGATAGTAGTTCAAACTGTTTTGCCAAGACATTTAAGTGACAGTTCTACATCATACAAGCATGGAAAAATGTCATAAATACTTGCAGAAAAAAATAAGTTTTAAGTGGAATATTTAAAATATTAAAGGTCAGAAAAGCTCACTAAAAATCAGATATGAGGAACAAGCAGAAAGCTGTTTGCTTCAGAAATGACAAGGCTACAATATATGAGCAGACTAAGGGAACCCATATTGTAACATCAAATCACTCTATAAAAACTGTCACTTCCATCACAGTTCTATAGATAAACATGGGCACACTTGTGCATGTGGGGCTGGAAGCTGGGGAACAATGTGAATGACAACATTACAGTGTTTTTGTTTGACAGGCTAGTTTTGGCACTGTACATACACATATGGCAAGAAATAAGTGAATGGACCTATTTGTGAGAGCCAGAGGAAGAAAACATGCAGCAAGGAAATTTTTGTCTCAGACTGAGACTCAGAAGAACTCATGAAATGAGTGTGGTTATCTAAAAACTTCCCCAAAAGTTTCCCAGAGAACCTGCAATGAGAAATAAAGACTCAAAATCTTTTTACATTATTTTCTCATAATTTTTGGTATAAACATGCTTCGGTTCAGACCATTCACAAATGCTTGTGACAATAGACAAGAAAAAGGATAAAAATGTCTGGAAGGAGAAAAAAAGGAGAGTACAGGAAAATACTTAATATTTAAAATTTACTAATAACAAGTAAGTGCTAGAAAGTAGCATCTTCTCCTTTAAATTAAATATTCATTTTGGGGCCCCTAGAACAAAATATGATGAGGGATTGGGCACACTTTACAGATGAGTTCCTGGGGAACCTTCTGAATGTACACCACTAGACAGGAATAGAGATCTCTGTGTGAGATGTCAGAAACTGCTTGAACAGGGACTCATGGAAGCAACATGGGTACATATTCCACATAAATAAGTTATGGAAAGTCAGATGAACAGTAAGAGTTAAGAAAGACTTGAAATTACCCTGCCAAAATATAGAGAGGAAAAGAGAAATGTGAGGAAGCCTGCAGTTCCAAAAAGGAGCTGAGAATAAGGATTGACATCTTTTCCTATCAGATTCAAATTAAAAGGCTTTCTAGATGTTTCTACAACACAAAATAACCTCGCTCTTCTACTTAGAAGGGCTTTTATGAGGCAGAGGAGTAGAATGTTAATAGCTTCATTTTCTGGTACCAATCTAATAAAAATGCCTCACTTTAAAATATGTCCACCTCAAAGTCACAAATCAAGCAGTATAGTATATTTCTTACAAATATTTGTAATTACCATGAAGTAGTACAGGAGCCTTAAGAATGCAAAACAAAAAGAGGTCCTGAAGTAAAGCCTATTGACACTACCTCATACTTCACTGCTGCAGACACAAGGGTACAACATGCAGTAAAACTTCTTGCACGTGTCCAAGCTCATGTCCTGATGAGCCTAAGAGAATAAACAAGGCCAGAAAAATGATGTCTCAGAAATCAAACTTCTGGGTTTAAAGGTTTCTACAGTGCTTTCAAATCGATCTGCAGGGAGACAGTTTTCTTCCACTAAGGTCATACTAAAAAAAAAAAAAGAAAAGCTTTTCTGGAGCTGCTGTAGCTGGGTCAAGCACAGCCTACTCACTATTCTTTTTTTTAATGACCTCCTGATCGTTATACAATCTTGACTAATTTCTGCAATTAGAGAGGCTCATTTTCAGAGACCAAGATGCTAATGTTCTTGAATAAGTTTTTACGGTTTGGGGCTTTTAATTTGAGATTTAAAAACCATCATAGTTCACAAAAAATCAAATAAACTGCAGCTAATGAAATTCACAGAAGTGGAGTGTTCACAGAACATTTCTCACTAGCTTTCCTGGATGATTTATTGACAGCTGGTTGTAAAAACAATTTTATTAAAGGTCATAATGTTTGGTTAAGGGAAAAAAAAGTTTAATTTATGGTGTAATTAGCCTTCCTGCAATCGGCATGATGCCAGACCCATCACTTACGAACTTCGGCTGAAATAAGCTTGGTGGTTTTAATTATATCTTTGAGAATGTGTTCAAAGGCAAGGCCACAGTGCTGTGGTGTTACTTTATTTCTATAGCCCCTTTATGGGCATTACAATGGCCACAGGAATAGGTTCACTTCCACCCACTGACAGATGCCCATGGAACAGCACTGCCCGAGGAGCACAGCAGAGCCCCCACTCCCTGGAAGAAGCCATTTGGGATTTTCTTTCTATCCAAGCCTGCTATGAGTGGCTGGGATAGATCAAGATGTGCAAGAATTACCAGGCTTTCTAAGCAATTACAGGTTTTTAAAAGGCCTTTGAAATGTCCTCTTTGCCCTGCCCCTTGTATAGCAGAAAGGTTCCCAACCCCAAGGGAGGCACTATTGCTCTTCTGGAAAGCAAGGACTGCCATCAAGATATGATCCACATGCTTTCTCATGTTTCTACATTTTATCCCTCAGCTTGCAGACACGTTTTGCTGTTATTGACTTCTGATTCACAACATTAAATTTGTGAGGGGAAAAGAAGAAAGAAATTACATGAGATTGAAGGATAGCTCCTGTTGTAGGACTCAAATAAACCAAGAGCCTTTCCCAGATGGGGTTAAACTGTTCAGCAGGAGCAGGGCCGTGGATAATCACTAAGTACTCATACACAAAATGCCACTCAGCAATTATCAACTTGGCCATGAATTTCTATTTCCCCTCCTTTCACCTTGTGGCAGCATTATTTTAATGAGGTTTCCAAGACCATGATGTTCACATGGGGAGTTTTAGGTTGGATATTAGGGAAAAAAGTCTTCACCAAAAGGGTTGTGAAGCACTGGAACAGGCTACCCAGGGAAGTGGTGGAGTCACCATCCCTGGAGGGACTTAAAAGACATGTAGATATGGCACTTGGGGGTATGGCTTAGTGGTGGGCTTGGAAGTGCTGGGTTGATCTTAGAGGTCTTTTTGAACCTAAACAATTCTATAATCCTACATTGTTGTAGTAGAGAGCAAAACCCTTGAGAGATTGCCAAATCCCTCTTAGGGAGAGCTCCTGATTTGAACTTTGAACAAAGATTTAATAACTGTATGTAGAGGCAAAGTCAAGACAATCAGCTCTGGCTCTTTCACTAAACTCTGGAAGTGACAGTACAAATTTCCCTACTGAAGAAACATCCTGGGAGATGCACACCTGTGAGGATAAGTCCTGTAACAGTTGTTAGGAGAACATTAAGAGGCCCACATCCTGAAGTGCCAAATTCATCTTTCCATCCTCCAAGCTGTTCCACACACAGCACACTCTTCACAGGGTATGTTGTCAAGAAATGTTTTCATGAAATTTAAGACATGACAATCTGCCCAGCAGATGCCTAGAAAAATCATAAATGCCTAAAAATCCAAGAACCCTAGCTATGTTTTATTAGAAAACACTGCACATCAGCCATCCTGCCTGCTTTTGTCACCCATAGCCTTGTTAAAAATCGATCCTTGCATCCAGTCATTATTTCCCTCAATTCTAAGTGAGGCAAAACAGGAGAGTCTGAAAAAAACCCCACAGTCTTTCTGCAGAAAATCTCCCAGGAGGAACTTCAATTATCTCCCAGTGGGAGTCTCAAAATGGGCAAGAAAGGAGCCATATTAAGCCAGAAAAATAAAATCAGAAATGTTAAGACAAACCAAACATTAATTCCACTTCTTGACTAAAACACTGTTGAAAATAAAAAAGGCTCACAGCAGTAGGCACCTGAGATCTAACACAGAGCTGTCTGATCCAATTAACATTTTTCTCATTTGTGACTACTTTTGAGTTCTCTACGCAAGACACCTCAGAAAGCCTTATCCATCAAATCAGAACAAATATTGAGGCGTTGCCTGAAGTTAGTTAGCAGTGAATATGCACCCAAATTCAAGCTTCAAGAGAGTTGCATTGATTGCCTGTACCAGAGCTGGATGCATTTCAAAGCACACATCAATGGCACTCAAGATTTTTGTTATCAAGAAGCCAAAATCACAATGCCACGTCTGCCTAGACCTGATACTGGAAGTTTTAGTGGCACTGCCTAATGCCTCCTTAAAGCCAAAGTCTCAAGGAGGCACTAACAGTGAGATGACTCTCTCCTAGTTCCTGCAGTTACCATTAAGCACATAAAGCTATGTCTAGACATGGCTGAATCCAAAGCAAAAGGTAAACACATCACTTTCTCTCTTTGTTAAGGTTTCCTTGTGTTTTTTCCCAACTCATTCAAGAACCATCACTCTCTGTTGTCCTATTTTCTAAGACACGTCATCACTTGCAAGACATGAGCAAGGCTAGGAAATGTGAAATTGTTCAAGAAACATACTTTCTCCCAGTGCCATAGAAAATGAGAGGCTCAGGTTGGGGGAAAGCAGTAAAACAGACAGCTGAGTAACTGCTCGTTAATATTCTGCTCTGCCCTTATAAAGTCTATGATCACCAATTAATTTTTCTTACTTTACTTTTACTAAAATAATGTAATATAGGTTTACAGAATCTCATGAGACCATGAGACAGCCCCTGTAATTTAATCTAAGAAAGACACATACTTCATCAAAAGAGCAGTTGGTTTCAATGATCTACTAAGAGTCCCAAAGGGTTCTTTTTCTAATTTTTGAATACAATTATTAAATATTACTTGGCAGCATTGTGCTTTTTCTGGCTCAGCTTTTTCAAAACAAATGCTTTATAATTAATTTTGTTTCAGTCCAGTTGAATGGTTTAGAGTTAATTCCAATATAATTAAATCCTTTCTTTGGAATCCTTCTTGCCCCAAGTCTCCCCCTTTTCCTTCGCAGACTTCAATTTTGCCCAGCATTATCCTCCACACATAGGTCAGATATGATTTTTGTGGGGGCTTAGATTATTCTTCTCCTACTGATGTAAAGGGACTTCCTACAGGTTGAAGCTTCTAGTGAGCTTAATTCTTTCTTGTATATTGCATCAGTTTTGATTTTATAAAGCTAACAGACGTGATAAGTGGCCTAAAAGATGTATTAAAATTAAACCAAAGGAAATAAAAGTATACAGCAAATTAAAGAAATACACAGAGCACACTAAATTTAATTAGGAATCAGCTAATCAAGGAAATGGTATTAATTAAGGTGTCTTCTAAGGAGCCTAAGGATATCTATATTACACAGACTACTCCCTAAATCAAATAACACCTCATGTCTGAGATTTCCAAATAAATAACCTCCAGTTCTGGCAAAGGCTATGAAAGTAAATGACACATTACATAGTCTAAATGCCATTCTTAGTAATGTGGGCAGCAGCCTCAGGAGCCTCTCTGTGGAGCTGGGTGCAGAGACATCTGCCAGCCTGACACCTCGGGAGCCTGTGCTGGACCACGGTGCCCAGTGTGAAGGAAGCCCTTTGCTCTGTGTGAGTTCCTAAGTGCTACAGCTGTGTGCTGGGCACCGGCTGCTCTTTGGGTTTGCATGATGTGTTAACCTTGCATATTTCTTTAGTGTACCAACATTAATACCACCAGACTGCACATTTCAGATAAGGTCTGTTGCAAGTAAAACAGATAGTGGTAAACATTTGTTGAAGCCCAAAAGACAATGCTAAAAGAGGTGGCAATGCAATGAATTCAAAATTGGCAGATTTTCCTCCAGCACATAAGCTTCCTTTCTGTACAAAAAAATACCATTTTCTATCACATACTCATGTTGATCCTGTTACCTTCCCAGTATCAACAGAGCTGGAGAAAACAACCCTGGAAGTGCCCTGGCCATATGAAAACAGGATGGCTATTTTTAACTGCAAACTCTAACACACTGATAAATGTTATATTTGTTCCCAGCTTTAAAGAGTGATTTACAGTGACAAATTTATTGCTAATTGCACAAACAGTTTATTATGCAGGACCATAAGAAATCTTGGGGTCTAAAGGATGTGTACTAAGAAATTATTTAATCTGGCAAATACTGATGAATCAAGGCCTTATTTATCCAGAATTTGTTACGTTCAGAGCTTTATGTTCTGCAGTAGTTCTGTAGGTGACTACAAAAACAAATGGGGTTTAGGTCAAAATCTCAAAACTGATATTAGACAAGTTAATGTGCACTCAGATTGCCAAGTAGGTAGCCAAATTTTTATACTCAGTGAGTACTTCCAGCACAGAAACCAAAGACTTTTGACTTCAGCATCCAGCCTGTTCACTCTTCATTGACTTGTAGCTGCATTTTCTGACCTACTTGCCCAACCTGGCTTCTCCATCTAAGCCAACCTCCCCATTTGTCAAAGAGAAAATAAGCCCTGTTTGTTCCTCCTGTCCTCCATTTTAAAGCTCATTGCTCAGCCAGAGACACTTTTCTGGTTTGGCTGTTACCAGATAACTATTTTTTTCCATTCATCCCAGTGCCAGGAATTGTTAGAATTCAGATCCCAGTTTGTGACTGATGGAGAAAATAACTAACAGGTGCCCCATCTTCCAGCTCATGTTCTGCAAGTCTGTTTCTCTTACAAGAAATGGGTGTTTTTACCTAAAATCCCATAATGGCAATATTCTACCACTGATGTAAGAAAAGGAAAGAAACAATTATTAAAACAATATTTCAAAATATGAACTGCAGACAGCTGTCTCCCACACTGACCAGGTTGAGTTACAATTTCATTCACTTTTAAAACAAGCCTTCATTTCAGGGAACCGCAGAGAGTCAACTGGCACATAAATCAGATTTCTGTAAAATGGGGAACAAATCTACACTGGCTATTGGAAAGGCAATACACAACATAAAGATGAAAATATCCAAAAGGCACACTCTTTCTTAGATAGATTTGGGTAACTCCTATTAGTCACAAAGACTACAGACTGTATTGTTTTAAACTATTTATCTCAAGAGATCTCATAAGTAGCATGGAACATGCTTGATAAGTATCATACAATTGGCCTTCAAGGACAAAGTCCACTGATGCTTGTGAATCACTTGCATCTTTCCTTGTAACTAAGCATGTGTCAGTCAAATCCATTTCTTAAAAACTATGAAGCTTAAGTTTTATTTAAAATAATCAATGATGATCAGACACTTAAAGGAAATCTTCTTTTATAAAACATAGAGTAATAATGTCAATATTTTGCATGAACACTTGATCTCATCACCATTTAAAATTTCAATGTAGTTGAACATATTTTATTATCATTATAAATATTTTTCTCCCTAAATAAATTGCTGAGACTGACCCTTCACTTCAGCTCAGGATGAAGTAAGTTTTGAACTTCCAGCTACCATTCCAGTTTAAAATTCTATCTTTCAATCACTTCTATTAATTTCTTCTGCTGGATTTGATATTTACTTTGTTTACCAGTAGCAGTTCAATACCATGAGGTAATACCAGTAACTTCAATTCCACGAGGAAAGATAATTTCCTATTATAGTATGCTTAATAGAAGTATTGTATGTTTTTTGTTTGACTGATTTTTCTTCCCTCCCAAAATATGCACTGCCTGTTTTGCAAATAGTCCTTGAACACCTCGGGTCAAGTGGTTCCACAGTAACAGAGTATAATTCTTGTTTATTAATGGTTTGTACCTCAGGGAAACAAACTCATTGTGTTCTTTAGCAAACACCTATGTGTTCTCTAGCAAACACCTGTGTATTATTCCATCATCTTACCTTGTGTGATGCTGGGCTAGCACTGGGGTGAAAGAAGAGAACCTGGCTCTCATCTGCATCCTGTGGCTGTCAGCAGCCCTGACCTTGCTCAGATGAGGGGAGACCTTCTGCAAAGACCACTGAAGTCACAGCAGGGATACCATTCCAATATGCTCGGGCTCTCTTCCTACCTTGTAATTTGTGAATGAGGTTTTTATCATTTATCTTTCCTCAAAGAAATTAAATTAACTGTTGTTTGTTCGGCACATTAAGTTCTCAGTGAAGTATTAATATTTATAGTGCATTTTTGTTCTCAGTTTGTAGTTGAAATTTTTTTTTAAATTCTACTTGCTTTTCTTTTTGGCTCTTGGATTTTAGGAAGATTATCTGAGTAGTCCAAAACTGCCAGTGGAACAAGGGAAGAAACACAGCTTTTTTCCTTATCTTTTCCTTATTTCTACTTAATCTTTTTTAAAAAGTTCTAGAGTAAATTAACATTTGCCAAGTGTGAAATGTAGAAATGAATCTTCAAGCCAGGTTTTATCCCCAAAGAACTTTGTGTGAAAGCCACATTAACAGAAGTTCCTTCCTGAATGTCTGCTTGCCAGATGGAAATTTATCTTTAAAATCTGTACAGTAGTGTGACATTGCTGACATGTTATTTCTCTCAGGAAGGAATAATCAATCCATTTTAAACTCAAAATATAATTGCCTGTTAATATCCCCCTGATGCTTCAAGAACCTTTAATCATGTCTAAACATAAAATAACTCATGCAGAAGTTTGGTTTTTTCTTCATTAATAAAGCAAATAAAAATATAGCAAGCCATTCAGCTGATGTAGTTCACTTATTGAGAATATTATATTTATTTATTTGATTGAAGACACTAAACTATGCATTTAAAAAATTAATTGACCTAGTTAATTAGATTTACTACATTAATATTTGCATAGATTACTTGGTCATCATAAAAATTCTTCAAAATACACAGTGTTTTAAAATAGGTGAAAGTTTCAGGATGAACATATTTTATTTTTCACTTTCATTCAAAACACCTACTAGAATCAAACACAGATTCCTTATCAGATTCAGCTTTTTCTTGATTTCTTTTTCTGGTACTCAGACCTTAATTCAAATACAAGAACTTCATCCTATTGTGTTGCATGAGGCCCTAATGCACTAGCATGAGGGCATCTGCCAGAGTTATTTCTCTCTTGGAATCCTCACATCAAGTCTGAGTCTCCTTGCTCTAGTGAACAAGCCCAGGTAAAAACAAATTTCCTTCTGCTTTGGCTTTGTCACAAGAAAACTTCCAGAAGAATCCTGTCCCATCAATTGGTATACTGATTGGAGCCAAGAAGATTAAAGCTTTCCATTGACCTCACTGCATGAACACTGGACAGAAAAATTCTGTCTGCAAAATTCACCTCCTGCAAAAAGGAGAAAAGGGTCACTAGGCTAGGAATTAAGCCCAGCTATTTCTCCATTTGGCCGAGCTGGATATTTAGTGCTCAAGTGACATGATGCTACCTGGTACTGAAGCAGTGGTTTCAAAGAAACCATATATTATTCATCAGAATCAGCAGATATTCAAATACCATCAACCTCTTTGTCAAACTCTGGAAAAATCCTGAAACAGTTTCACTAAGTAAACAGTATGAGAGAGCAACAGGGGTTTGGAGAGAGAAAAAAGTGGTTTCCTCCTATCTGCTCAGGATCTGCTGAGCAGGATCTCACTGCTGATATAATTTTTTCTGACATTCAGCTCTATTCAAAAAGTATCAAAGCCTACCCCAGCCTAAAACCTTCCTCATAACCTTCTGTGGTGGTTCAAGATTCTAGCTGAGCTAACGAAGAGTTTTATTTCATAGCCTTGTCTCTGAACCTTGATGTCTTTTCATATATCTTCGGGTGGGATGAGAAGAAGTAAAAGGGGCAGTATAAAGAAAATATAAATATTTCCCCAGGAAAGAAAGCAAAAGAAACAAGGGGAAACAGGACTGATTTGAGTATCGATTTCTGACTGTTTATTGTCCCAGTTGTATCAGGAGTAAGTTTTGCCATGTTCATGCACAGGGACCTTCCCAAACGAAGTGTTGGATAAAAAAACCTCATGCTGACTCTACTCCTCTTGCTTTTATTTTTCTAGATATATCAGAACAGAGACTCTGCGACTCATCTTCTGTGCAGATGAGCAGAGAACAGGGCCTCAGTGCAGAAGACAAAAAAAAAAGAATATGCAAATGTTGCTAAAATCAAACTGAGAGGATGACCATATAAACTATGATCCCTACTGCCTCTGAGGAGAAATTTATGCCCATGCCATGACTCCAACATACAAACTATCTGCTCTTAGATATGTCAGGAGATCGACCGTCTCTCTTCCCAACACAGCTCTTCCCTAATAAAGCTACACTGTCTGGCTGCCCTGTCAGGATGTGTTGCTGAACTTTTTTCATCCCTTCCCTCTTCTCTCCAAATTAAATTGTAGGGACCCACAGGGAAAATTGTAGGGACCCACACAGATTGAGTCACATTTGAGAAGTGCCACTGCAGCAAAGGAGATGTAAAAGGAAAGTGGCATTCTGCATTTCAAGAATATGAAAACTTTCCCCAAATATTTTTCTTCTGGCATTGTTCTGCACTAGGAGAAATACCTTAATCAGGCAGAAAGACAACTTCCTTGTGAAAGTTAAAATGGAGAGACTTGTAATAGAACACAGGTTAGAAATTAAACTAAAGGATCACTATTGTATGTGCTTCATGAACAAATCAAAGCATTCAAGTTTTATACAAACTATGAAAATCTGCATGAGTTTCCCACCATATCCATTAACAGGAAAACCTTAGGAAAAGCATTTTCCCACTTATTCATCAGCACTGCTTTTTTATTATGCCAATCACAGGCTCTTTGTTTAAAGGGCACAGTAGGCATCTTCCCAAGATTTTATGTTTACTCTTCTGCTGCCCTCCAGATTAATGAGAAACTGAGCCTCTGCTCCTGGCACTCTCAGACTTCTTCATTTTTTGCTGACAACCAAATCTGCCCTTCCTCCTTTCCATTTGATGTAGAATTTATATCAGCCACATGGGAAAAGGAGGAGCAGCTTCAACCACTGACTTTAATCTCCATGTGAAAGGCAAGGCAACGGATGGGGCAACAAGGAGCATTGAAGTCCTAGCATAAATGTTGTTGCTCATTACAAGCTCCCTCTCTAGGGATTAAAAAAAAATCTTCAAAGGAGAATTGCTCCAGTCTCACACACGCCAGCGTTCCTTCTCACACACACATGCCTTTCACATCTCATACATGTGGTTTCCACGCAGGAAACAATTACTCTAATTAATAGACCCAAATAACCCCACTGTTCATTTAAAAATGCACTTTAAATTGACAGTGGCACAAAAAAAAAGTGGCTGGGTGCTTAGGTCTCATTATCCGTGTGGACTAAAAACCCGGTTGTGTACATAGACTGTCAGCTCTATATTTTTCCAGACCTATCGCATCAAGTTCAACTCCAGTACAAACCAAAATATGCTCAAGGTTTCAATGTTCTCCAGGAGAGCACTCAGACATTGTTTCTCCCTACAACACCTAGGAGCTATTTCATCTAGACTGAAATAAATGTGACTAACAGTGACAAAGGGGTTCTCTTTTCATCAAGAGGCAGAGGTTAATAATTGCTGGGTACCATAACATCTCTCAGTAGATGAATTAAGGATTCTCATTTGTCAAGTTGGGAACATTTCCCTTTGCTTAAAGTTATTGCTACTCAAAAAGACAAAAAAAGGCAGCAGCATATATTATTTTTTTACCATGTTTACATTCTGCTATATCAGATGCAAGAACATAATTTCTTCTTTCAGTACCTTCAGTGAGGAATATAACATACTGTGATTTTGCCAGTGAATTGATAACTATTGCTTTTATTTGTTTGAACTGGTTTTTTCTCCTGCTGCCTGACTGCAGAAGCTGCTGTATCACTCACACTGGCAAGATCCATGGCAAAACCCAGTAGGACCCTTTGCTTGTGAGATCAGGAGTCTCTAAAGCAGTTGTACACACATCCAAGGATTTCCAGGGAGGGGATGGGAGGGGAGGGGAGCTGCAGCTATGGCAGCAGTAGGGCTGCCAGTGCAAGCAAAGACTCCGCAGGGCCAACACTGCTGAGCAACACCCTCTGCCTACGGAGTGTCCAGCACTCAGCTCCTCCATGCCCCGGGAAAGATAAAGGGAGCAACATTTGACCCTGTACCCGTGGAGCTGAAAACTCTCATCCTGGCACAGAGGGCTCCTCATAGAGGGTCTGCTTTGTTGTGACCCTGAGATACGGCAACACTTGAGTAGACGGAGTAGCACAGCGATCTATTTTTTTCATCTCTTGTTTCTTTTCTTTAGCAGTGCTGAGAAAATCCAGGCTATATGAGCTGGTGCAACAGCTCGATGTGTTGTTCAGTTCACATATCTCACATGAATCATCCATTTAATTTTGAACTCTTACTTTAGCTTTTCAAAATAAAGAGTTTGGGGTGGGGGTTTTTTTAAGGCCCATGGGAAGAATATGTTAGATTTGACTTCTGGTATTTGTCTTTCATATGTTTCAGTGAAATTAGTTAGATCTGGAAAATGTTGCCCTTTACCTGGTAATTCAGGAAACCAAAGAAACTAATACATTTATCAAATGAACAGAAATAGCCCCCTGGATTTCAACAAAGTTTCCTTTTGTTGTATATACTAAATTCCAGTATAATCAATTTTCTACACATCATAATGTTTTAGAACAAAGGTTGGAATGACAATGAAACTTGATTTTTATAACTCTTTGCCTCCAGAGGAGAGAAAAGAAAGTAACATTTTATACTGTCAATGCACACACAAATAAATCCAGGAACTCTTTTTGACAAGAAAGGCCACAGTAGTTCAGTTCAGACAGTTAAAGGCTTTTATGTTGTTCTAGAGAGCCATGATTGCACAACACATTAAAAATATATATTATGAAAAAAAAAAAAACAAACAGGAAGGTGAAAAAGTATGGTTTAATTTGCATTGAAGTGAAATGACCTCATAATAGAGGTTGACAAAAGAATTTAAAATGTGCCTAATAATGCATATAAACTCCAGCAGACATTCCTAAATCTGCCTGTCACTTATGAGTAGAGAAATGCTTTTTCTCTCTCATTCTCACTTGTAATTTGGACACACATAGTGATATCTGCTGGCAAAATGGCTCACACGCATTTGTCAAAACAGTGGATGGGGAACTAAAAGCCCTGGATTAGGGCTCATTAGGGGATCCTTTCAATCTGCCTCTTTGCTGTGGTTTCTGGGTTTCCTTGGGAAGTCTGGGTGTGCTCCCTGGAAGCTAAACATTGTTGCTTTCTGTGGGAGCATGTATTGTATATCTTGGTATAAGAGAACAGCAGCAGCATTGCCAACTCAGTGTTTTACTACAGGCTTAAGTGCTTGGTGTTTTCTTACATCTTCAACTTCTGGAAGCAAGAACAGGTTTTTTAGTTTTGTCTTTATTGCTTTACAGGAATTTAAAGTAAATTTTACAGGAATTTACAGTAAATTTTATCCCATATGGTAATGAGGAAAAATTACCCACACACACTTGTAGGCATCAGAAGCAAAACAAATAAAAGGGACTAATTCTACAATATCCATCTTTCCAATAAAACAATGCTAAAGTGTTGGTCTCATATAATCTTACTGAATGCCTTCTTAACAGCTTTACAGCCTTCCAACCAATTCCACCTGTATTTGAAATAAAAGGGTCAGTCACAACTTCATATATTTATAACAGAGAGAGACATGGTGTTGCTAAACCCTGTTGCTCAGGGAAGTACATGCTTTCACAACTCATGACTCTGTGTGTGTGAAATCTCATAATGGCACATGATTATGACAGTTTTTCTGGAACATCAAGCCTCTCAATCACAGAGCCACTACCATGGACATGAGAAAGGTGGGGAGATGCACATACTGGCTGGGAGTGATGGTCCTGTACCCAGAGAAGCCCTTGTGTGATGGATTCCACTGCACTGAACACATCAGGGGGTTGGCAAAGGAGGCAAACAGGTTCCTCCACATTACCCCAAGTTCCCCCTGGGAAACACTGCACTCCTCCCCAACACCATGTAACACAAACAGTGGGAACCCCAAAAGTGAAGGGCATTGACTGCCACAGCATGTTTGTCCAAAGACCTGCAGGTACAAGTGAGCTTCACAGCCACTTAGCAGCAGTGTAAAACTAATGTAAAATACACACCCACACAAGCCCAGGCTCCCTGTAGCTCTGTGAGTTTAGCAGGGGGAAATTCAAGCACATCTACGTATGGACAAGCCACTGTCATAAGGCTCTGATGAAGCAATATGTAGGAAGTGGACTTCAGACCATGAAGTTTCTTCTCCTTTTGCAGAATATTCCCAAACTGCAATTGAAGCAACAGCTGTTAATAATTCACCGAACTAAAATGAAGGGAAAAGTATTTACTTTGATATTTGTTTCCAAGCTGCTGAAATTTCAATGATAAAGTTGCCATACATAAAGATGTGTGGATGTGAACAACCACAATGCCTCTGCAGACTCATCTACTGGAAAAATGCAGTATCATTCTGCTCACAGAAACTTGGATGCAAATTTCATTTTATTGCTAATTCCTGGCAGAGAACTACAACTTCTTATTTTGCTGTCTTTCCTGTGTCATGTATCACTACCCACACAACTCTTTTGGTTGTGGTCTGCACAATCAAATTTACAGGGCAAATCCAGCAACCCTACAGACTAAAAATTTTTAGTTTTACTTTAGGGTTCCCAAGTTTTTCAAGAGACATTGATAAGAAAATTTGTAGGAATTTTCAGGAGGAGATTTTCATATACCACAATATTTACCTATAAATATATTCAAAAGAAATTTCTATCTTGCTGGGTCACATATACCTTCTTACCTGTCCCTTCCCTTTTCAGAAAAGAAGGGAAGGGGGACTCCTTAAGTCAGAATACATAAAAGTCTCCCAAGTCAGAATACATAAAAAGAATAATATTTAATCAGACCCTTGTAAAAACTTTTAGACTCAAAAAAAGAACTGCAGTGAGAAAACTCAGTATGAAACTATGGAAAGCTCATGAAGTAATAGATGATTCAGCTCAGCTTCAGGGATTACTGTTACCATGCTACCAGGTTTCTTTCGAAACCACACTTTGGCCTGAGGATGTATTTGCTGAACAATTAATAACACAGGCCACTGACTTCCAAAAGTTGGTTCATGACTTGTAAAAAAAGAGACTTGCTAGAAGGAAAAAAAGAAAAAAAAAAATAAAAGAAAGAAAAAAAGAACACTCAGGAAACCTCAGACTGGAAGACAAAATGGTTACAAGTGAAGGTCACCTGTTCTGAATTTAATATCTGGGTAAAACGGCTGCTAAACAGCAAGACTCAAGGAAATGAGTCAAGTTCAGAAAAAGGAGGCACAAACGATATAAGACAAAAAGCTGAATAGCATAGATAATGCACACTCTACAAAGATAAACAGTTCCAGTGTCTGTATATGGCTGGCTCTTTCAAATGAGTGTCGGGTATGAAAGGAAACAGGAGGCAGAGAATGGGAATAGAACGGACACTGAGTACAAGCCCTAAGGAAATGCATTCAGGGCAGAAGAGAGTTAAGCATGAGGGATGAACCTTACTCCATTTTCTCAGGCAACACTATTATTAACATCCCAAACACTTGTCTGAGAAGCAAACTTATGACCATTCTCATATCCTCAGAAAGGCTGCCCCGACTCAGCTTGAACAGCTCCTGTGTGCAGTGGGGCAGGGATTTAAAAGAAGGAAGACTTTGGGGGAAATGGCTGCCACATGCAGAGGCTTAAATACACCATCACAACACCTGCCTGTATGGAGGACTGTATCAGACAATGGGATTCATTCTCCATCTATTTTCTTCCCATATAGACATTTCCAGCGGCATTTTTCACAGATCTGCTCCTGGAGAGCTGGCACGATTTCATGCAGTAATAAATGAGCACCACAGTAGCAGTTCTTTGCTCAATGTACAATGACACCAATGAACACAGTCCTACAAGTGTCACCAGCACTGCATCTCTGACATTAAGCTGCAAAAACATTAAGCATTCAGAAGACTGAATGCTGGGCAATCAAAAGCTACGGAATAGTACTCATTCACAATATTGGCAAAGCTTTTTCCCTGAAATATGGGACTAATAAAAATGTTTCTTAGAGGATATATATGTCTGCAAAATCAAAGAGAGGAAGGAAGAGATCACAGCACTTCAATAAATGTCAGATCTTCAGTCAAAGTCTCTCCAGCAGTATGATGGCATCATAAAAAAGCTGCTTTTAGGTGTTTCCCTCCACAGGGAAATTTGTAAGTGTTTATGGAAACACAAGTGCAATCCTAGACCATCCACACAATTAGCCCCTGTCTGAAAACAGATGCATGATGATAAATACCTGAGACTACTTCTAGCACCCTCCATCATTTCATGGAGATGATCAAAACTGTGAAAATATTTCCAACCTAATTTAGCTATTTTCAGTCTCGTAATTGGATTGCTGTTAAGGTGACCTCTTTGCAGACTTTACATCATGGAAAACCTTATCATCATGGGCAGGAAAAAATACCTTTGCCACTCC
Source organism: Anthoscopus minutus (assembly GCA_013399455.1). Taxonomy (NCBI): domain Eukaryota; kingdom Metazoa; phylum Chordata; class Aves; order Passeriformes; family Paridae; genus Anthoscopus; species Anthoscopus minutus. The sequence continues at coordinate 31,860 of VWYI01016908.1, read as the reverse complement.
ATTTTATGCCAGGTTGAAACAAAGCTGCATGTATTATCTGATTAAGCCTTATAAAAATGTGCAAAATCTGTACAATGGAGGTTTTGTGCATAGATGAAGTCAAGGAAATGGATGTACTTTGGGACCTCTTGAACTTTATGTTCTCTGCATGAATGGCAGAAAACATGAGTTCTGATGATTAGCCATTTTCTTCTGGGAGTTAATGATATTCAATGCTCAGCAGAATTTAATTCCTGCCAATTTTTTTATTTATGAATAGGTTATCAACTCCTTTAGCATTCTCTAGTTCCACTAAAGAGAGCAGAATCGGCTAATTTTGTCAGCCTCTGCATCTACAACTTTTTCTCAGAGCCCCTTTTGTGTAGAACTGAAAGTCTGGTGCTTTAGTCTTTCAGTACCCCTTGTACAATAATGCTAAAAGTTCATATTTCCCACACTCAAATGATGTGATCCCTGAGCTCTCTAGAGCAGGCTGAGATTTTACACAGTGTTGTCAACAGAGTCAGGATGCCAGAGAGGCTAGTGGTCAACCTGGCCAAAAAGTCTGTAAATCTTTCCATGGCATTCCAGTGAAAATTCCACCAGCAAAAAAAGAAGCTGCAGAAGCAGAAAGTTTGCATGGCAACTGCAGTAAAAATGAAATCATATTCGTTCCCCCATCCAGCATTGCAGAGGCAGATCATGCTAATTCTTACACATCAGTGCTCAGTTATAACCAGATTGTTTACCTTGGCAAAACAGCTGGAAAAAAACCAAGAGAAATACTACTGGGAGAGAAAGGAGACTTAGATCATATCCATGTCATTTTTTCATTATTTCCATTAAAATTATAATTCCTGCTAATAAATTGTTAAGACTTATAAAAACTATGCTAAGGAAAATCTTCAATAAAGAGAACATAAAACCTTACCAGCAAAGATGGAACTTACATGTCTTAAAGTTTTAATGTTGCCATTTATTTGCACTTTTGACCTTTTCATGTTGAAATAGTCATTATACCTCCTTATTCTGAAAGATACATAGATATAAGTGTGTATATATATATAAATGTACACATAAAGATATATGTGTGTGTGTAAAGAATACCCTTGGACTGGATATTGGGAAAGATTCTTCACTGAAAGAGTTGTCAAGCACAGGAACGGGCTGCCCAGGGAAGTGGTGGTGTCACCATCCCTGAAGGGATCTAAAAGATGTACAGGTCTGGCACTTGGGTACATGTTTAGTGATGGACTTGGCAGTGCAGGGTTAATAGGGGTCTTTTCCAACACAAATGTTTCTATGACTCCAGTGGAAGAGTATTTTGATACTGAGTGTGAGAGGTCTGGGGAGCATATTACAAGTCTGAAATTGGACGAATAGTACTATGATAACACATCCAAATGTTGCTTTTATATAGCAGAGATCCAAGGACTCATATTTCATTCCAAAGGCAAAGGAAATATAAGCTCACTCTCAGCAAAAATCCTGGGCAGCACCTACTCCCTCGTGGGGGTTGTGAATCATAGGTGATGTGAAACACAATGCTACAAGAGGAAATTTCAGTAATATTATTTTTATCATACTTATCTCAATCCTAATGTGCTATTATTTGTACTTGACACAGGAACGTGTGTGAAAGGAGACTGTCCAAGAAAAAGGTTTTGAAATTTTTACTGACAAGGCACACAAAGAGTAAAAGGCCACCCCCAAAAAATAAAGCAACTGCCTGGATGCAGAGAACAACATCAAGCTCCTTCATGAGTCCAGTGTTCTGTATTGAATCATTCAGCAGTCTCCAGAAGCAAATCTCTCTGTGGGTAAATCTTGTTACTATTTCCATCCATCACTGCAGTGTTCTTCAGTCAAGACAATAATAAATGTCTTGAAGGCTGGGAGAAAATGTTAGTTTTCTTGTAACAATCCTGCTGGCATTAACTCAAGTATTATAGCATGAATGAAACCTGCATGGTTTGGTCCAAAGCTCTCTTAATTCTTAGATGCTCATTCTCCAGTTTCCTTAAACTCTTGTTTAAAATGCAATCCACACTGTTTATCTAAGGATTTTACAAACAGTATTCTCAGTATGAAAAGGTTAACAATCACTGAAAATTAGCATAACTTCAAGAATCAGCTTGTTTAGAGAACCAACTACATCTACATTCTGCTAACAGTAAATACCAATTAACAATGTCTGCTAGCACTAACATAAATCACAACTGTCCCTTTTCCTCTCCTGGCACTGCACTGGAAAATCTCAAACCAGCAAAAATACTTGGAATGTTCCTTACATCTCTTTTTTTTTTAATTTTATTTTATTAATGATAAAATATTGGATGTCAACATGCAATGCTTTGTGCATTGCATCAGACAGCTCAAACAGTAATTGTGATGAATGGGAGTGGAAGGGCCAAGGTTACAGGCATTTAAGAAGGCTCTGTGGATTGCAAATATTAGGATTGATTAAAGGTCAAATACTTTACGGATTTATCAGTGTTGTATACATTTTCTCATGACACAGAATCACTTACACTACCTACAAAATGAGATAGAAAAAAGCTGAAAATCAGATAATTTTTAAGTCTTTAACCCACATACAGGCTTAGTCATTGAGAGTAATTAATACACAGAAATGTTTTGATTGGTCAAGCAATAAACCAGACAACCCTCTACAACCCACCCTTCAATAATTCTAGCTTCCCCCAGGTTCATAGGTAACAGTCTTTCTCAATTAATGCTTAATATTTACAAGCACATAATCTGGGAAAATATATTTATAGTGTTACTTAAAATCTCTATTTATTTAAACCAAGCACCCTTGGTCCAGAGAGGATCTTTAACTTAATAGTTTACCCTTGCCTTGTCTTCCTCATTTTCTGGGAAAATAGAGTTTGAGATGGGTATTTCTGTATTGTCTTTGATGCAAAGAATTTTCTAGGATCCAGACAAGCAAATAAATTACTGCATCCACTTGTATCACACAGGATTTGACCTGACCTTCCTGAAGTCTGTATTCCAATTAGGACAGAGCAGTAGAAGCTGGGAGCTGAAATCTGTGGGGAAAAGCTTTGGCTTTGGCACTTTTGTTTAAGAAGCTGTGTGAGGTGCCTCTGCTGGCCTCACCAACACCAGGACTGAACCTTTAGCTCAAACCCTACAACATACTTCTGTGTAGTACTTTAGGCAAGTGAAATCAGTTTGAGATCAGTGGCTTCATTTTCTGCTTCAGAGGCTGATGGAATTGCCCTGCAGAGGCCTTTTTGTTACCTTTGAGTTCTATAACCTGTTTTTTACCTCTGAGCTCTGCTCGAGTCCGTATGAGGGCCACATCCAGGGGCATCTCTGTGTCCTTCCAGCACAGCTGCTGCCATATCCATGTGCAAGTCCTGGTCTGGAATTTGCAATACACTCTATCTTTTGAACTTTACTGAAAACAATGGAAATAGCAACTTGGTAGGAATCCCACCATAGTCCTGCACCTGCATTTTAGGATAGTCTTTGCTCTGTGTATGTCTTTCACAGTCAACAAACATCTGGGGAGGCTGAGCAAAGACAAAGGAAGGAGAGGGTTTTCTAAGCCAAAGCTTCTCTTTTGTAGGTTATTATTTGCTCCTGTTCTGAAAGGCCCTCATAAAGTTCATCTCCTCCCACACTGACAAGTCGCATTCACCAAAGAAACTCTCCAAGGTATCTGAATTTCCCAAAAGATGGCATAAATTGCAGCCTAAGTTACCACCTAAGGTTTGGAATGGAGAAACAGTCGCCAGCTTAATCAACGGATACCAGGAGAAAGGCCCCTGTGGGACAGGTTGCTGATAGCTACATTGTGCTGTTCAACAACTGAGGAAATCTTGCTTTCAGTTACCCTGATGGGTGTGAAATCCAACCCCAAAGGCTTTGCCTCCTGCACCACTGCAAGGGCTGTTTGAAGAGCCCTTTCATCAATAGCAGTGAGAACAGGCAGAATGTGTTGGGGGTATCCCCAGACACCTCTAAGGGGGAAGAAATTTTTGCATTTGAACAACTCCAGCATTTCTTCATTTTTCTTTCTGGAAAGAAGCCACTGGCCTTACTGTTTTCCAGAGAGTATGGACATGCATCCTCCAGTCCATAGCTTCTGGATGCTTGCTATGGAAATAAAGGTTTAGTTAATAGAAAAACAGCAACCAAGCCTAAATTTTGGGCTCTACTAAGTGCCAATTTGTTGCTAATTAAGTTATTTTAAATTTGATAGCAACATCTAATGGGTGGGCATACAAAAACTCAGACCTATTTCCTCAGCAAGGAAGCTTTAAAGAATAACACCCATTTGGCAGCGTAACATATGATTAAAGCAGGCTCAGATATCCCAACTGTAAAGGTTAAGCACAGACATGTGTGTCACACATGATGCAGTCAGTAAATGATGTAATGTTGATAGACCCATAACAACAAAAAACATTCCAACACCAGATTTTGGCAGAAAGTTTGATACCATATAAAATACAATTAAATGGCTATAACTTGCGTGGCGTGAGAATCAGTGTCCTGTAAAAATAACATAATACTTATTAGAATTTTCCAAAATATTTATTTGCATTTCAAAACAACTGTTCTGCTTTTTAAATTGCAATTCTTTAAGCAGGTTTGTAGTGTGCAAGTTGGCTTTCATTGTTCCATTTTGGCAGGGTAACACTATAAGCTGCGGGCTGTTTCTAGAACATTTAATCTTATCACTGGCATAAAAAAACCCTGCTTTTAGCAGCAAAGGAGGTCTACCATGACTTTGTTTTTTTTCTCAAAATGAAATTTAATTTATGTCACAAGACTGCTGCTCCACTGAGAGTTTTCAGGAGAACTGAGTCATACAGTAGTCCTGAACTTTTCTAGTCCATGGGCACCAAATAAGCCACAAATTTTTAAGAAAAATAAATAGACTCACAATTATATATGAAATAGGCAACACAGTTTTACCAAAGGCAGATCATACAGCAAACACCAGAGTGAATGTGACCAGGCTAACAGTATTGAGTACCTGAGAAGTGTTATCAGCTCCATCAGAGGCTCATGGCTACTCTGGGACCTCATGGCTACTCTGGGAGCTGTTTACAGTCAGGCATGTTTGATATTCATAGCCATGGCTTCTGCACAAAAATGTGAAACTGTGCTGACAAAATTTCCTGATGACCATGGTACCAGCAGCACAGTAGTGTCAGAATGACATGTCAAAAGGCCTTGATGTCCCCAACTGAGGTCACCCAAAAGAAAGGAAATTGTTTTGTATCAGATGTAATATAGTGTATTAAAGGACAATTAACAAGAATTTCTGATGTGAGCAGTGCATTCAACTGCCAGAAGTTTGTCCTCTTTGGTTGTTCCTATGGACCCACGTTTCAAACCAATCACGTAATGCTATTGAGCTGCCACTGTGATGTAACCACTCCAACAGATAACTGGGATGGACCCAAGATCATGCACAAGGTATTTTTTACAGTGAAATGAAAATGTGTGAGCACTTCACAAGCTATTGCTGTGATCCGTTATGTCAAAACATATTGATCTTGTCAACAGTGCTTAAAGAGTGTCAAAGGAGCAATGGAGAAATAGCTGGTGGGCATGGCCTGGGAGGAAAAGTGTGTGGCATCCTACTAAATCACCTCTCACAAAGTAACAATTAAACAACTCTACTTCAAGGAGAGGTAGGGACTTGCCTGACTGCTCAATGCCATGCAGGACCGAGTTGAAACTCCTTGCACTGAACTGAGTGACTGGCCAGAAAGCATAACCTATCACAATACCAAGATCCTCAGCTGAAAAATGAAGTCTATTCAAGTCCTTCTCAGCTGAAAGATTGTTTCTGTTTATTACCAAACCAAGCTGATTTAAGACTCAGCTGAGGTAAAAAGCTTTGTAGTAATTACCCATTATTAATATCTTATTAGATTTCAATAACCCAAAGAAAAAGTGGATTTTGGGTACCAGTAAACTAGGGAGACAGTTTTCAAATTTTGACCTAGCAACCCAAAATTCACTGAGATAGCCCCATAGCAGATATATCCCTTGAGAGTGTGAGTTCATGCCTGGAAATGACAATATTCTTTCTAGTGTTCTTTCTCTAAGCAACCAGAAGACCCAAACTCAGTTTGGCTGTGTATGAAGCCAAGTTTTAAAATTGCTTTTAATTGCTGTGCACAGCCCAGTTAAATGACCAGGAAGGCATCTTACTTCAGTTCCCACACCAGTTTACATATGCTTGTAGATATACCTGATACACAGACGCACGTACACTGGATACACATTTAAAGCTCCATGATATCGTGAACAAAAAACACTGACAAAGCCATCTGTGAAAGAAAAAAAACTGATTTCTGTTGGCTCCTTGCTTTTAGATGAAGCCTACAAAACATTCTCATTCCTAGGCAACTATAGATGATGACACCAAAATCCATAAAATGGGAATTGTGAGAAATCCACAGCATATGGCCAACAGTAGAAAAGAGATATCAGTTTGCATGGAAAAACAAGGAGTTTTATTGTCCTGTTCATATCATATGAAGCATGTTTAATTCATTTATTTATTTTTTTCTAATAGTCTTATCCTTTTATGTTATTGCAGTGCTTCAGAAAATCTCAGGGTCTAGGGGGAAGTTTAATGTTTGCTGTTCTGGGATCATTTGAAGCCATGCATTCAAAAAGGACAAAATCACTTTTAAGTCTGCCTGTAGGAAATCTATCTTGGCAAGCAGACAACTAGAATTAGTTATTAAAGGCATGTCAAATGAATAAAGACACCTCTGTAAGGAAAACCGCAAAAGCATTTACTTTTTCTAATATGAATAGTGGGCTAATACCAAATCAGCTTTCATTTTCCACTCTCCCTTCACCTCCTAGACCAGAGGTCAGATCCAATAAAGACTAACCCAACTGAAAATCATTTCAGTTTGTTGCATCTATTACATAGCAGATGTATATTAAATAGCACTGCCTGGAAATGAAGCAAACTCACATAATCTGATGTGGCAATCTCCTTGTGGAAGTGGTTCACTGCAAGGCAAAGAACTCTGTGATATTATTAAAAATCAGGAGGCACACCAAGAAGTGGGGGGTTTTCCCCTCCTAGGAAAAAAAAATTTTAAAAAAGAGCTTTCTAGTTCTGTAATGGAAATTATGATACTACAAAAACATGTTGAGGATCAACTTCTTCCCTACACTGGGAAAATCCCCTGGAATAATTTAGTCAACTGGCAAAGACAAAAATAAGCATTTTCATGGTAGTTAGAGTTTGAAGGAGTGGGAGCAATTCCTGATTTTACTGAAGATTTCCTCTGTGATACTTTCTAAATTTTGTACATCAAGAGATTTTGGGATTTTCATCTTTTCTGTGACTGCATTAGAAAGCAGGACCTCTGTGCTATGTGATTGAATATCCCCACAGTTTTACTTGAAAATATAAAACTTATGTACATACCTGCTACTTCAAATCCTCCTTATCAGAATATGGTTAGACTTGTCCAAGGTCCAAAATCAAGTATAATCTTCTTCTGGACTTTTTTGTTAATTGCTGGTCAACATCTAATAAGAAAGAAGCCAGAAAAATCCATGAGTGGTCAAATGACTGTCCCAATCTGGTATTTGTTTAAGAAGCAACTATAGATTGTGGTTTTATCTTGATCCACTGAGTCAGGAATATTTATTTGGACTAAAGTAGCCATAAAAATCAGCTTTGGGTGTAGCTATAAAAAAAAAGGTTAATTTTTTGACATCAGGAAGCACATACAGTTACTAAATTTGTCGAAACTGTAACATTATCAAAGGCCTACATTTTAAGAAAAATATACTACTTATACACAAAATAATTTACCTGCTTGCTCAGATATTGGGAAAATTAAACAAAAACATGGGAAAAGGAAATCTTGTAGATGGAAAAATACTGGTACCACTCATAGAAGTTGTGGGTTAGCTATCAAACACTTGTTTTGAAGACCTTGGTAAAAAAAGTGTTCTAAATCTTATAAAAAATAAGCTCTTTCAGTTCATGCAATTCAGTAGAACACAGCCCCAAGGAGCTCCTGTCCTGTGGCCTATATATCAGACAGAATTTCTCCAAACTGCCAAGGTAGGAGTTACTTCATCACTTCCCAGAGGACAATTTCTCAACCTTTTTCACTCACTCCTTGCCAAGCTCTAAAGCCAGCTGTTGCACATGCAATCATGCCACTTGCACTGTCTCAGGAAGAAAACTCTTCATTCATACAACACACCAAGTAAAACACTGGGAAAAGACATCCCTGATTTCTCACAGCACATGTTGACTTTTCTTCACGTTACACTCACAGCTTAGCGCTAAGGAATTTCTCTATCACTCAGACTAGATATAGCAAACAGAGTGGATCCAGCTGAAATTCCTGTTCAAATTAACTCTTTAGAGCCAGATGTAAACACCAAGGTGTGTATTCCCCTAGATCTCTCTCATATTCATAAACAAGAGTATGTCCTAAATTCCACCCATCTGAGTTCCATGTAGACCAGAGCATATAAAATTAACCCAGATGCTCTGATACTGTAATCATCACATTCTGATCTGCCAATAGGTGTCCAGTGTCAACTTGAGGAGGCCAAGAAATTAAGAAGCAACCACTTATTTGGTACTTCACTAACTCTGATTTTTGCAGCAATAATCATCGGTCCTGAGGAGAATGATAAATGCACAGCATGTACCTTCATCTCTGCATTTCCTGGTATTGTTCACATTAACTTGATGCAAGACCCAAGCTCTAGAGTTTTAACCTCAGTTGTTGTCCACATCCTAGAAAGGCACAAAGCCAAATTTCTGCAACTTAGTGCTTTGATAATATGATATTCACTGTAAAAAGGATTCAGTACTTCCTGCAGCTCCTAGGCTTTCAGCAAGGACAGGATATATTTGTGCATGTCTTTTTGGATGTACATGGAGATACAATTCTGTAGTGTGGTGGGTTTAGAGCTGGTTAAACTCACCAGCGCACTTATTTTCTTGCTGTGAGATATGAATTAGGAGAAGGGCAAAACAGGCTCAAAACTTAAAACTATGAAGAAAGCTTTATTAACAAAACTAAAAGATTAGGAAAAAAATCAGAATGAAACTTCCAGAATATTTTCCCTCCCCCAGCCCACCTTCTCTCCTTTCCCAACTGACAACAACTGTAGAAACAAAACCCGGAATTTTAAATCAGTTATCACTTCTACAATAGTCTTTCCTCAGTTCTTATAGGGCAAGGAGTCTTCTTTGCCATGCCCTGGAGACTCTTCCACAAGAACACAGTCCTCTTGTGGTCTTGCATTTTCACAAACAGCAGCTGCCCGGTTTAGAAAATTTCTGCTATTGTGAAATTCCTCCCATTCTCAAACCCTTCTCACAGCTGAGTGAATGGGCCATATCAACTTACAGGGTGTTATTTTTTAAGGATGAGCTGTTCAAAGGGAAAAGCTCTCTTCCTTTATTTCTGCATTCATCTTCATCTACAGGAGGCATAGAGTCTTCACGCTCTGTCTCTCTCTGTTCAAGCTTCTCATGGCATCACTGCTTCTTCAACATCTGCTTTGCTTGATTATGGCTGCCTCTGCTCAGGTCTACA
>VWYI01016908.1:0-22168 GCA_013399455.1 Anthoscopus minutus | reverse complement strand
CTGGTGTTACCGAGATCTCAGCAGCTGTGACCTGGCCCAGCTCCAGCTGGGCCCCCCTGGTCTCCCATCCCCGCCCGGGAGCCGCTGGGATCCGGCCCGGCCCGGCCACGCGAGCCACGGCCTCGCAGTGCTTGCCCCAGTGGAGCCCCTGATACCTTCTGAAGCCCGAAGCTGAAAATGGCTTTTGGAACTTCCCAGGTTTTAAAATGCAGTATTCACAGAGGCGGACCCAGCTTCTCAGTGGTTTACAAAGCTGTCAAATCTCAGAACTAGCCAGCCATTGGCCTTTTCTACTCACAGAGGATGCTCCCAGGAGCCCCTCTCTGGAAAAGCTTTCGTGTGGGTGGTTTTCTTCCTTCTTCCCAAATATCAACCAATGTCAAACCAGCACACGTGGTAATCACCACAGCATATCAAAATAGCCTACTGCTCTTTCACTGTCCTTTTTTGACTTGGATTTGAGGGAAAAGCCCTAAGTGTCTCAGCAGGAAGCTGTATATGTTAGGAAGACTCAAGTTCCTTCCTAAAATTCCATGGAGGCTATTTTGTGTCCTGAAACATGAATATTTTTATCTGTTTTGATAACTTTGTAGCACTCAAATTTCAGATGAGCCGTGGGCACGTAAATAAATATTATGTCCTTGGTGACCTTCTCAGGGTCTTCATTATATATTTTCTTGCAAAACACAAAGTTGGCCCTGTATATTTCTGAAATACTTCTTTAAAACAGTGAAGGTCTCTTTTGGCTTTGAAAATACACACAAACAAAAGCTGCTGCATACTAGCAGCCCATTGTGCTCTTCCGCTCTTTTGCCTTCAAAGCAGTCACCTTTCAAAAGATGAGTTAGTTGGGCCCACAGGAAGAAAAATACTTTTACTAAGGAAAGAGGTACCGCATTCAAGGAAGCCTGAAGGATATATGCTTACTGAGTGGAAAAAAAATCTAGCTTCACTTGTGAAAATTAGTGAGAGTGGTGCTCTGCTCCATAGCATTTCCCTGTTAACAGTGATCTTTTCATGCTGTGGCCACAGTACAAGGCTTAAAAGGGGCAGATGCAAAATTATTTTATTTTAGCATGCTGCCTATCACACACTTATTTTTTTCTGTCAAACTTGATTCACAACCAACCAGAGGTATCACATGAAATCAGGCAAGGAAAGAAAGCTCCTAGCATTCTCCCCTTTTTCTTTCCATCAGAGGGAATGGCAGTCTTTCTTTTCGACAGATTACACCAAACTTGCATGTTATTACAGCTCCACCACTGAGCATATGCTTCATTTCCTGTGCATCCGCAACATAGCGGGGTCTAGCAGAGCTGAGCAATACAGCCTGCAGGATTTTCTCACATACCAAGGCAAAAAGGAACCCCATAAGTTGTCCAACAGATGTCTACTGTTAAGATATGTTTTTAATCACAAAAGGACAAATCTAATAAACTGAGAATTTTTATTATGCATTTCAAGTTGTTGTCTCTGGTGCCTACAATGGGATTGCATATCTGTTGGGTTTTTTACCTCACAACAGTGATGTAGAAAAGAGACAAAATGAGTGCACCCAGAAGTGTCATCTATTCCCTTCATTAGTATTTAGTTGGTTTAGAAACAGAATAAACTAAAATTCATGTGAGAAAGCATATATATGCCATATTGGATTAATAAAAATAATTTCCTACACTTCTGAATCCCCTTAACTTTCATTGATATGCCTCTCTCTAAAAAGTTTAAACTTTTTGGTTTTATTACAAGCTGACCTGCAGAAAATGAATGCATGCTTGAGTTTTAGACTACTCTGTCTAGCTTATTTGCCAAAATAAAAGTAAATCAAACTAGAAAAAATAATATATGTTTGAAGCAACTTGTTCATAGCCTTATTGATTGAACATGACACCTCAGAGAAGGCGGTATGTGAAGAACTAAAACTTGGCTTTTAGACATAAATATAAAATTGTATTCTACATTGCAATCTGCCAGACACATCTATAAGTCAGTACAAAAGTGTGTCATTGGCAAAGAAATTGCAGCATCATGCATTATGAGAGCAGTATCAGACTATGTAGGGACAAAAGTGTATCATTAGGGAAAGAAATTGTCATGCATCATCAGAGCAATAAAATGAAGGTATACTCAGGTTTTACAGTGTAACTCAAAAGGACCATTTTCTTAATAAGGTGGTCTTAATGATTTTAAAAACTCAAGAATAATTTATTATTCTTAACTCAGCTTTCTTCTCATTTTCACTTAAAAATAAACATTTTCTAAGCAAAAAATACCTGAGATTTTCTAAGCACATACTTGGTTATATGTCATTCCCACCAGCTCTTGTCACTGACACTGGAAAGGACAGACTATATCTGCCAGTCTGTAAACTGGAAAAGAAGCTTTTAAAGCATGAAGACAGAACTGGCACCAATGTGATGCCAAAGGACTTTATATGCAGTGGTTTTCTCACATCTTTAATCATAAATTAGAACTGTGAGAGGCTGACACTGTTAGCAAATAGATTCTTTCTGTTAAACTTTATTTTTAAATTTTTAACACTCTACACAATCTCTAAGCAGAAGACCAAAAGCAAACAACAGAGGTAAGTGCTGCTGACCACAGAAGTCCCACAGAAGCAAAATATCTACAGGTTTTAAAAACTAGTTATAAACAGTCTTGCATTTGGGTCACACAGAGCATATTTCAGAGATTGCAATTCTAGTTTAAAACACATTTAACAAAAAAATAAGTTATGAAAAGAAAACATTGTATCTTCATCATTTGGAAGTTAGTTCTATATGCTGAATGATGGATTTCTGTGGCCATTGCCCTCTTATAGCTGAAAGGAATTCTATCCCATTTCTTCTTCAGTGATGAAATGTTAAAGGGCCCATTGGTAGTAGAGCATCATAAGAATTAAATTTTCTGATGTGTGGGTACTCCAAGTCTGGCAACTTACTGCAAATGCTCTACAAAGTAACAGCAATTTTCATTAAACAGACTTGATGATGCTATTGGAACTTTCACAGGCTTCAAACTTTTCACAGATTACCAGGACACTGTTGAAACCCAAAAAAGGTTTAACTGTCCGATGCACACTGTAGTCTCCCTTATATTTTTGTACTTGTGAGGCTTATTATTAACTGAATATTTTACTTCCACCCTGGACTAACTGAACAGTTCTACACTCCCACTCAAAAGAAAAAAAAAACAAAACAAAACAGCACATTTATTTTGCATTTCAGCTCCCTGGTTGTGCACCAACATTGACACTCATTGCCACTGCAGGGGGAGTGGAGGAAAGATGATTGCTTCAATTCAAACCATGTGACAGTCTCTAGCTGCACTGGTGCCTCTTGTTCTGTTCAACAGCCTGATTTCAGAAGACTGTTTGAAGAAGTAATGCAATCCATTTGCTGGATTTCTAAATAACAAGAGCTGACAGCCCTGAGCTGCAATAGGTGTACATAACACTGGTGATGAAGCTTTACTCACAGCATGGTTATCATAGGGGAGGGGGCAGTGAATCTTGTTTTTCAGCAGCTCCATGCTGTTGAATTCATTGTTTTTCTTCCCTCATATGTGTTCCTTCCTCGGGAAAGTGTGAGCAGCCTGCCAAAGCAACAACAGAACATGCATGAATAGTACAAGGGCAGACCAACACTACTGGCAAGGCCATGACAGCCACGTGTGGCACCTGAGAGCCATCAGCTGCTTCAGCAGGTGAACTGGAGGAAGGACAGCCATGCTTCAGCACCCAAATTACAGAGCACTTCCTGAGTACCTGCTTATATTTTTCTTTCCCACATTCAGGTTCTCACACTAAAATCAAGGGAGCAGATTTAAATTTGAGCAGGAACAGGAAAGAGAGTTAAAAGAAGATAAGGACTTGTGCCTTAAGAACACATGCAGGAACACTGCCCAACAGTTGGGCAGACCCTGAGTTTTTTCAAGACTAACCAGGCACCAAGCCAGGTCAGAGCAGACCTGACACCAGTGCATAGCAGTGTAAGAGCACACCAAAGGGACCAGGGGGAGCTTTTGTGTATAGCTCCTCTTGATAGCAGGGAAAAAACACAAAATACAAGGATTTCTCTCCCTCTCAAGTTGTGACAGAGTTTGGGGGACCTCTCTGTCTCCATAATATTGTGTGGTTATTTTCATCTGTTATAGGTCTTTATTTTGAAAAAGATCTATTTCCTATTTTGGCGATGTGCTACTTTACAGTCTACACTCATCCAAAGGAGCTTTTGTTCAAGCAATAGTATTATATGAGAAATCACAAGTGTTGCTATGAAATAATAGTCTGGTAAGGAATGGTGAATTAATTCTAATGAGAAACTAGAAGTGTTTTATAGGATTATATAGTAGTGTGTTCTTTCTATCTTTGACATTTGCAATCTATCATTTCATTATTATTCTGCAAAATACAGAAATGGAGTGTCCCATCATTTACAATTTCGTTTTCCTGTTCCATTGAACAGCCATATTTCTGCTGCCTACACAGTGCTTTAAGATTATGCAAAGTCACATTTATCTGGAAATACTTTTTGTTATCCAAATAATTTAGATAAACTGCAATAACACCAGCAATCCCTAAATGTTTCCAGAGGACGTGTTGAATACTTCTCACTGTTCAGGAAACAAGGTCACATGTCTGGTTCAATAAGGCCCAGGCTTACCAGCTGCCATCTGCCCACCACAACAGTTCTGGCACATCACCACTTTCTAGTCACACAAACTAATTCAGTGCTGATTGGCTGCTCTTACCATCTTTCCCCTCACTCTCTATGTGACAACATGCCTCATATTTGTGGCTCAAACTGTGCATGTGCCAGCCAGCCCTGCTGTCCATGCAGCAAAAAGCTCCTTTGTGATCAAACAGCAGGTCTGCAGGGGTCTCCAGATGACAAGAGTGGAGGGTAGCCACCAATGACACATTCTGCAGACATAGGTACTGCCAGGTTTCATGCAAAAATAGCTTTGTTCAAATCCATAGGCAAAGTTATTTTCCCTCAAAAAGCCTACTTGCTTTGAAATTGTTTTGAGAGGAACAAGGACCTCAATGTGCATAATTACCTGTAGGGAGGTGGAGCACGGTGCTTCCAGTGGTGTCCAGTTAAGGAGAGGAGGCCACAGGCACAAACTGAAACACAAGAGGTTCCCTCTGAACAACAAGGAAGACTTTTGTACTGTGAGGGTGACCAAGCACTTGTGCAGGTTGCCAAGAGAGGTTGCGGAGCCTCCCTCGCTGGAGATTCCTGGAGGCCTTCTGGATGTGGTACTGGGCAACTGGCTCTGCTTGAATAGGAAAGCTGGGCTAGATGACTTCCCCAGGTCCCTTCCAGCCTCAACCCTCCTGTGAATCTGCAATGAGAATTTAAAGAAAATTTTAAGTCTATTCTTAAATCCACCCAAGACACATACAGACTTTACAAAGAATATGTGTACAATCTTCTTGCCCGTTGATTGCCCATCTAAACCATGAGAGGGCCAAAGTGACTTACTACATCCCAAAATAAGCTCTTCTTTCACAAGAGTGCATAAGAAAAGATAGAGACAGCTCCCTATTTAGGCTCTCAGTTCAAGTGCTCAGTTCTCAAAAGATGTTGCAGACAGACATGGATTGTCTCTCTCTGCTCTCAAGTGAGCAGAGACACAGGTTATACACACACCAAGGCTTTGCTGTCATCATGGAGCAAAGGTTTGTGTTTAACCATGGACTGTACACTCTAGCTCAGTAACATTAGCTGCTATAAAAATCTCAAGGAGGCACCATATGGGGTTTACCCTGCTGGCAATAAAAATTACAATTATGTTATCTCCATCAAGATTCAGTGCATATAGCCAAGATACAGTGGCCAATAATTATTTGTGGGATGTTTTTTAAGTAGTGCAGAGCAAATTTACATTCTGTCATAGGATGGCTAGATATAAGGACAGTAAAGGCTGCTGTGAAAATAAGCTGAAAATTAACCTTTACCAAGCCCCAGCTATGACTAAATTAGTACCATCACCTTTGAGACTTTGCTGGCCTTCTGTGACTTGCTGAGCAAGAGAGATCATACACCCACTTCTTATCCTGTGTCATGAGAAACGAATCTGGGATTACTGATGCTCGCTGGCTCCCCATCAGTGATTCTCCTGTAGAAAGAACCAGGTAAGCTCTGGTTACTTCCACTTTCTACAACAATTCTCACCTTAGCTAGATATACTAATGACACTACTGTTTTCAATACTGCTGCTTTGAACAACATAATTTTAAGAACTCTAAAAATAAAACACGGAGTATGACTCTAAATCCTACTGTAACTCAGACTAGAGGGAACTTCAGTACCTCTGGAGTTACTACTAATTGACAATAGTGTAAGAAGAAAGACTAATTTCTAGCTATAATTTGAAATGTCTCTCTTGTTGGGAAATGTCAGAAAGCTAATATCAAAAATTGATTTTTTTTAATAGAAGTTAGTCCCATGAAAAGATTTGCACACATTTTTCCCACTAACACTTTGATGAAGCAATTCAGACATTGCAACAGTAATGTTTTTTGACCTTTTAATCAATTCCGTTTTGCAACTACTCCATCTGAGAACCACAAACGGTACTTACAGGACTCATTCTCTGGAGTCAATGGAAACTTTCTGTCAAATAACCATCTGCAGAGAGAGACAAAACACATAATGACAGGATAAGTTTGTGGAGAATCTGAATGGATTGAAAAAATAAATCTGGACCTGAAAGCAGATGAATTAGAACAAAGGGACTCAAGAAAAATGTAAGGCAGCAATTAGGGCTAGAAAATTAAAAATACTGAGGAATTTAATCGAACAGGACAGTCTAATCAATGAAAAGCATGCCACTTGCTCTCTGGGTAATTGCATCCCTCCCATTTTTTGATTGGCTGGGGTTTGTTGGGTTTTTTTGTGGTGGTAGTAACAGCCCATATTTAAGATAATTGTATTCCTATAAAACTCAAAAGTCTAGGACTACCATAATTTTCATATTTGTCACATGGGACTTCATTCTCATTCCCCTGAAGTCAACAGCAGCTGACAGTCATTTCAGTGGAAGCCAGGAAAAGTGGATTTCTAGTGAAAAGAGCACCATGCTCTTCTGTTTTACTGCCTTTCCCTGGAAGAAAGAATTGTCAGATGACACAGACACCCAAGCAGTTCTCCCCAGTAGTGTGTACTTAGACACTCAGCACATACAGCTCCTGCGCACCACACCCCTTCTCAGTCTGCTGGGACTTGCCCAAAAGTGGTGAGGAGACAAAGGCTAAGTACAAATCTTAGAGACAAGTTGGACAGAAACATTTAAATCCGCTCATTAAACAACTACATCAGTGGCTGCTATTTGCCAGTTCTTTATCTCTAGTGCATTTATCCAGAGAGATGGATTCAATTTGTAAGAGACTGAATCCATCTATCTGGATAAATACCAGACCAGTACAGGAGCTGAATTTTGTGCAACCTTTAGGATTTCACATCAAATAGTTAGAAAGAGTTAAAATTGTTATAAACCCCAGCACACACACACTCCTGAGTGCACTGGACCAGCCTTACTGTACAGCAACATCCAAATCTCCATGCCTATGATCAAGCACTCCAAAAGATAATCAAGCACTAATAACTGGGATACTGTTTGGACTGACTGTATTTTCCTGGCTAGCAAGCTAATGACATTTTCCTGATAGAAGATTATAGACATTTAATTAAAGCTACTATGTTGTAATAATGGACTTATTTAATAGAAAACTGCTTTGGAAAAGGACAGTGAGTCTAAATGCCAGTCTGTCTGGGACCTTCATAAAATTCTTTTGTACTTAATACTGGTAGCCAAAACAACAATCAAGCCTTTGTTAATAATGTCCCTGTAACAGAAGAATAGCAGTGAAACTGTAGAAGTTGACTCTTTCATTCTATATCCTATTATTGATAACAAATTCAAAGCTTTTTTCAGCTATAGTAAAATAACCTTTAGTGGATTCTTTACCTCCCCAGAAAGCAGTCAGGATATGACCATCTTAGCCAATATTTGATTAATCAGACCCAAAATGCTGGCAGGATCAAAACAGGCTAGAGAGAGAAAATTTCTACTGGCTATCCTTATTTTAAGAAATACCTGTTCTAACAAAGCATTATATCCTATAATCAATGTACCGATAGGTAATTAGAAATCAGTTTGTGTAAGACTCTAATTCTTGAGTAGTAAGACAATATAATTGGGATATAAATATGCTGAAATTTGGAATGATACAAATCGTTCAATCAACAATTCCTCATTTCTCCTACAGACTTTCTAAAGCCTGCATGCCCTAGAATGGAGCACATTGTGCCAAATCAGTGAGTAGAATCTAAAAACTGTTTCAATCTCTGCTTCTTAACAACCATCAAATGTTTTTGTTTCAGTTTATCTTAATTTATTTCTCTTTATTTTCTCTTTGCTTTGCTCTTTCCCTTTGTATTCAATTTTCCCACCAAAAATGAAGACTAAGTTTATTTTAAATTTTTTTAACAGAAAATTTCTTCTCTCTGCTGTTCATTCTGATAATTGAACTATTCATATTCTGATAATCTGACAATATAGTTATTCCCATACACTTCCCTCATCTGTGATTGTGTTTCCAATAAATCTCCCAAAAGCACTGTAATATTTATTAGCACACATTTTGGTACATGTGATATGTGTGACTGTACCTATACTCAAGTCTTTTGCACATGCACGTCTATACAAACCTTAAAAAATATTGCAAGTGTTTTTCCTAAGCTTCTTAACAATTTGACCCTTTTGGTGTTGCCTGCTTTAAATCCCAGTATGACTCTGTTTTCATCCATATCATTATAAAAACAGCACAGACACCTTAAAATAACCAGATGCAAAACCCACCAAGGAGAACATTTCTCTAGTTAGCTGGAAGAAAAATTTTGAGAGATAGACAGATAGACAGACAGATAGATATTCTGAATTACATCTTAAATTACAATCTCTATTAGCAGTATGATAATTTACCTTGAAAAGAAGCAAGGTGATTTAGTCTCAGGGTTATTCATAGATATCAATAATATTAACAATTCTTTTAGATAATTTTTTTATAATTAGTCTCAAATACAGTCATTCTATATGTTGGATTTATGTGAGGAATGCACTAAGAGCAAAATGTGACAATAAAATGATGTCAATTGTATAAACTAAAAGAGCAATTTTAAGTTAAACTGGAGTTCCAGTCCAATGATTGATTGTTCAGTCATTAATCCTTAGATTTCAGAACAGGAGCTCTTCACAGATAGGCAGTATACAGGCTTTATATCTGGAAACACAGAGAAGAATTGTATGCAAAATAAATAAAAGTCAATCTCAGTGGATGCTACAATCAAAATTTTTAAAAGTACATAATTCAAAGCATCTTCTAAAGATTCTCCAATCCAAAAAGAATGTAGAGACTTGATTCCAAGACATGGTAAAAGAAAGATAGCTTTCATGAATAAGCTTAACATAAAGTTCTTCACCCATCTGACAAGTTACTGCATCCTTTGCTCTGGATGAGCAGACAACCAGAATGGGTCATTTGGTTAGGTAAATATTTTAAAAATGTGGTCAAAACATAAAATTAAAATACTGACACATCCTTTTAAAAAACAGGACTGCCTGTATATAGGCTGTGTTGCCACGTTATATAACAAATATACGCAGAACAGCAAAATAAACCCATTTGGAAAGCACAGCAAAATGGTTCTAAATTGTGCAAAGCAATTAGAACTGAACCTTTGCATTCTTTTCAGATTACTGAACAATGCACAGCTCTTTAATTTTTTTCAATTACAACACTGTGCAGAACTATGTATTTCAAAGTACTTCTCTAGGAACTAAAATATAGTTCAACCAGGGTGGTTTCCACAGTGTCACCACCAAGGGCAAATGGATAAAGTTACCAGAGGGAATTATTCTTTTGTGTCAGGTTGATTTAGTCTTTTTAAATGACAGCAGCTGAACAATCAACTCTTATTTGTTTCTGTTACTAATAGGGAGGTGTTGGACAGGTCAGCCTTGCAATAAAGATTTTCTGTGAGAAGAAGCTGCCAGTCTTGATAACAAAATTTCAACATTGATAATAGTAAATAGAGAGACCAAGCATTCCCTGAAGGTGTTTGAATCCATCATCAAAAGTAATCAATCTGCTGTGTTTAGGAGCAGTCTAAAGTCAGCAAAACCAATATTTCTTTCCTTACAGTTAATCAACCCTAATAATACTTTTAAATAGAGACTGAGGTTTGAGAACAGAAACAGGGGCTTCAAAAACCAAAGGATTTGTAGTAAGTGCATGTAGCACTAAAAATGAGTTCTAATAGCTAGAGATTTGAGAGAAATTACTTACCTCTATTTACATGTTTGAAAAACAATCATAATGTTGCACACAGAGCATACAATGCAATGCCGTGCCCCTGGGACAGCAAATATCAACAAGCAAAAATAAGGCTAAATTAAACTCTCAGTAGGATAATTGCAAACAGATCATCAAGGCAGTGGTTGCCAGTTCATCAGCGGCTTGGGGTGAACCTTAACTCTAGCTGAACTTACTGTAACCTGGAAATTCCCAGTCCCAAAGGCTAAGGTTGCTCTGCAGGGGCGCTGAGGCTGGCTGTGCTGCACTCCCTGTGCAGAGGGAGGGAAGGAAGGAGGGAGGCAGGGAGGAAATCCAGCTGCTCTGCTGTGGTCCAACATGCCTCATCCCTTCCTCCATGGATTGGGCTGTTATTCCCACCCAGTGGGTGCTAGAGCAGGTGTTAGGCAATGTTTCTATTTGGGAACATTGTGGGGTCAGCAGAAGTTCTTCAGGTGAAACCAAGCTGATAGAAAAGCCTAAAAGCCCTGCTCAGCTCTCAGGAGCAGTCCTCTGAGCAAGGCTGGACCTCAGAAAACTTCACCCCATGCTAACAAGTTAAGCCAAATTACCCCATTTCCTTGGCCCAGGGAACTCAGATTTGTCACCATGACAGCACAGTTTGGCTACTTGGTCTATGAGGAGTGCACCTGCCATCAAAGGTAGTCCTCAGACCACCTCTTACCCTGCAGGGAACATTCCTGTTACCTGAAAGATGAGTTCAAAGGCTACAGTAGCATAAGTCCTCCATGTTTCCAGTAAGGGTGTGGTTAGCATGGTTTTGGCCTAGTAAAAGACACTTTTCCCCCAAAAAGCAATTACAAATTTTTTCATCATCAACTTTTTACCCATATATGTCAAGAAACCCTTGTGTTTCCATTTTACCTGTTGTTATCTCCTTTCCTGAATGCCCAGTTGGTTGATCCCATCTCCGCACCGTCTACACCTAAACTGAAAGTGCTGCTCTGAAACTGCCCCACAAATAAATACAGGGACATTAATTAGCAAGTGATATTTCTCAACCTGTTTTCTGCTTTGTTTAGAAGTTTTGCACCTACTTCAAACTCAGGAAGCTCCTGCATCATGTTTTATGCAGCTACACAATTAGGCTGAACAGCGGCTCTTGGTTCTGTATTCGGTCCTTGCTCTGGTTATAACCCCAGCCAACAATCAGCATACTGTTTCCAGATTAATTTATCTCCTTGCCTAGTGTTCAGTGCTCCCCTGAGGAACTCCCCTTTTTTCATACCACTTTTATCACTCCCCCTACAGTCTGCTGTGCACTCTCTATGAACACTTCCAAACTCTCTCCAGGTGACGGTAATTTCTCCAGATCCTACCCCTCCTTCCAAATGTCAGGCATCATTAAGACTTGGGATTGCCAAAAAATCAAATGACAAGCTTTGGCTTCACCTGCCTTGGGATTTTCTGCCTTTTCTTTGTAAGAATTTAGATTCACCAAAATATCCCTACCAGCATCCTATTTTTTCTCTAGAAATTTCCTTCTGTGGTCTGCCCAGCAAACTCTGAGTACGCTTCCCTAGGACCACTTTCAGACTCTTATTTCTCTCTCAGCTTTTTCTCCTCGATATCAATGTGGATGCCGCCTGCAATTGCTTGGGGCAAAGGAGATATTTTTTAAGATCTGCTTAATTCTAGAGAGCAGTTTCTTACTGATTGCAAACGGAATTTGCCCATTACACAATAGGTTGTAGCAAAAGCCACCATTCCCTGTAACCACCAAATGTTCTAACCACCACCACAGTGAGTAACAGGGTGAGGTCCTTTCCCTTTCCTGCCTTGTGAGGTTAAATGTTCCCTGCTCTCATAAGTCATCCCTGGTTATGTATCTCATTCCATTCAGGATTAGTTGGAACCTGGGGAGAAGAAATGATTCGGATATTTAGTTAGGAGTGATGCATTCCATACACATATTTCTGAACAGTGTGCACAGAATGTATTCTGTTCTAGTAACTTCTTTTTCCCACTTTTATCATATTAGGTGTTTTAGAAACAAAACCTCTTTTTTCAGCTTGAAAATACATGACATTGCAGTGAATCACTTGAGAATCCTAGGTCCTGCTCAAGACTTGAAGGATAACATCAGGTTGGAGAGTGATGGATTATGCTGGGTTTAAGAAAGATATTGTGAAAGTTGTGCTTAAATGGCTGGATAGAGAGAAATATGAGAAACCTTTAGTATTCACAACCATTTTAATAGCCTGGCCTTACTGGACAGACTTCATTCAGAGGAGTTTGAGAGGAATGATGGACAGAGCTCTGTTATAACAAATGGCACAAGCAGCAGAGGATGAATAGGCATAGCCCAACATTGTGATCCACCATTCCCTGTCTGCTGAGCTGTGAAGCAGGAGTGGCAGAATTTCTACTTAATGGTTGTAAATAAACTGGCCAAAGTGAAAGAAAACTAAAGCCAAAGTTGAAAGGGTGGGATGAAAATAAGATATAAATAGTGAGAAAGGTTGAATACTGGAGATTTTATTGCTTGTTAATGGATATAAAAAACCCAGGTGAGTGACAGAATAGAGCATACCTAATGCTTAGTTGTAAATACATGTACTTTACAAAGGCTAGGGAAAGCCACTGCAGATGCACAGAACTATTGTAGTTTTTCCTTTTAAAGCAATTAAGTTGCACCATGAAGAAATCTTAACCCTGGAAAACTAAATTTATACAGAGAAAAGAGTGTCAATCTGAGGGCTGAATTTACTGCAGTCTCCTAAAGGGAAGATCTCTGAAACCAACCACAAATTTTAAGAATTTCTGTTGTGTTAAAGTACTTTGCAAGGTGTTACTGTATCCAGATGAAGTTCACATACAACTGATGTTATTTGCAGCAACACTTAAAGGGAAAACCCCAAGAAATTGTTTAGGAGGCATTTCATGAGAGCTCATGTATCAGAAATGCAGATGATAATACACTGTAATTACTGTATGCTTTTTTGAAATTCTCAAGTGTCAGTAAAACACTGAAGAAGGTGTGACAGCATAGGGAAGGTATCGCAAGGCAAGTTCAGGAGTAATTTACAGTGGATTAATCATCATCTTCCCTTATGGAACAGAACTTTCCTCAGAACTTTACACAGAACAACATTGTTGCCTGTAAATGTGACATTTTGGAGCGGCTATAGGAAGGAGAGGTTAATGTGTAGACACCTAAATGCTGTTCTTTCTATCCCTGGTCATGAGCTCATCTGATAATACTGGATTATCAATTCTTTTTTTATTTTTCAAATGAGTCTAGCACAAAATTTTAAATTTTTTTTAAAGTTGACAGCATGAAATTTACCCAATGTATGTAGTGTGATCTTTTAAACGTCTACAATATGAAAATTCATTCATCTCAGTAAGAGTTGTCCCTGAAAGGACTCTTTCAGCATCACCCCAATACAGGAGTAGTCAAATATTACTCAGAGAAAGGTGCAGCAGGCCAGGCCAAGCCAAGCCTTCAAAGCACAGCTCTCTGATCTTCCAAGAAATTCCCTCTCTGTAAAGGAAAAGGATCACAGATGCTTACCAAGAAGGAAGCCTTCCTCCCACTGCAGTTCCAGGAGTGTGAGAGGGAAGGAATGAGAAGGGGGCCAGGAGAAGCACTCAGGATCCATAGAGTATAATGTACTTCAGGCTCCAAAAAGCCATAATCTGTCCCTTGATTCCAGTCTCTCAATTCATATCTGCAAAATTTTGAAATACTTGCAGTAAGTCTGTTTCCACATTTGGTTATTAAATTAATTGACAAAAAAATCCAAATTGCGCCAGATGCTTCCTCAATGTGCAGTGGATATTTCTGAAAGGGGACATCAACTTGCTGTAACTTCATTTATAGAATTTTTTCATTAACACTGTGTTTCAACATGATGAATACATTTATGGCTGGTCCACATCAAATAGATTTCAGAAATTATATTGCTACAGGAACTGTGCAAAAGAAAATACTCATTTCTGCTTTCTCTGTTTCACTAAAAAAAACCAAACCAAACTGTTTAAATGCTTTAATAAATGTAAGAAGGCATTTAATTCTAAATAATTCAAACACTATACAGCAAAAAGCCTTGCAAATCATCACATAAGGTACTTCAGAGCAATATTTACATAACTGTTAGCAAACTGTATATTGTTTATAGAAATAATCCTTTGCCACAGAAAACTATCTCACAGCTAAAAGTCAGCTGAAGGAGGTTATCCTGATTTGTCAGGGCTGTTTTTTCTTTTAGTATTGCCTTTCTTTTTTTTAATAAAACAGAGTTTTCCTGGCAATTACTAGTTCTGTAATTTATAAGACCTGTAGCCTGGTAGTCTTAAATAGCTATCCAGGGGTTTAAATAAAAGGAAAATTATCTCTATGTCACTGAAAAAACCACAAATTTTTGGTCTGTGATACAGTTTTATTGATTGGAAACTCTCCCAAATCTAGAACATTAATTATATTTAATTTTGCTACCTATAGTTTATTAACTAGGTTAATAGTTTTCTTAACAAGGTTAAAATAATCAAAATTATTACTCCAAATAATCAGATTTAAAATCATTTCGGAGAACAAATTCCAAGTTGTTTCATCCTAGGTTATACATTAATCTGTAATGTTACACAGGCCAAACAAACCACAATTCTGAAACATTTCGCTGCTCTGATTTTTTTTTCTCCTAGCACATTGGCTTCCCTGGAAACTGCGGCACTGAGCGTGATACTATGTTCCTCAGAGTGAGGAAGTGTTCTGATTGACTGACGATCATTTTAATGTGGCATTTTAATCTAGTTAAACCACAGGGCTAAGGCAGAGCAGATGTTCAGTGTGTGCCTCCACTGACAGCCCTATCTCCTTTCAGCAAAAGCATAGACACTTTTATTCCACTCCCAGAATCTCCAGATACAGGATTTGAGGACACATCGACCCAGGCTGCAGCTAGGACATGACTGCAGTACTAGAAGCAATTAGATACAGTTTTCCTCATGTGGGCTTTGAAAAATCCCAATGCAGGCATTTTGTTATAAACAAACATCTGGTCATGTCTCAGTAACAAAGAAAGATAAAGTGTTTTTGACAGAACTTTGCCCTCTGGTCAAACTTTGCTTTTCACCGGTGTCTTTCATTTATTCCCTTTTGAAGACTATTTGCACAGGCCTCTAACAGGATGTCAATAAGCAGATTCACTGATATGGAGAAAAGTGATTCAATATTCTGAGTATAGTTTTTAGAGCAAAGAATGAAAATTGAGAGCCTGTAATAAACAAGAACAAAAAAAAAAACCCAAAAACTAACAACAACAAAAAAACCCCATAATCAAGTACACCAGATCAAAGCTAATACAATATAGTGACAAGAGTTTTCTGGCCGCTTTCAGTGAGATCTAAACACAGATATTTTCTCTTGTACAGGACAAAAAAAAAGCTACAAACATTAGCACAGTGCAGCTAAATTGCTATCCCTCTACTTGCTCAGCCACAAGCATCAGGAGTTTCTTTCCTTGTTAATCACGGCAAAACAAGTTGGCACTTCAAAGTCCAGAAATAAACCCCATCTGTGCACATTGAACTTTACATTCACCTTTTTGTCAGCAGGTATCTCAGAGTTCTCTGGTGAAGGAGAAGGAAGACACACAAGGCAGCTACAGCCAGGGTAGCTGCCTGCCCTGTCCAGGAGAATATTCTTCCACATACTAGTCCTCACCTCTGCTGCCTGAACTGAGAAATGTAAGGTAATCCTAAGTCTCTAATTTGCTAAAGAGTATTCACTGATATGACAATGCAGTAATTACTGGCATCTTTCTGACACTTCTTCCTTATTATGTAGGCCAGATAGAAACCACATCAGTAGGTTCCCCTTGGCCAGAAAGGTGCCACCAAGCATACACCAGTTTGTTTAACAGTATAAAACAGCAGATGCCAAGAGCTGAATCCATTGGATATTAATTAAAGTAGGCTGTCCTTAAATAGCCCCCAAAAATCATCTTACAATCACAGTTCTTTCAGACATTTATAGGAACTGAGGGAATTATCAATTTCCACCTTCCAGAGAATACCACCAATTATTTCACAGAAGAAACACCAAACTAGAAGTTTTATTTTAAGTGAAGTTATTGGAGGTTGCAGAGGAATAGGAAGGGTTCTTGGAATACAGAATGTGTTGGGAGGCAGTACTAATTGTGTCCTGTGGTCTCCTTAAGACTTCCTGTATGCAGAGTGGGAGGAGGAGAAGCCCATTTGATGTTAATTTATTTTTTCCTTTCAGAGCCTTCATCACATCCTAGAGACTATCCTCTTTGCTCTTGGAAGAGTTTGGATGGTGAAAAAGAAAAAAGAGAGAGAGAAATTAGGTTGAAGGCCAGAAATTCTGGAGGAATCTATAGGCAGAGTATGGCTGGAAAAGAACGAGATTGTGTTTTATTCAGTTTAAGAATTAAAAATAAATAAATAAAAAGGGAAAAAAAATAAATACTATTAAGCACACATACTTCTCTGGTGCATATGCCTTCTTGTCTGCTTTCTTAACATCTATGTATAAATTCAGCCCAGAAAAGCAGTCCTTTTAAAACCAGTCCATACTCTTCATGTTCCATGTACTTGAGATATACCACCACATTTTGTTTTCTCTTTAAGAAACAAAGCAAACACTCTGCAACAGCAGATAGGCTAATGATAGTAATCAATCTCTGATAGGTTATTCTTGGAAGGTAAATAGATTCCTCTCAAACCAGAAAATTATTTTCTTTGCCTGCCTCTCTCCTAAGAGAGTATAACCCTAAGAGGGATAACTAAATTCTTGCATTGGCATGTTGCATAGATTTCTCTCCTGGGTTCTCAAAACAATATTTTATAAGAGATTATCCACATGTACTGCAAATACAATTGTTTTTATGACTAAGTTGCTACCAGAACATAACTGATAAGCAATTTTCTTACATGGATTCCTGACATTTTTCTTTAGAAAAGTCAAATTTCACTAACAAAAACTGATATTTTAAAAAGAGATGAGCCACTAAAAAGAGGTGAGTGAGTCACTGAGCCTTCCAGAGCTCAATGATCAGCCAGCTATCTACATTATCATACTGTTCTGCAGGCTGACAGCTCATATTTGAGTTTCAAGTGACACAAAATAAAACAGCCTCCACAAGCACCCCTGCATAAACAGGAAGGAATAAAAAGAGTCCACCTAGCTACATAGACTGAGGTCCAGTATTTCCCCATGGAGTAATGTCCAGTTAGGATTTGGGAGTTCAGCTACTTCTGCACAGATGTCCACTGACATAGCTAATTAACATTAAAGCTCATCCAGTAGCAAAGAAATTCAATTCCATGTCTTGGAGTTATTATTCTCACTAAGCTAGACTTTAAGACCATGAATGTTACTTGCAGTCCAGGGATTGTTGCCCTCTGCCCAGCTGTGATCTTTACCTTTGGTATCTAGTGCAGCACAGAATATAGAGAGCTGAGCAGGCTCACACAAGCAAACACATGGGGAAGAAAAGCAGCTCAGCTCCAGCAACCTGGATCCCTGCATTTGCTACATCCACACTTGTGCCCTGGCAAAGAGCTGCCCGAGCGCTGTGGTGTGGGAGATCTGGCTGTGGCACATCAGGTAGCACATTTCCAGCCAGAAAAGTCTGGAATCTTGTGGTAGATCCAGATTACTGCAGTGTGCAACATCCTGTATCCACTTACACCCTCTGACGTTACCCTGATGGGCACCAGCTGAGAGCCTCAAACTTTCCTCTGTGGGCCCTTTTATGTCTGTAGGTATGAAGGCAGCAACACGCCTTCCATCACCACATCCAGCCCAGCTGACAGAGAGTGTTACTTCCTGTCTGGAAACAGAGAGGCTATCACATTAGTTAGCTAAAGCTGTAAAGCTCAGAAATTGCAGCCAGACATCAAAATGCCCTACACAGGGTCTCAGGTGTGCAGTAACCCACCTCTGTCATTTCTGAAGCATGTAAATGCATTAATCCATGGAGATGATCCACCCCTAAAATATCAACACTGCAATGCATCTGCTCCCATAAACCGTTGTAAACTGAATTAAAATGCAGCTACTTCAGAATGCTGTCTCAAAGAGAGGAAGGTATTTTCAAAAGGAAAACATACTCTTTCCAGTAGTATTTTACCCACATCAACAGAGTTGTAGCCTCAATATTCTCCCTTTAGCTTCCTCACTCTGTTTAGCTTTTCAGCATCTGACCATAGATCAAGTATCAATAAATTTCAGAGCATTTCCTTGAATTATTTGCTCATATTTTCTTGGTTTATGATCACCTTTCCTACCAGACACCATAAATTAGCCTGCTTTTATACATCAAACTGCAATATGCTCAACAGGGATTACCAGACCTATAGCTCCCTCAGCTTCTCTGAATATCTTGTCTGAATGGGTTTCTTTTGCCCTAAACAAAAGCCTTGTGGGACACAAAGGCTTCACACTCTCTAGTTTTGTCATACTTCTGCTTGGACGGAAAACTTGCCACCAGGTGAGAGTGAATGGTCACTGTATCTTGTTCTTGCAAGCACTCCTTTTCATGCCAGAGGAGGCCTCTTAATGCATTCTACCTCTATCAGACTTGCCATCTGCCTCAACAAACTAGCCTTTGAAGTAATTTGTCAATCCATCTACATCAGCAACATTTATTTCATTAATTGGAAGAATTAGCCCTTTGTAGCAAGTTGAAGGCTGTGAAGCCAAAATATACTGTACATTCTCCCAAGTGACCCAAAGACCCTTGGATGAACTCTTGGGGTGACATTAAAATAAATAGTTATATAGAAAAAAATAGCATTTTAATGTTTATTTAACGTAGCTACCTTTCCAAAAAAAGGAACTTTCAACATTTTTTAACATCTGGTTGCCTTATTTTTCAGTTTGTTTCTCCAGTGGTATGAGCAGAACGTCTTCAATTTAGAGAAGACAAGTCTGTATTCTTAGCCACATGGACGCTCTCAGGTTACAGGCAGTGTGGAGGAGGAGAAGGCACATAAATTCCTTTTAAAATTATTTTAGGACTGACATATTACATTTTAGGGGGCCAAGCCCTACTGTCAATTTTGCAACAGATCAGTGAATCTTGTCTGGAGCTAGAGCTGTGTACACAATATCAGTCACACCAAGTGCTGCTGCATTTGAAGCACAGAAATACTGTGTGAGGTAGAGCAAGCTGAATTACAACAGCTTGACAGAAGAATTAATTTGTTCTTTTAAAGGTCTGAGATTTTTAAATGGATGCTATTGTAATTGTAAAGAAGGTGTGTTACCACAGACCTCCCAAGCACGCAGGTTCATATGACATATTTACTCCTTTATACAAATGTTCATATATCTGCAGATAAAATTATTACACCAGTTATAATATATATTATAATACCAATATTATAATATATGTATTGTAACACCAATATTATTGTATATATATTGGTATATCTTATGTGTTAATAAGTTACACACTGTACTTGAGAGTCTTAAATATCTCTGTTATCACTAGACCTTTAGGCTGGGATTTTTTTCGACTTGTTTCCTTGGTTTATGATCCTCTTTGTTAACAGATACCAGAAATTAACCTGCTTTTCTAATAACGAGTCCTATCAGTCCCATCAGTCCTGTCTATAAGAATAATCAGCTCTCCAACCCTATACAATGTTCCCCCACCTGCCCCCACAATACTGAAGTCATGCTCCTAAAAGCAGAATGAAAGCTCATGTTAAATTAGGTAACTACAAGGAACTCCAAAACTTGCAGGATCACCACTTTCTAGCATGCAGAAATCTTCCATGGAGACCTTTTTTCTTCTTAAATACAGGCCTTTTTGCTTACATCTGTCTGTGATAAAATTTCTTTTCTTCTAAACATATCTCTATCAAACAGTCCCCCATAGTTTGCAAGAAGGTCCTACCAGAATAAAATGTCCAAATAAGTCTTTTAACAATAACTTTATAATTATTTACAAATAACTGGAAAAAAAGTCAATTGTATAGCACTGGACTTGCAATCAGCCAGACTGATTTCCTGATTAAAAAAACCCTCTTTTTTACCCTTAGGATGGTGATAACTTTTTTATATATATTTCTTACAAAATATTTTTAATCCTTGCAATATGGAGAGCTTTTATCTCCTACTAATTATCTCAGTCTAATTTATTAAGTGAGCAGCTGATCATCACATTTCATTTTGGACACAATAGATGAAATTAGATTTAAATACAACCTTCCTTGATGGCAATTACTTTCTAA
Organism: Anthoscopus minutus; assembly: GCA_013399455.1. Taxonomy (NCBI): domain Eukaryota; kingdom Metazoa; phylum Chordata; class Aves; order Passeriformes; family Paridae; genus Anthoscopus; species Anthoscopus minutus. The sequence continues at coordinate 1,575 of VWYI01016908.1, read as the reverse complement.
TCTCTATCTAATTGTATGTCCTAAGAAGATTTTAACTTTTTTGTTCAGAACCAGATTAGCCTGCCTACAGTCACACAGATAATTATGCTTAGTCTCCTACAGCCTCCCACAAGATTTTAGTTTGTTCCTTAGACTTTTTCCGATGCTTCAGAACTAACATTCACACTGAATTCCAGTAAAATATTTAAAATGGAAGAGTTGCTCCATCTCTCTGAGATTCTCAAGACTTAGATTTTTTGGTTTTGGTGTAAAATTGCACAGGATTTCTCCAGAAGCCCATTTTTGCCAGATAGTATGATATTTTATAGTCACCAATAAGAGGTGTAGAACCACCTGTTTTCTTGCTCAGTTATATCATTTTTAGAAAATAATTAAAATTCACCAAAAAAAATTATATATAGCCTAACATCTAAGGCCTAAACATCTCATATTAGTATTGAGAATTAAAAATCAGATAAATATTTTTTATTGTCTCTGGTGAAAATGAATAACCTCTGGCATGATTACTTAGAGTACTGTGATAAGTAAGTGATATCCTTCATAGCAACTCAGCTCGCAACATGATAAATGAACTTAAGGCAGATCAAACTGCAAGGCTGGGTTATTTAATAAACACAAAAAGCTGTTTACATACAATCCATTGCCACTGACATTATACACTCATAATGGAAAGCATTTAGTAACCTTTTTAAAATAAATCAGTATGACTCGGGATTGAAAGTATTTTGTACTATCTCTCCTAGCTCTAATACATTCAGGTTTTCAAAAATCAGCACAATTTCCTGAAATAATAATATGCACACATAAAAATAGAATCCACTCTGCTATGCATGGAACAACTTGTGGGGTCCTGAAATTAATGCAGGAAGGCAATGCAAGCCTATTGCACACTATGCTCCTGCACCAGGGAATCATAGAATCATTTAGGCTGGAAAAGAACTCGAAGATCATCAAGATCATCAAGATCCAACATTAACCCAGCACTGCCGAGACCACCACCAAGTGCCCACTTTGGACACCTTCAAAGCTACTAAGAACTAGTGAGAGTTGCTTAACTGATGTGAATAATCAGAACTAAATAGAATAATCATTCCTGAGTGGCATTTTCAAAGTGTCTGCTCTTCATAGCGGGGCACAGAGTGTTCTCAAGGAGGAAGACTCCCCGAGCCAGGAGGGAAACTCTCCATGTCTCTGGCTTGAGAGGGCTGGAACAAAGACCATTTGCTGTATCAGAGGTCTCTGGTAGATGAAGCAACGATCTGCAAGTTGGCATGGCGGAAGTAGAAGTTGTATAATGACTTCATCTATGCTAAGAAACTATCATTTTACTGCTAACTGGACCACAAAGCAATTCAGCCCTGAGATGTACCTTCTTCTGGATAAAGGTTAAGGGAAGATGTTTAGGAGTTCTGACCCCATTGGCTTTGACAAGTTGTGACCCCAGCTGTGTCATTAAGTGGGAAGAGAAAAGTGAGCTGATGTTTTACTAACAAAACAAGACAATCTAAAGTACTGTGTGATATATGACCATACATAACTTTAAATATAAAAGTAAATATAAATATATATATTTTA
>VWYI01016904.1:7961-27923 GCA_013399455.1 Anthoscopus minutus | reverse complement strand
AGGGGGAGTGTGAGACAGTTGGGTGGGAGGCTAGAATGAATGGTGCAGTTCCTGAGTTAATAAGTAGAATATCTATAAAATCTAGTAAGTTTTCAAATTTGTTCTTTACAGTAAATCAAATACATAGAACATATGTTGGATTCAGGCATAATAATCTGATGAAAAGTTGAGCTTGAATCTAAAGCTTCTGTTTACTCTTCATTGTATTAAAAGGACCTCAAATAATTTTAAAAACTTCAGAAGTTTTGCAGAAAAACATTTAGTCTGTTTTTTTTAGAATTAAAATGCATTTAAACTCATTATTGAGTAACTAAAATAAAAATGTTGTTTTGAAACATCTTTAAGCAATGTGTATCCCCATGACAATGTCTGTAATGAAAGACACAAAGTGCATTTTCTAGTCAAGTTTCCAAAAAAGCAGTACAAAAAATGAAAAGTATTTCTAAATTAAGCAAAGTAGAAGTGGCACCTCTTATCTCAAAAACTAGTAATCTCTCAGTGTATTTAAAGAAGTTTAGTACAGATGAAAACCTGGAAAGCAAACTACATTGAAGTTTCTTTATCTGCAACTGATCACTGCTGTTGAAATGCAAATGTCTCATATTTCCTTCACACTAACTAATGTGGAGATTTCAATTCTAGCTGTATTTCTCCAGATTTTGTTCTAGTTTAAGTTTTATATTGATTTCAATATTTTAAAATTTTGAATGGATACCTATTTGAATGTTTTACACCATCTTTCTGGCAGCAAGATTTTATCTTTGGTGCTTTGGAGCAATTGATACATTTAAGTACATTAATGGAGACTTTCAGTAAGCTTTTCTTACTTTGGAAGTTTATGTTACTCTTCTAAGTTACATATTACACTTATTAAGCCTTGGATACTTTTTTCCTGATTAAATTTGCACACTTCCATATCGGTATATAATTTGAAAGATGCATATGTCATTTTCATATACTAGTATTACTATTTGAAAAATCCCAGGTATAATATTTGGTGCAGTTTTCTGACTAAAGCACCTATCTCTAAAACAATGATACACTAGTAGAGAGACCAAAATCTGGATAGTTAGTTCTTTACAGAATAGAAGGTTTAATATATAACAGTCATCTCATATATCTTTTCTCTCTCCAATAGAAATCTGAAGTCTTTGCAAGGAATGGAATTCGTAAAGAACACTGGATCAGGCCAAGTGAATCTCTGGTATAGTGATTATATGGATTATAAATATGTGCTTTGGAAAGATATGGTTTCAAAATAGAGTCATGTTAGTTTCCTTCCTGATAGTTCTTTTGTATGTCTCCCATGGTTAAGGATTCCCTGCCATGAAACTATTTGGCTCTCATGTTTTTCATTTGTTTCTGCGGTTGCACCACATGAAATCAATTCCAAGCAAAAAATTAAAGTATTTTTGAAAGCAGAAGGCAGTCATGAGTTTTATGTTCTTACTACAACTCTGCTATTTACAGGAAAACATATTACAATACAAATAAATGCAGACTCCACAAGGGAGTTCTGAGAACCAAGGGTCAAAACTTCTGGTCCTTATATAACCATAAACTTTCAAAACCACTAAACCAGTCTTGTTTCTCACTCTTCTCATCTTTAAAGGAAGCAATACTAAGCAAAACTTCATAGGAATGCTGCAAGTTTTGGTTACCTGATACACTGAAGTGTTTTAGTCTTCTTAGAAGTGACAAAATGTTATTATTTCAAGACGAGATTTCAATTTTTTTCTTTAAGAATGTATGTCTCTACAGTAGACTAATTGGCTCCATATGGGAAAAGCCTGTGCAAGAGGCACTGAAGACAATGGCATAAATCAAGGGTAATGTTAAGGACCTTTACAAATCATTCCAAAATCTTAAGAAATGTGATCTTTTGCTGCAAAATATTTTCTATGGGGTGTTTCCACTTAGCATGTAGATTGCGTACTACACTCAGACATGCAGTTCTCTTGAAGTGCATTTTCTAAAAAGCCCAATGCTGGGAGCAGAGCTTTGTTTAGCTTAGAGACAGTTGCATCAGCAAATGCTTTGCTTCACCTTATGCAGTACATTGCATTAGAAATGTGCCCAGAAATACATCAACATGATTGTACAGGTGTGGAGGCCCAAGGGCCTGTGACTACCATCCCTATACCTCAGTCCTGGAAAGGAGTCAATAAATAGCACCTCTCAAGGCTGGGCTGAGAGAAGGCCTCTGTCCCACAGATCTTCGCAACTATATGTTGATGTATTTTTAACTTTGTTCCATCATTGGTTCACCAAGTCTATGTCATCCCAATTCAGCCCCCTTTCACCATATTTGTAACTCCCTAGAATGTTCTCCCTTCCGTCAATCCCCATTGGCCCCAGTTCACTGCGATCTGCTGCCCCTGTTTTCCTATTGGTTGTTCCTATCCCTAATCCCATTTCTGCACCATTTTCCCCTGCTCCCATTGGCCCTTGACCCTCAGATCCGCCCCTGTTTCCCAGTATATAAACCTGGACCCTCAACCCAAGTTTGTCTTTGTCCCTGGACCCCTTTGAAGAATAAACCCTTTCGGATTTCCAAACAAAGGCTGGTTCCTCATCTCTGTTGTCTACTGTAGGATTTTGTTGTGCACTCCAGGCTGAAGAAGCACCGGTCGCTCTCAGGCCTCAGTTGCGCAATGCAACTTACAGATATATCTCTTCCTCATAGCTGAAACCTCATGCCACATCATCTATATTTTATTTCCATGTACCATTGTTCTTCAACATTTTTAACTGATAGATCACCTAAACTTTCTGAAATACATATACATAGCTGCGTAACTACTCTTAAGCAGCAGGCAAGAGACCTGAGCACTGCTTTGTGTCATGCATGTAAACAAAATGTTACTGTATTAAAGTGTGTTTTATCTCAAAATTAGGAAGAACTAAGTGTACAGTTCAACAACAACAAAACAAATAAACAAAAGGTAATGGTCTGGGATGCAAGCAGATACCCACAGCAATCATTAACTCCCAGCTTTCCTTCATGGCACTTCCTGGTTCTCTAATTTAAATATTTTTATAGATTATCTTCTCCTGCCTTACAATTAATCTTTGATTTATAGAAATGGGATAAAGAACACTGCAGGTGTACAGAACTTCCCATGAGTGAATAAAAGTACAGAGAGCATCTGGAATCAGGTGGGAGTGGGGAGAAGGATTTAAACCTGTTGGAGGTATGGGGGCAAGGGAGACAATTATAAGCAATATGTGTTTGCTTAAGGGAGGTCCACACTGGTGTCCTGCAGTCAGTGAGTCATGGAGTCATTCAGGTGACAGTGCTAAGCCTCTGTGGTTTTCAGGACACGTTGGATTATGCTTCCACCAAAAGGAAGAATTAGTGTTCTCAGGGGAATTCCTGAGGCTGCAGCCTATAAATCATATTAGTTTGTACAAAATGCCAAGTTCAGTTCTTGGAACTCTTGGGGACATTGCAGGCAAGTCAGGACTACTGTGACATGAAGTGTACATTGTGATATACAGCATACATCAGCCATGTTGGCAGAGAGGGCACACATTTGAAATCTCTATGTGGAAAGGGGATCCTCTACAATTTTTTGTGCCAAATGGGTACCAGACTCCCTGATTCTATTTATAAAAGCAGCTGCTGTAATTTTGTTCCCTTTCTGCTTTCTTTTTTGGAAGGAAAGAAGTCGTAAGTGCTATCACTTTGGGTATAGATTAGCTTGTTTTGTTTCCTCCCCTGCATTTCTTGCTGTGGAGGACTGTGAAGAATACTTTGAAACAAATTCTCAAAACAATTTTATTACTGGAAAAAAGCATTACCATTATTCATTTGTTATTTGAAGAGGAAGCAGCACGGAACAAAGGTGAGCTGCTGTAGCATTTATTACATGCACATAGCAAGTGGGAATGGGGAACATGTGCAAAATGTCTGCTTTTCCTTTCTTTTTCATTATAGCCATGCAAAATTAGAGAAGACTCAAATTCTTTGCAGAAAGGAAAGTGCTTCTGAACTGATTCGAAGATATACACATACTTAAGCAGTTATATAATTACTTTGGTTTTTGTCCTTTCTGAAGCTCAGAAGGCAAGATCCAAGACTGCATATTCAAAATAACAAAAAACTCTGAAATGTGAAAGAGAAACAGATATTCATGTAAGGGGGAATTCTGAGATCTGATATAGGTGTAAATACAGCTGCAAGAGAAAGAACTGATTCCATTCAAGCTTAACATTTTCTGTACTGTAGGCACATATTCTCAACTACTTAGTTTCTCAGAAAGTGCTATAGTTTATTCCACTAGAATTCACAATTTCCCTCTTCCTGGAACTTATACAGCTATACTTGAAAAGTGTGCTGTGAATTTACCCATTAATTTTCACTAATTACATTGATTCTTTAAAATGCTACTTTGTTAATCACTATCTGCTAGTGATAGTTTTAGTCTGGTGAGTATTTTGAGAGATATTCCAAGTGAAAGAGGAGTTTTAAAATAATCAGTAATTTAAAGACTGGTATTAAAAGTCCTGCAAAAAAAAAAGAAGCTGACAATGTACTATTGCAAGGTATTTATATGATCATGCACTAGAAACTGAAAACTGGAGCCAGTTATTTTCTGCATGGGCCATTGTAAGGGAAATTTGAGTCAAGGGGTGAGCAGCATTAGCTGCTATGACCATTCCTGTTGTGGAAAGGGAAAGCTACCAAACACTGTTCTACAGTGCCTGGGGATATATGAATCTGTCATTCAAAGTAAAATGCTGTAAATGCTTCAACCTCTAGGCCTTTTCAAAGAAATTAAATGTCTATTAGAGTTAATATTTCATTATTTTAGTAAAAAGGATAAAAGGTGAGAACTTAATTCTTCTTATTAATGTGTAGGGTCAGGGACATAGACAAGTCAAAACATTAAGAATGGCTTTTCTACTACTTAATTTGAGTAGAAGAAACTTTTGCTTCACACCAGAGAAGCAGAGGAACAGTAGTACCATCAAAAGATCTAGTCAACTGGCTAAGGGTAATGCCAGCTAAAATTTCAATAGGGACAATATCTGGTATGCATCTGTATACACTGGAATTTTGATATTCGCATTTTGTGTTTCTTGAACAAATTCAGGCTTAAATAAGTATGTTCTGACACCTTGACATTTTTCATTTACTTCAAATTGACTGTCCAATATTCTTCAGTTTATCTTTTGTACAATCTGCTGCAAACTGTTAAAACTGCAGCTATTTGGGGTTGAGAGATTGTTATAAAGTAAGCAAGCAACATGCACTACAGTTATGGCTGAGCTTTGGTTTCCAGCCCCCACACATGTAGCCAGTAAATTAATCTTAAGTGATTTAACTCAGCTTAAATGAAGTAGTTATCTGTGTTGTTAAAGGTCAAACACCATCTTCCTTTTAAACAAGAACCTAGAAAAACTTTCTTCTAACTCATTTCCCATTAGAAATCAGCTAAATGACCTTCTGAACCTCTAAATAGTGGCTCAGTATTTTTAAAGTACTGCTGTGAGCCAGAAAGATTTCCCATGTGGCCTCTATATGCATTCTCCTTGATGCCAACATCCCCCTCCTGACTGAATGCATATATCATTTTGATATACAAATAGGTTTCCTAGTTCCCTTAATCCTCCTCATTGATAAGTCTGAGACTGTTATAATGGGCTAATTTTCAATATTGTCCCACAGTCTTGGCAGACTCTATATTATGATCTGAATCAATCTGATTAATTTATCTGATCTGTTCATTAATAATAGGAATTTCCAGATAATACTTGTATTTTATGTTTAAATGAATTATTTGTGACTTTGCAGAAAGTAATTACAATTTCAATTAAATCAATAAAAGAATAGTTGGAATTATTAATGTTTTAATAGGATGTCTCCATCAGTGAACAGAGACAGGATGATCAAGTACACTCTCAGCAAATTTGCGGATGACACTGAGCTGTGTGGTACAGCTCCCACTCCTGAGGAATGGGGTGCCATCCAGAGGGACCTGGAGAAGCCTTGAAAAGTGATTCCATGATAAACCATGTTAAACCTCACAAGGTGTAACAAGACCAGGTTCAAGGTGCTGTACCTGGGTCGGGGCAACCCCCAGTACCAACAAAGGCTGGACAGGAACAGATGGAGAGCAGCCCTGGTGAGAAGGACTGAGGGCTGCTGCCAGGTGAAATAGAGAAAGGAAGCATAAAGAGGCAGGGGCTGCCCATGGCAATGGAGGGTGGCTGCTTTGGACTGCAGTTAGGGAAGCCACCAGCCACAGCACAGTCCTGTCTTCTCACTCCTCTGCCACTGAGCTGTACAGTCACCAATAATCTACAGATAAGCACCAACCCCTACCCTGTAGTGCTCTTACAGGGAGCTGAAGCTCTCTAAATCCTCAGGCAGAGACCTCTGTGTTTTTCTTTCACTGGATGCCCTGGGGCTGAGCTGCTGTCACGACCTCTAGTGAGGTAGTGGCTGTGTCACAGGGGGTGGAATGCTGGTGGCAGCCAGCACAGTTCCCTCAAGACTGGTGTCTCACTGGAGGCATATAATGGACAGCTTTGGCGTGAGGCTGGGAGAGCCAAGGGCACAGCAGCAGGGGCTGCTGCCAGCATCAGAGAGTGGTTGCTTAATTTAGCGGCTCTCCTGTCTTTGACAGCTGAAGCCCTAGACAGGAACATGAGCAAATCTTCTGCTCACTTCTTCCTTCACCACTTGGCCAAGGAGTGACGCTAGTCACTGGAGTCTTTAGCTAGCTCTTTCAGAACACCAGCAGCCTTGCTGAGGTGTATGGAACAACTCCAGGATGAATTCACCAGGAGCTGAACTTCAGAGCTGCAGTTCTTCAGTAGGATTAAGTTCACCAGCATCAGGCGGAAAAGCAAAGGAGTTTAAGGTTGCTCTCCGCCGGGTTTCCCAAAAGTCATTTGATGTCGGGACCCGGAAGCAAAAGAAAGCAAGCTCCTCCTCACAGGGATTTACAAAGACAAAGCTGGTGGGCGGGTACAAACAGCCAGCCAATGAGATAACCTTAGGGGAGGAGTAAGGGGTGTGGTTTATAGAGCCAGGTCCAATGAGAGCAAAGGGGAGGAGAAAGGGGCGTGGCTTACACCGGGGTGGAAGCAGCCATTATCAGAGAACCCGGATTATGAAACCGAAAGCTGGTGTAGCACAAACATTAACTGCAAGAAAGGAGTGTTGCAGCTTTCTGCGGAGATATTTACCTAACTACATAGAAACATCCTCTCCCGTGCCTCCACATCTTATCTAGTATCCTGTGATAGACAGCGTCATGGTCCTACAGGCAGCTAGATGGTCCCCAGAGCTGCGGACAGAAGCAACCCTCCAGCATCCACATTTTTATTTCTTCCACAGAGTGAAAAAAAATTTCAAACAAAAATTTTCTGGCTCAGTAAGCTATTTTTCCTGAACATAGTTTCCCCAAAGGCTAGTAAATCTATTCTGCTGCAGTCAATAAAGTAAAATTGTATGTGGCTATGGGATTTTTCATTCATAAAAGACAGAAACCATCATACAAACACCTTATACATTTATTCTGGATATGTGCATATACACATTTCACGATGCAAGTGAAAATGAGTAAATGTTAAGAGCAGGTAAATTTTTGGATACAAAACTAGATTTTTGACAAAACACAATGCTAAATGCCTTAATTGTGCTATAACTGTAGTAAATGCATGATCTAAAAAAAACAACCTGCAGAAGGTTAATTCTAGTTAATGGTAAGATTAAAGCATAGAGAAGAAAAAGATGTTAAGTTTAAGCAAAAGCTGAATTTCTTATTCACAGGCTAAGTAAATTAGCAATACAAAAGTTTCACCAGAGCTCAATTATAGTGTAATGCATACATGAAATTGGAAGATATCTGGCAAGCACCATATAAATTAACATAATGTATCTCAGAATTCAATGTATCTCTAACAGTCCATAACCCAGTTTCCACTTACTAATGCCACCTTTGAATTATCTGGGAAAAAAATATATTTTTAAGTTCCAGAAACTTAAATTCTTGAACTTAAAGTTCTTGCTTTAAGTTAAGCAAGAATGTTGAGATTTATTTTAATGGACTCAATTATTTCACCTAAAGAACTCAAAAGAAAACAAATTGTCACTGCATATTCATTAAGCTGGTTTTGGTTTTATACAGCAAGTGACAGTACTCCTGACAGCTCCCAAGCTAGAAATCTCTTTTTTCTGGAAAAAAAGATAAAGTTTAAATATTGAGAGTCAAATGAGCCAAAAGTAAAGTAAAAAACCCCACACTTTGTTGTTTTTCCTCTTTCTTCATTCTATAGTCTTCTCATTTGTTGCACTTGTTGTTTAAACTCCTATTTTAATCACTAACTGTAGGTTCAATATAAAGTTGGAAATTCCATTCTCAGAATTTGAACGAAATTAGAACTCATACTATGGCTAGGGAGGGGAGATGTTAAATCACTTCCAAAAATAGCATTTTTATAACTTTTAGATAATTTAAAAGATGCTTGATTTTCCAATATATCTTACTGGAATTCTCAACATTTGATATTAGGACTAGGCTGTTCTTCATTTCCCTGCACTCCTGTCCTTGTCTACTTATCCCTTTATTTCTTCCCTTCCAGTGGTTTTAGGAGATGAATTTAATTTGTCATTTTTTGTATCACAAATCATATATAGAAATTATTTAGTACTAATCTAATACAATTAAATTAATTAGAAAGAGGATGACCCTTGAGATTCCTGTCATCATTCTTAAAGTGTAAAATGCAAGGCATTCCTATAAATATTAATTAAGCTGATGTAGGAATTAAAGTGTTCTAAGCATAACAACAACAAATATATGGTACAAGAATATTAATGTAAGTTTTTAAATAATCACAAATCAGACAAAATCAAAAACTAATTTAGTCTTTTACTCTCAATTTGTTTTAACTGGATTTTTGTTCATCCATTTTTTATTTTGATGATAATTTTGATGATGAATTCTCATTTGAGAAACTTCTTTTAAAACTGAATAGTAACAAGGATCTAAGAACAATTATTAGAATAATTATTAGAATAATTATTACTTATATTCAATGTAATTATTTAATATTGACTTCAGGAGAATTCAAACCCAGTTATACCCAGCATCCCTGTGCTAACCAATTTTCTTTCACAAAAATTAATAAATAAACAAAACCTTTGTTCCAAACAGTTCATAGATTATGGCATCAATGACATTACATATGCCAAATTAAGACAATTTTTGCTAGGTTTTTTCTTCTGTAACTGCTGAACGGCAGCATATAAAATAGTAATAAAGTAGTGCTAGGGACAGAAAAGACCAAATTTCAGCCACTGAAATCTAGGAACAGAGGTAACACTTCCCCAAACACATCAATAATTAACTAAGATAAAGCTGCAGTAGTTTGTGCTGAATGTAGAAATGGTCAAAAAATCTACTGGTAAACTGAAAACAAAAAGACAGTATAGTCTAACTTCACAGGATTATGTTGTCAATTTGAACAAATAAGAAGAAAAAAATGTTCCTCCTCCAACCATATGAGAAAATATTCTTCCTTTGAAACTATAACCCCATCTAGTGGGAGTTCTTTTTAATAGCTGATACCATTTGATGTTTTCGTTACTCTGGGTATTTTGTGTTAGTAAAGACTATCAAATGAAAGTGGGAGATTCCCAGGTTTTGTCTAAACTAGATTTTTCCTTAAAGGATTCTTTTCTACTTCTATGATTACCTCATCAATTACAAAGGGTAGGCAAGTGAAGGAAGCTGTCTACTGTATTACTTGGATGAGTTCTAATGAAAACTTAGTGCAACATTCTGGAAAAAACATGGTTTATGAGATATTTGATTATGAGTAGAAAACTATAATGTAGAAATAGTGTTGGTCAGTGGTCCTCAGAGTACCTTGCCTGCATGAATTTCCTTCAAAGTGGTCTTCCCTCATTGAAATTAATAAACTGCAAGGGGACCCAGGAGCATAAAAGAACGTAATTGTACTGTAGTGAATGTTGGGAACTAGGCTATGATGAAAAACAGTAATGAATTCTTGGAGCATTCACAGCTAAATTGCAGTGTGAACATATTCCACTGGTTTTGTTCCTTGTCTTTAAATGACACAAAGAAATTGATGGCTCTTTGGTTCTAAACTCTTCTCACTGGGAACCATGTCGTATAGAGAAGGGAGACAGTGGAGGGTGTTTCTGGTCCCTAATACTCATAGTTCATCACATATGTTCATATGTAACATATGTAACATATCTCTCAGACTCAAAGGCAGAAACCATGGCAAGTGCCTGCACTGCAAAATAAGCTGGGCCACCCCTTGCACACACTATTGCACCATTGACAGCAGGCTTCCTGTTGTTTTATTGACAGCTCACTGAGTAAGGCTATCTTCATCAGCACCATGCCAAGACAGAGCACTCTGACAAGCTGCAGGGATCGCTTTCACAAGTTGACCCAAACAACATCATCTTCTGCATTCATATGATTCTGTAATCTTTGGTATTTGTTTGATCAGTAATTACGGTTATCAGCACTGACATACAATTTATCACCAATTTTCAAAAGAGCACATCCAGTGAAACAAACGAGGCAGTTTTACTTTTTTCAGACCAGCCGCTGCATACTTGGAAGGTTGGTCAGAGAGTGCAGTTGTGGTTTCTGTTTCAAAGGCTCTGAGTCTGTAAGACTGTTAAGACTTGAGACTTAAAACTGAAGAGCAGATATGTAGAGCTACACCAAACTTCCAGCTATCCTCGTTTGGAGACAATGTAAACTTATGCAAATAGCTGAAAACATGACCACACAGAGGGACTCCTGACAAACTCCCCCACCCTTGTGCAGCCAACAGCTTGGAAGACTTTGTACTGGTTAATAGCTCTTAATAGAGCTTTATTTCATATACTTGTGTAATTATCTTTTAAACCACTTGTAGCTTTTTAACCAAAATATCCTGTAGAAATGAGTTTAATGATTTAGTTACAAAATAGTGGAAAAACACTTGCTTCTGTTGGTTTTATACTTATTTCTTTACAAACCCATTTAATGCCTCCTTTTCCTGCCTAAAGAGTATCAAGCAATGACAGCACTTTCTCCGTGCCAGTCAGGATTTTCTAACTGCTACTGTAATCATCCCTTCCCTCTGTTATTTCTCATATATGAAAGCCATTCCCTGACTCTTTTGTTAATTCCTTTTTGAGATGGGGATACAACACCATAAAGACTTCATAGATCCATGACATACTATTTTCACCTTCTTTCTCATCTACCTAATTCCTAACATTTTAAAAATGCCTACTTCATTTTTCAAACATTTCTGAGCATTCAGAATCACAGAATCACAGAATTGTTAGCATTGCAAGTGACCTTTGAAGGTCATCTAGTCATCAACTGCCCTGCAAAGGCAGAGTCACCTCGAGAAGGTTACAGAGGAATATATCCAAGTATTCCTTGGATTGGAATGTCTCCAGAGGGAGACTACGACCTCTTGAGCAGCTTGTTCAAAGTACTCTGCCAGCTTTAATGTAAAAAATTTCTTCCTCATGTTGAGGTAAAACTGTGGACATGATGTTCTGAGCTTGAGAGAGTTCTTCAGCCTGACAGTGGCTGATCTGTTCCCAAGGGAAAATCTTTTGGGAAACCTCTCTTTTAAGGACTGTTTTTTGTAAATAGGTTTTGGTTCTCAAAACAATGTCACACAGTTGTTCTGAAGGTGTTTTTCTCTTGTTCCACCAATGGGACCAGAGAGGTGGTTCCTTTGGCCAACCATGTTGACCTGTATCAGAACACCTTATAAAAGGGATTGCAAAATCCCGAAATACAGGCTTCCTGCCTCATCTGCCTCAGTGTTGTGATGTGAATCCATTCTGCTATTTTGTGCCCTCTGGCAACAGTAAAACTTCTTGTGCATTTGTCTAAGACCATTGCTCTGTGTCCTGTCACTGGACACAGTTAAGTCTGGCACCATCCTCCGGATACCTATCTTTGAGATATTTATATGCATTAATGAGATGTCCTCTCAGTCTTCTGTAGACTAAACAAGTCCAGCTCTTGCAGTCTTTTCTCATAACAGATGCTCCAGACCCTGTATCATCTTTGTGGCTTGCACTGGACTGTCTTCAGTAGCTCCATGTCCCTCTTATCCTGAGGAGCCCAGAATTCCACATGGCACTCCATGGTCTCACCAGGGCCAAGTACAGGGGCAGGATCACCTCCCTTAGCCTGCAGTAAGGAAAGAATTTATGACATTTGTAGTACATGCCTTAAAGAAGCACTTGGTTGTAAAACTTGTTGCAGAAAAGAGTAGCAGTCCCTAAGTATAAACACCAAAGTAAATAGTTTCAGTTCTGTCTTTGCATAGGTAGGGCAGAAAGTGATACTTTTCACTGCAACCTTCTGCTGCCATATGCTATATAACTGCCAGCGTAGACCTCAATGACCATTGAATTAACACTTGAGCATGAGTGACAGCCAAAGCCATTCCTCTTCTTCCTTTGCAAACAAGGAACTGACAATTCCTCCTACTAATGAGGAACTGAAAGCCACTTCTACCTTTGCTTCTTGTGTAAATAAGGAACTATGTAAAAATTACTTAGGGGGGTGAGCCAAGGCGTGGGTATCCTGCACTAGAAGACGCTCAAGGCACTGAATGACTAATGGGATGATCTCACATCCATGGTGGTAACTATCCTACTTGTACTCTCTCCTTCTCCCTCTTTCTCTCTCTTTCTGTTATACAAGCAATTTTGCAAAATAAAGACCGTACGGTTGAACTGATGATGTTGCACATTTGGTCTCCTTTTCACCTCACTTTGGGCACAGGACTTTAACATCCATTGAATCATAACACCTGTTGGCCACACTCTTCCTGATGCACCCCAAGATACCCTTGGTCCTCCTGGCCTTAAGCACATGTTATAGTCATAGTCAAGTTGTGGTTCACCAAGACTCCCAAGTCCCTTTCTGCAGAGCTGCTCCCAAGTCCTTTTCTTGCTGATAGCCTTTTCTGCAGAGCTGTTCTCTTCTGCAAAAATGCTGGCCCTTGAGGTTATCCTCCCCTGGTACAGGACCCTATACTTGCTCTTGTTGAACCTCATCAGGTGTCTCTCTACTCAGTTTTCCAATCTATTAACCTTGTGCATAACCTTGAGTTGTTCCACTTCCCCAGATTCATATCATCAAACTTGCTGAGCATACACACTACCCCCTTTTCCAGATTGTTGATAAACAAGTTGGATAATCCTGGACTCAGTACTGATCCCAGGGGAAAACCACTGACTGCAGGTCTCCAACTGGATTGTACTCCACTGATCTTTTGAGCTCTGCCATTTAGCCAGTTCTTGATCCACCTCACTGTCCAACTCATCTAACCCACATTGCCTGATCTTACCTATGAGCATGTGGTGGGAGAACACTCTAAAAAGCTTTGCTGAAGTCAAGGCAGACTACATCCACTGCTTTCCCCTCGCCAACCCATCTGTCATGTTATCATAGAAGGCTCTCACATTTTGTCAAACATAATTTCCCCTTGTTGAATCCATGCAGTTCTTATGTTCCTAATAACACAACTGTGAATCAGTATACTTATGACTATTCCGCAATATTAAAAAAAAATTTTAAAAAGTACCTGAAAAATCTAAGCCAAGAGCAAAGCACACACACACAGACATGTCAGCTTCCAGCCTGCAATAGTTCACTGGCTGTGAACCATGCTAAATATAAGCTCATCTTACACAGGATGCCCCAAATGGCAGTAAAAGCCATGCACAGCCTCCTGGGATGAAAGAAATGAGATGGGTTGGGATGGAGTGGGATGGGATGAATCAGCAATTCTGAGGCAGGACAGCTCACCCAGCTGCCATAGCACCACTCGCCTACAAGGAGTTTCCCACTGATAACAAAATCAGCCAGATAGAAACTTTCTAACACAGTTTTGACTACTAGAAAGCAAAAATTCTTTATTGCAGCATGTTGCTCACCTGAGGGATCATTCCTCCATTCAAGTGTTGGACAAGCAGAGATTTTATCATACACACTGTTTTTATATTCACTAGCTATTCCAACCTCCTTGACTCTACTTGACATAGTCACACCTGTTATGGAAAGTTCTTATATGATTCTCTGGGGTCTATCTTCAACATCCTAAAAAGTGTCCTTTTTAGGTGGCTGTTCCTCTACCCCCTGCATTTAAGCACAAGATCTTTGCTTTGCATAACTTCTATTTTGTCAGACTTACAGAGCTGAGCTGGCATCCTGCTAGTATTTGCATGACTTCTGCCACTCTAAGTCACATCCTTTATTTATTTCTCCAAAACTGTGCAGTTGTGTTCCGGGTTCCTTGATAAGAGTAAAGGTTGTTCTGTTCTACTATTCTTATTGAGTGAGTAAAATGCTGTTCTACTGTTCTTATCAAGAGGAGACAGGGCAATCTGACCTGGTACTTGTGCTGCCTTTGCATTTTTCTCTCTGTCCCTGCTAGGACGTTTCACAGGTTGAAGGCAGCAACTTTATTTTGATCTCTGTGTAACACCACAAGATCTCTTGAAACCAGAAGATTAAGATATTGCAGGCAGTTTCCTGTATAAATGTAAAAACCGAATTTGAAGGAAGATTTCTGTCTCTTTTTTTGTATCAAAATAAGAGGGAGGATGTGTGACAACAAGCATCCAAATACAGGTACTAAACTTTTGTAAATGAATATTATGCATGACATTACACCAACAAAATTTTAGAAACATGTCATTGAAATAATAAAAAATCATATTTCATTTACACAGTAGTTACCAATTTCTACCTCCAGAAAATACTACTTTCAAGTTGACAATATGATGAGGGCACAGCAGCATTAGGAATGAGTTACAAGTGCTGCAGAAGGCAAGGGCAACCCAAGTTCTTGTTAAAAGATCCTTTAGGGTGAAGCACCACTGAATAGCTGGTATTTGCAAATATACACATGTAGGGTTTATTGTAGAACAATTCAGTTGTAAAGGAAAACAGGTATGTAGCAGTTTTGGTTAGTATTATCTCTAGTAACATAACAAGGAAGCATTGCAATATGAAAATGCAACATCACTCAAGGGCATGGACAAGGGAAAAGAAAAAGTACAAGAGTGTGAAGAACAAAATAAAAAAATAGAAAGAGCACAAAACTGTGAAGATCTCACCACCCATAGGCCTTTCACCAAGAATTGGTTGTTGAGCAATCTCAAAGTGGTCGTTGCAGAACTGATCTGTTGGGTGGCAGAAGTACCAAAGAACTGGTGGGAAAATCCCCAGGAAAATCTGCTGAACACAAAATCTGTTTGGTTATAGTCAGGTTCAGGTGGGAACACCCAGGCGCCTAGGCACCCCCCACCAGGGCAGAGAGCTTCACACTGGATGATGTAATTTTGTGGATTATTGGACACTTTGAGTGCCCTTGACACCTTCTGAGAAAACATAGCTGTCCAAGACAACATGGGGCAGGGGGATCCAAGACAACACAGTCACCCACTGCCAGGGCAGGTGAGTCAGTTAGGGCCCATTATGGCCCATCAGCCATATGACCCTCAGGCTACATATCAATGTCCTGTACTTGGGGAGATGGGGGTGGTGGGAGAAGGAGGAGGAGAGGGGAAACTAAGGGGAGGGACAGGGTGGGGATGGTGGTTTCTCCAGGGAGAACAATTTAGCATGACAAGAGGCACCATCCTGTCTCCACAGGATTATTTCCTATCTCATTCACAGACTATCAGTCACTCTCTGTCTTGTCACATCAGGGGTTAGCCACTACACAGTCAAAAATTAAACTCTTCCATCTTCAAGCTGATCTTCAAAAAAGCTCCCTGGTCCACAGAAATGGGGAATGTTTTGAGTCATTATCCAGTGGCCTCAGTTCAGTTCAGTGTCCCACAGAGAGGCAGTAGCAGCCCTTAGAGCATATCCCTGCCACGGGTGGTCACGTGGACACAAAAGATGACCCAGACACATCTAAGAGATGAGCATTGACCCAGCAAGGGCAGGTCTGGCCCAGCTGTCCCGCAGAGTAGCATCCAGCTCAGGCCAGCAGCACCACACACACCAATGCTAGCCATGCACCATATCTACCACTCCTTGGGAAGAGCCCACTGTGCCATTCAGCCCCCTGGCATTAATGCCCTGCAATGCTCCCTGTTCAGGAGGGCACTCGGGACTGTGTGCAGGTTTGTTGGCACCTGTGGCCCATGAAAGCAGCAGTGTCTGGCTGCCAGCGCCGTGCCGGAGCCTGGAGATGGCTGCTCTGAGTACCAGGGCCTCGGTTTCCTCCTCTTCCTCCAAGTCCTGGTTTGCCTCGTGGGCTACCAAGCCTGAACCACAATTCCAAGATAGGGGTTCCCACCTGGACCGAGGCAAAGCCCCGGTGGCTAAGGAACCCCACAGCTTGGTGGCCACTGGAGAAAGGCGAGTTTGGCTCTGCTCTCTTGAGAGGGCTGATCCTCAGTGTGGGAACCCAGGACATCCCTCTGACAGTCCTGGGTGATCTGAGCCCAGGCCAGGGGTGTTTAAAGCCTAGCAGGGGGGTCAAAGACCCTGGCATGCAGTCAGAAATACCTGTAGCTTTGAGCTTGATCCATGGAACAACTTACTATCCATCACTGTATGAAGAAGTAAAAGTCACAAAAGTGTAGAGTTAGAATTTTTATTATAGTGAGCTGGGAAGCAAGATGGAGGGAACTGGGTGTTGTCCTGTCCTCCTTCCTTCTTCTTCCTAGCCTCCATCTTTTGGGTGATGATGGCATTTTGGTATTGGTATAAGGTAAAAGGACACAGTCTAACATAGATGATAGCTATTGAAAAGTAAATATAAATAAAGTGTACATTGTTTATAGTATAAAAGAAAGCACCAGCCCCAGGGGAGAGTGCCTTGGTCTGGTCTGCTGGACAGACCTTCACAGGCCAGGCTGAAAATGTTTTCTGATAACCAACAATAAACAACCTTGAAACCGAGAGCTGAAGACTTCAGACTCGTTCTTGGACAGCTGGGTTGGAGAACAGAGACTTTTTACACATATCTCAGGGTCATCTTGACCACAGGAAACTCCGAGACCTCAGAGCAAGGCTAAGGAGGATGCTTGAAGCAGTGATTCCAGGAACAACAGCTTTATTATAGGGATAACAGCCTGCAGGTAGCTGCACCCAAGAGCTGCAAACACAACCCAGACATCAACTTATAATGGAGGGGGTAGTCCCAAAGAGGACCAATCAGGGAGAACCATGGAGGTGGGTTAGGATAACGGGCAGCTGGGTGGATCAACAAATGTATGGGGATTAGAGGAATTCCAGAGAGTGGGGCGGGACTAAGGGAGAGGTTTGGGTGACAGACAGGGAATTCTCTGGAAATAAAGGTGTGGTCTGGGATGATACCACAGGAAAGTGGGCATGGGTTTGGAAGGGTGACAATGGTGGAGGCAGGATAACAGAGCTTTTCTGGAAAGGGTGTGAACCATCATAACACAGGGGAGGAGTAGGATTAAACCATCATAAACATAAACTCAAAACACACCGCAACACACCAGCAGTGCCTGTCTGAGAGAGCAGCACAGGACTGCATGGCACCGATGGATGTAGAGACAGCATCTGAGGCATCTAGCTGTCCCAAGGTCATCCTCCTTGAGGAGAGTATCCACTCTTGGCCTTGATTAATTGAGATCAGCATATGATTCATCTTCAGACAATTTTGTTAATCTTGGACTTCATTCTTCTGCTTAGAAATATTTTGTTCAGTGTTGCAGGTGGTTCACATTTCAAAAAACCTCACTAAACTATGTAAAAAAAATTACACCTGGTTTGTATTAATATTTTGTCAATACTTTATACTTTTTCTTCAACAAAACAGACAATTTAACTCCATTAACTTCAAAAAATAGATTAAAATACAAAAAACTACCTAAGATGAGATGAGGTACAGTTTTAAATTTCAGAGAATATTTTTATTCTCTAGGTGACTAGATGATCATTTGATATTGATTTGTATATGAAGATTGTAGATTAAACACTTCAGTGATATATGTAATATTTTAATGGTAAAATTTTCAAAATACAATGATGAATTAAAGTAATACATCTTACATGAACCTCAAGTGGTAGACAGGTTTCTGGCTGATCCGTCAAGTTTCTACCCTTCCAACTGAGGAATCTGCTTGAACTAAAAACATTCTCTTCCTTTAGAAGCTTATTATTAAAAAAAACCAAAACAAACCAACAACAAAACCCAACACTGAAAACTGTACAGGATTAAGTCCCTTGTCTTTCAAGCCAGTAGAAAAATGGTTAAGTCTTGAAAAGAGCAAAAATATTACTATATTTCATGGTGACTATTTTTGAAGAAATGAAACATTTTATAAGAATCGCTAAGCTGTTAGAACAAAAAAAAATAAAAGGGGAAAGCAAGCATAAAATTCTACACAAATTGGCTTGGGCTGGCAAGGAAATACAAGGAATAGACATTGATTTGCTAATTCCTATATAATACGAAATATAATTTGGTGTATCCATTTAGTTTACAGTAACCAGCATCCCTCCTAAAATCGTGATGTCTTTAAACGAAATAATGCTTTAAAATAAGTTCTTATAAAGAAAAGATTTTAAGTCAATACACACTACTTTGATAAAAAAGAATGTTAAATTACTGAATAATGAATCATAGAAGACAAATTTCACAATGCACTATATTTAGGAGGTATAGCTTGTTATACACTGACAAAACAGACATACAGCTAACAGCATTTAAAATTTACCTTTACTGTTCTAGCAAACTGAAAATTCTGATCCTGTAACCAGCTTCATACTTAGCAGAGAACAGTTGAGGAAAAGCAGCAGCTTGATTTCAGTAGCATATCCAGGTGGATATATTACTGCATATCCAGGTGGATATATTACTGCATATCCTTCTGCAGGACATGACAGTTTCACGGTGCTGGCCGTGCTGGGACTTTTTGAGCCCTCAGGTTCAGAGCTTATTTTAGATGGGCTGTATTGATATTCCAGGGTCTGTCAGGAGCTACAGCCTTTGCTGTCAGCACCATGCTGCCTCAAAGCACCCTGTTTGTGCACACCTGGTGCAACGGGAGATAACCAGTTCTGCTTCTAGTGATGAACCTGGGGCACTGCTAACAACAACCAGCTGGCCTTGCAGTACTTCAGTGAGAGAAAACTGAGCTTGACATTACATCTGCCTGGCGACAAAGTACCAAGAGTTTCAGAAAGCTTTAACTGAGGCACACAGAATGCTAGTTTAGAAGACATTCACCTTGTGGATCAGTAGTAGTGTGTCCAGCAGCACCAGGGCAAAGACTGTCCCCTGTACTCAGCACTGGTAAGGCCACACCTTGAATCCTGTGTACAGTTCTGGGCTCATCAGTTCAAGGACATTGAGGTGATGGAGCATGTCCAGATAAAGGCAAAAGAGCTGGTGAAGAGTCTGGAGCACAAGTCCTACAAGTAATGGCTGGTGGAGCTGGAGTTGTTTAGCTTCGAGGAAAGGAGGCTCAGGGGAGACCTTATCACTTTCTATAACCTGACAGGAGGGTGTAGCCAGGTGAGGGTCAGCCTCTTTGCCAGGCAACCAGTGACAGGACAAAAGGACACAGACTTAAGCTGTGCCAGGAAATGTTTAGGTTGGACATTAGGAAGAATTCTTCATAGGAAGGGTGACTAGACATTGGAATGGGCTGCCCAGGGAAGGTGGAGTCACTGACCCCGAAGGTATTTAAGGAAAGATTGCATGTGGCACTCAGGGCCATAGTCTAGGTGACAAGGTGGTGCTCGGTCGTCGGTTAGACTCGATGACTCCATTAGCCCCTTCCAACCTCAATGACCCCCACTTCCCGGAGGGAACCTGTCTGCCGCGCGCGCCTCCCTTCGAATCCGCCTCAGGGGCTGGGCCGGTTCCGCGAGGGGTGGGCGGGGCCGCGCGGTCACGTGAAGCCGGCGGAGGCGGCCGCTGCAGCCGCCGGCGGCC
>VWYI01016902.1:2594-50499 GCA_013399455.1 Anthoscopus minutus | reverse complement strand
CTGCGCCCCCCCCTGGGCTCCTTCCAGGGCTCCCCCGGCTACCTGGGCACCGGCTCGGGTTCGGGGGATGCGGCGAGGCACTTCAACCAGCGCAGGGCTTGCGCGGCTGTGCCGATTCGCCGGTGCCGCTCACCGCGATCGCTTCCCCGGGCCCCCCTTCTGCCCCGTCCCATTACAGCCTGTCCCCAGCCAGGCACCGGGGCCGCCCCAGCGGCGCAGGCGGCCCCCGCCCTGACGAGAATAGGGGTGACCGCCGCCCCCTGCGCGACCCCGCCAAGGCCGGCGCCGCCGCCTCACGGCGCTGTAGCCGGCAGTCGGCCGCCCGCGGGGCTCCTGCCCCCAGCCCGCCGTTCCCGGCTCCCGCTGCCTCTCCTGGTGGGGAGCACGTCCCCTTTCCCTGCCTCCCGACTGACGGTTTCTCTTCCCTCCAAAAACCCACCCACTTTCTCAGCCGACACCGCGAGGGCAGGAACTGACTCCCGGCTGCCGTCCAGGGCACCCGCCCTGCGCCCGGGGAGTGCCGAGTCCCGCTGGCCCCCGCCCGCCTGCACGGCCTGGGGCGGCGGCGTTTGCTGCTGCTTCCCTGGGCGTTTTCGGGGGGGGATCACACAGCAGCGATCTCAGACTTTCCGACCTAACGCAGGATTTGGTGCTTTGCCGCCAGCTCCACCTGCACCTGGCGTCGGAAGGACCGCGGCCGCTTCTCGGCTGGCTTTGGACGGTCCCGGCCGAAGTCATGGGCCGCCCTTGGGCCAGTGGCGGGAAGAGCGAGCTTGGTTTTGTTGTAGCCACGAAGGCGGTAGAAGTAGACATTTTCTGTACTTTGGCGTCATCGGAGTGTGTGATTTGAAATTTCGGTTTTTAGAATGGTGTTTTCCAGCGTGGAGGTTGGACGGGTAAGGTCTCTGTGGCAGGGAACAAAGTAAAACAAAGCATTCGCAAGAATTGGTAAAGAACTGAGTGAAACGAAGCGTTGTGTCTAGTTTGTGTTCTGAAAACAGTAGTGGTTTGGGTTGTGGTTTTTTTTACTGTGCTACCCTTGACCATGAGATCGCAATCTCTGAGAAGAGGTGCCTGCCCTGGTTATCCATCAGCAACTTGCATTTCCATCAGGGATGAATACTGGTATCCAGAGAACTGAAGAACAAGCTTATTTCCAGTAGCTGAAGGAGAAGTCTCTATGCTAATTACTGTCAACCAAGGTCACATCTGCTGAGTTTAAAAGGGTATTGCAACTCACGGCCCGTTGCACTGATTCAGGTGCTTGCCTAAAATACTGTATGTTGCTGTGGATTTCATTAGGCATATATATAGTAAAAAATGTGTGGTAGTTTGAATTTGAGTTCCTCATAAATTTTTGATGTTAAAGGCTGACCTGGACCAGAGATTACATACGCATATTTTGAATAAGCATACTGGTGTCCATCTGGCAATCTACAGGAAGGTTCTTCCTAGCTCCCTAATAATTTCTCACTGTCCTACAACATTTAAAGATATATTTGCCATACAGACCCAAGGAAAACGGTTATAATATTGTTTGCACAATGGTTGTCAAGAAGTTGAAAAGACCAGAATTAAAATCACTTGAGATTTTTGAAGCGTGGAGAAGCGGAAAAGTTGGGGCACTTCTGCTGGGACTGTTATTAAGCAGAATCAAGAAGTGTAGCTATGGGCTCGGCTGTGTATAGGTCTCTGCGCTGGAGTCATCATGCCAATCTGCAGAACACCATCAAGAATCCATGCTATATAGAAAATCAGTTCATGTATTCATTTTTTTTCGACAGGTGACACAGTACTGACTCCAAATCTAAATTAGCATCATAACTAATACCCATATGGAATGTTGTCAGGTTTACAAAATGTCTTGGAGAGATTGAACTACAAGTGGACTCTGAGTATAGTATCTAGGCAAGTCTCTGTGTCAGCACAGCTACATCAATACACAGACAAATCTTCCAGTTTTACTTTTTTTACATTGCCAATCAATTTCTCTAGCTTTAGCTTTCAAACTTTAACAGGGAGATGAAATTATCACAGAGGAAAATTTGATCGTAGAATCACATATTACTTCATTTCTAGGTTGAGGGACTAGATCTTGTTATTGACTGAGATGTTTATATTTGTGTAATTATCAAAAGAAAATGCAGGCTACACAAACTTTCCTTAAATTGTTAAATTAATTTTCTACCTCATATTACAGTGTTCTATTTGTTTAGTGGCAGATGTTTTTGTTCAAGACACTGGTCTGTTTTTAAGACTTTCCTGTATAAGACTATCTTAATGTACTTTTTTGTTGTAAATATGGTGTCATAGTTTCAATAAAAGCTTGAAGAAGGACACAAACTTTCAGAAATGTGTTCAGTATCTTGAATTCATAATACACAAGCAAGCCTTTGAGTCCCTTAATCATCCTTTAAAGTGATTTAATAGAAGAGGTTGCAAAAGCAGAAATAGGGTGACTGGAAGCTATAATTTCACTTTCTCACCTTCCAGTCTGAAAGTATTGACACATACTCACTTAGCAGGCAGCTGCAGCAGCTTAAAGTGTTAGCACCATCCTACTGTTTATTATCACTCCTTGCTAAAGAGTATCATCCCCACCGGAGAGCTGCTGCAGACATCTTTCAGTGCATCTTAGCCACTTCAGTGCAAAGCCTATAAATTGCCAAGGTAGACGGAGTTAAGCCTGTCCTTCAGTCTGGGGTCTAAGGTGTACTCAGTCATTCTGTTCTGCCCATTCTGCTGTGTCAGTGGTAGCGCAATTTTTGGGCTCTATCTTCTTAAGCTATCATTTGCTGAATGAATATGTTCACGTGTTGAGATTATAGATATTCTAGAGGCTAATTTGTGAACATCAAAATTCACTTGGCCAGGTAGACTGGAGGACTGAATTTCATTGCACTAAATATGTTTTAGGTACCTGCCTCCTTTCCAGATGGTGCATAGCACCTGGCTCTGGCAGGGCACGGAGGCATGCTGTTCTCTCCCATGCCACAAGTGTGTAGATCTGTAACCTAAACTCAGGTGAAGGAATTCATTTGCCAGGCAGTTCTGTTGTCCTTGCCATCTTGAAGGTTCTCTCATTTCTCACCTGCAGCCCAATATACATCAGATCTGAGGTACCACATGCGCTGGAAGGCCCAGCCATAGCCAGTCCAAAATGCCCACCCTTTGGGTTAGACAAGAACAGCAGTGGAGAGAAAAGGAACTTCAAGTGAGAGCAGGATTTTTACAGGACTCTTTAGATTAGATTAGTGTAGAGTACCTGAGTAAAATAGATTAGATAGGCAGCAGTTGGAGATAGCAGTAAGTCTTGGGTATTTTCTGCTGGGATAAAGACTTTCCTAAGGAGAAGTCTGAAAAATAGAGTAGGAAAAGGTCTAAGTTTAACAGGCCCTGAATTTAGGGATGAAAGGAAGAGTGAGTAAGCAGACATATGCCTCGGGCAAGTAGATGTTTGTACTGATGTTTGCCCTCAGAAACTGTCACTTGTAGGAGCTGCTCAGGTAATGATCATTCTGATAAGAGCTTTTGCTATAGTTGCCAGTGGCTTTAACCTCATTATCAGGGCCTGCTTTGAGAAGTTCAGGCTGAACCTGGACACCTCTATTATGTTGTTTTGGACATAAGAAATACTTCTGCCTCCCAGGAAGTGTTTGCAAGCACCACAGTGTGCCTGGCTACAGGCTTTTCATCACTGGCATCAGCCTAACAGTGTCCCTGCGCCCCAAGGATGATGACCTGCCCGAGAATGATTTGGTAGATTATTCCTAGTATGGGGATTTGAGGAATGGATAAAACATACATTTTTCATTCATTGGTACTTCCAAGATACTGCAGATAGTAGTCAGTCCCTCCTAGATATGTAAAAGCCATGAAATCATTACCGTAGCTACACAGTAATGTGACCGTTGTCTGCAACTGCATTTGCTTTACAGATTTCTGCACTGAAATTCCTGTGATTCAGTCATGATACAGGTATCTGTTTCCTGTCCAGCAGTAGTATAGTATTCATGTTAGACATCAGTAGCGATGGCTGTTTTCTTGGTAGCCATACCACAGTATTCCCCTTTTACTCTATAGATATTCCTATCACTGACACTCAGGCAACAGATATCAATGTCATTGCTGCCATGTCTACATCTTGCTCCCCCTCTACACTGAACTCTTACAAATATATTTCCTTTCTTTTATTTCAGTCTTCTCTTCACAGGAGATCACACCTTCCTGACTTGGCCGTGGATACTGACACTTTTGAAAGTGCTCAGAACAGCTATTCTGGAGTTGGATACAGTTTGGTGGGTTTGCAGCATTAGTATTTCAGCTCAGACCACAAACCTAGTACTCTGTAAAAAAATACAAAGTTGTTCAAGCCTGCAGGAATTTACTATCATCCAGCCAGGAATAAATTCACATATAATTCAGTGAGCCCAGGAGAATGGGTTGCAGTATAAAGTTTGAGCAAGCGAGATTATGGTTAGGAGGAACCCAGTGGAATTCACTTAAGACTTTTAACTTGGGTTCCTAGCAATGAAAATCTACTGACACACTCTGAAACCATGAGCAAAGCAAAACATGTTTTTCGTGCTTTGCTGTTGGAAACTGTCACTGTGGAATAACAACAGTGACAACGTTTCTAAAGATGCTGTGCCTGTTTTCAGAGGATTTCCTAATTTCTTAAAGGTCGAGGGAAAAAAAAATCACTCCAATCTTTTCTGCAGTCACTTAAACTATCTACATTCTTTCATTTGTTTTAAATTAGAGGAGCCGGCATCTAACAGATAAAGTCATCAGCCTCAGTTCTGCTGAGGCTTTATTCACTTTAGGTTAAACAATGTTAACTTGTTTTAGAAAGCCAGCAGGGACTATTACATGTGCAGCATTTTCCCTCAGAAACTCTCCCCTCCCACACACACACAGTTTAAAAGATTTCAACACAATAAATATCCAACCTATTTAAAACTGGCTGTGACAGCAAAGGTTTAAGTGCCTGAATGACAGAGAAAAGTGAAATGACAATTTGAGTTACTTTAGCTCTTCTGCTGAAATAACAGCTCTGTGTTTGGTTCTGTTCTTCTGACTGGAAGGCAATAAAACAGCCCTGTTTTGTAAAATGTTTAGTTTAACTAATGAACTGACAATTTAGGTGGAAGTAGCTGCTGACGAATTGATAACAGTGTTGTCACTCTCACCTTGCTTTATCATACAATCAGCAGCTTGATCTGCTGATTAGTGCAGCCTTATTCTGGTAGCACAGAGGTGCTAACAGCCATCCCCAAAATTCAGGCTACCCATCTTGTATTTTTTTTCAACTATCCACTGTATCCCTCTAGACGGATGACGCATGGCAGCTTTCTCCTGAGCTCTGCCATATAACAGATCTGCCTCTAGAGCTGGGCTGGATAAAGACAGCTTTCAGGCATTGAGGAAAAGCTCAGGAGTAAAAATTAGATGTATCACATGAATATGTTGATTTCATTCAGACTCTCCCTCCTTCCAAAAATGACGTGCCCCACCCAAAGGCAATGTGTCAGTTGCTGCTCCCACATTTTACCTACTCTGTCCAAAGAGCTTATGCTTCAGTTTGAGCTCATCAGAACCTCACTGCCAGATACCCTGTAGAAACCAGGTACCTGGCTTTTACTGGCTTCTAAACCTGACTTCATGTGCTGCTACTTACACCAACTGACCACTCTCAGCTCTCTTTTCACTGAAGAGACACAAGAGATGTTCTCTAGGACAGCAGGAGTCATCCAAAGGCCAGAAGGTGTCTAAACCTGTAAGCTGATTACTATTTATGGGCACTAGGCTCTGAAAGTGATACTACATTGGGGTGGGTTTTTTTTTTTGTTGGTTGCTTGTGAGTTTATTGGTTGGTTTGTTTCCCCACAGCTTTCCCACCAGCCATCTTTCTGCTGAAGCTTTTAAAAAGTAAGATGGAAAAAATGGGGAGACAGCATCCAGAGAAGCATGATCCCCACCGAAAAAAGAGAAACTAAAAACAAACAGACCAAATACCAGTGTGTGAGGCAAGCTGGATTGTATTTATGTCTGTAGGTTTTATATTTCCCAGAAGAGATAGAATTAGGAATATTTTTGGTATTTTGACAGAACTAAACTTTTACTATAGCTTCCTGAAAGAAATATTATGAATTCCTGAGCAAGCTACATCCTGCTTCCAGAGAAAGGACTGTATATGAATGCTACTTTCAAGAAGAAGAAAGCACAGGATTCCTTCTCTTTCAGTGTTTTACAAAGCCTTTGGACAAATGCTGCAGGAGATACTGGCTGCTTGGAGTTAGAGGTACTATCTAATGACTGGTTCTGCTCTAGCTTTAGAGACCAACATAGACAACTGTGGGAATTAGGGACACTCAGGATTCAGTTCAGGTTCCAAGGGCTCATCTGCCTTTACAGGAAAAAAACCCAACATCGGAATCCAGCCATGTAAATTGTTGCAACTAATGAACAGAAATGCTCATTAATTTGTTGTAAACTGGCTGTGTTTATTGCCTATGCAAACTTTAGTATGGAAAGAATAAACATGCTTTTGAACTGACTGAAGAAAGCATTAAATATAACATGTTTCTAGTGTGACTAATTATCAGCACCCTCCACCAGTTTGTCCCTGTTTGGCAATGGACTTGTAGCTTCAAATCTAGACAAAAATCAATCCAGAATTCTGATCAGCAATAACATAATTCTGAGAGAAGTCAAAATTAAAGTAATGAGCTAAAGAATAAAGCCACGTTTACAGAATATTTTCAGCCCAGTCTTCTGCTGAGACACCCTCAGATGTTCATTTCAGAACTACTTTCCCAGAAAAAAGCAGCAGCCAAATATTTTAACTCATTAGATATACTTGAACTCTTCGCTGCAGTATTGTGCTGTTTCGTATGTGCCAGACTCCAAATGGCTCCATGTGGATGCAAAGTATGTCTACACAAAGGTCATTTGCAGGATTAGACCAAAGAGTTGCAAGGGAGGCAAGGGAAAGCAGTC
This sequence comes from Anthoscopus minutus, assembly GCA_013399455.1. NCBI lineage: Eukaryota > Metazoa > Chordata > Aves > Passeriformes > Paridae > Anthoscopus > Anthoscopus minutus. The sequence continues at coordinate 43,497 of VWYI01016902.1, read as the reverse complement.
CAAGTTAGTTAAATTCTCAAGGGAGTCCTTAGGGCCTAAGCAAAATACAAAACAAATTCTGAGCACAGTAACGCAAAGCATTTTCCCCTGATGTCTAGGGCCAGGGATTAATATTTGTGATATATTAAGAGTGTTCTTTCCTTCTGATCAGGTGGGGATGGACTATTAGCTTTCAGGCCTATGTGACTACCTGAGGTGAGGGGCACAAGTATTTAATAATTTTTATAAAAGTAATTAGCCTGAGTAAAGGGATCTGATTAATATAAAAAAGACATCCAAAGGGAGAACCCTCCTCCTTGATATACAGATTCCTGTTTCTCTTGTCATCCCCTGTGGGACCAGCTGCAAGAGAAACAGGTTCTATTCCTTTTGCAATATGTCAGGCTGCTCTTCTGGAGACATGCTCTCCAAGTTTTACAGAAATCTTGATGAAGGCCAGAGAAAAAGTGAAGATTTTCAGCAGTCATCATTTGTCAAACTTCTCTACGCACTAAAACTTTTTGTGTGCTGCTCATAGCTTCATGTTTATTTAATCTGCTTTTCCTTATATATTGTTTTCTTTTATGAAACAACAATTATTAAAACATTGGCGGCTCAATAATTTTCTTAAAAATTAGTTATATTGCCTTTTGAACTTCAAAGCACAAAAGAGTTAAAGAAAAATAGATTGCAGCAACTTTCTGCATTTCAAAACAGAGGTAAATAACATCTGTGCAGAGCTCAATTCCCTTCCAATAATTAGCTGCTTTAGCAAAGGGGGTGAACCATGTGGAAGCACTGCAGCAGTCATCTTTTGGCTTTTCCTCCTGCAAGATGTGTTTTCTGACTCCAGCTCAGAGGGTTATGCTCTTCTTGCTCATGGCAATACTGTTCTTACAAGAGCAAGATAAGGGCTGGGAGCAGAGTGATGCGCATTGCTCGGATCACTGTGAAAGGATGGTCCATGTTAGTGCTGTCTGAAGACAGCTACCTCAAAGAGCTCCCTGATTTAGCTGCATCTGAAGCTAAATGGTAATTTCACAGACTGCTGGACTAATGAAACAGTGCCAACCCCCTTCCTTTTCATGCTGCTCTGCATTGAGAGAGGGTTCAGAAACAACTGACCCAGCTAGAGGGGATGCCAGCTATGGGGAGGCTGGTACTTCTGAGTGATGGGATTGTGCTGGTCAGTGATCCTGCTCCTTGCATCATCCTCTGCAGAAACATTACTGGAGCACCTTATTCTCATCAAATGTGTCGCTTGGTGCAGAGCAGACTGGCAGGGTGCTTTAAACCATGTCAGGGTTCACCTGCCACTCTTCAACAGATGAGGTCCACTTATTAGTCTAATATTTTGGTTCTTTTGTGCAGATAAATGACAGAGCCTTGTAATCTGGGCTCTAGTCTGCTGTAGTCTTTGCTCATTCTGCATTTGCTTCCTGCAAGCCTTTCTGGTTTCTGCTTGTGCAATTTCCATTGATTATACATAAGATGCCTGCAGAATCTAAATGTTCCTTGGCGTATTGGCTGGAAACGCTTTAATTAAATGGATCTCATACTCTCTTCTTATTTTTAATGAAATGACTTCTTTTAGTTCCAGTTCAGAGCAGGAGAATTGCTGAAATACTGAAAACATTAATGGATTATTGAAGCATGTGCTCAGTACTCTACTTCAAAAATATGAATGTCTTACCTTCAGTTTAGCTCAATGTGAAGACAAGAATGAGGGGCTTTTGTTGGAGATACAGATGTTCCTGCACAGCCACTATTGTTTATTCTCAGAGAAAGAAAATCCGTACAAATCTGGCTTCCATAGGACTCCCTCTCTGGGTGAACAGAGAGCTTAATAACACAACCCCTTAATATCCTGAGGCAAAGGAAATTTTCTGCTTGTTTTGTGCTCGCCAAATGCACTAGACACTGAGGATGGTATTCATGACACCTGATTTTACCCATCTATAAATTATTCATTTGGTCTGAGCTAATCAGCTATGCTCTCTCAATAGTCAATGAAGGACAAAGAAGCTGGCCAGGCATGTTTGTAGCACACATAAGATGGCTTGTATCAACCTCTCATGGCTCTTACTTCTCTCCAGTGACTTCTGGGAAAGCCCAGACTACTGCAACTGCAATGACATATTTTCATCCTCATATTGGGAGAATTACAGAAAAAGTAACAATTTATTCTCGTGTATAAAACACATCCCTTTGATGGCTAGCCAGGGACAGCTGTGCAATTCTGCTCTGAATAACGATACACATAAAAGTATTAATTATTTCTATATTAAGAAATAAATATGACATGAGGTAACAGCAAGGCTTTCACCCAAGTGTGTAGGGGGATTTTTCTTCTGGTAATGTAACATTGCTGCTAATCATGTATATAAACTGAGACATTTCAATTATCTTAATTAATTATTTTCTAATACCTTAGCTTTATAGATTGTTGTGCCATTTTGTGGGGTGACAGCAAGTGTGACTGTGTTGCAGGATCTGTATTACTAGAGATTTGTCTTTAGTAAGGAAGAATTTTTTACTCTGAGCAAGGTACCAGGCCTTGTATTTTGAAAGCTTCTGTAAAAGAAAATATTGATTTCCAGTTTAGTTTCATTCATCATGTTAAAAAATTTAGCAGTCTGGCTGTCACAAACTATACCAAGAATGGTTATGATCCCGGAAACAATATTCCTAGTACATGCAATTTTTTTTTTAATGTAGAAATTCAGTCCATTTTATAGTAATAAAAAATTGAACAGTGTGTCCCCTACCACAGGAAATTATTAGAAGATCTGTTTCACAACTGACTTGTGTGTAAGTCCAGAGAAAAATAAAATGCTGAAACATGATATAATTGACCTTTCTTGAAGTGAAGAAACATCATAAATATGTGCCAAATGCATTAAAACTAAATTCAAAGTACACATTCTCAAGAGGGCTAGGGGTTTTCTATTCACTGTATGTCTGTATGTCAGCATCATAGAAAGACTTTCTGTACACATATTCTTTAAACTACTCTGTAGGAAGGAGTGATTAAATTCTTATCTTGTTCACCTGGACAAAACAGTGATTGGGGATGTGTTCTTTTGCTGGAACTGGGATTGAGAAGGAAGGCCACCCTACAGCAGGAGGCTTTTCAGTCGTGTGTGACTTGAACTGAGACCACTGCAGTTATCCTTCTGATGCTGCCAGCAAACAGCATGAAACAATAACTTTGTTATCCAAGCACTGCCACATTTATCACAGGCTGGATGTTAATTTAGAAAGCAAATACAACTCGGGGCTTTAACTGTATGTCTGTCTTAAGGCTTAGTTTATGGGAAGATATGTCAGAGGTCAAAGGTGCTGTTAACTACAATTAGGCATTAGAAAAGAAGTTTTGGAAAGGAGATTTTTTGAATGTTAGCACTGTAGAATCTATGACTCAGGCATCCATTGAGCACATGCACAAAACATTTGGCAGCAAGATGGTCCTTCAGGAGGAACCATAGTATTTCTCAAGGTGCCAGAACACATAAGTAGCTGGGTGTGGCCCCCGCGGATCGCCTGGTAGCACCTCCTGCAAAGTGTTCCAAAGCCTGGGCATCTCTCACTGTATATTCTCATTTATCACCTTGCCTTTGGAGTCAAGAAACAGCCTCCCACGAGTTCCTGAGTACCAAAATTAGTTACCCACTCTCTCGTTATAAAACCCGCTCGTTCTCCTGTGACAGCTGTTGGAGCAGAGCGGTGCTGGGGGCGGGTCCTGCAGCCCACCGGCTCCTGGAAAGTGTAGGCAGGCAGCATCACACTGGAAGAAGATCTGCACGGGATATTGATCATTATTTCAACATAGATGTATTTGAAATAATTAATATGCTATAGAATATGCTGTGTGTTTTCCTTCTTTGTTGAAAGAAACCCTTTTTTCGTCTATGAGGCTGATATCAAAATGTGTCTCAGTCACAGGACCTGTAAACCCCAGCTTGTTGGGGTTTTTTTTAAGACACTTCATCTTGATGAACAAGATTTCCAGTATTATAACTATGTTAACAAAGTCAAACTAACTCAGAAGCCATCTCACACACTACTGTGTTAGCCTGGGGGCAGATCAGGCCTCATTACTCCTTTCATGAAGCTATAGTGTTACGATCACTATTATAAAGACCCGAGGGCCTTTGGGATATTAGTCACATGTTAGATCTCCTCCCCTATGTTCCTTGTGAATTTCAGAGTTTTTAATAATTTTCATTTTATGTGGAGAAATCCCTTCCAGTGTAGGATCCAAGTCCTAGTCTAAATGGTCATACACACAACCCATAATTGCAGAATTTGTATTCAGTGAGCTATGCTCACAATATTTATTTTACCCACTGCATAACTGGATGGAACTACAGAGCTCCATACTTATTTCAGGTTAAAAGCATGCAAGTGTTCAGCACTGAACCAGAATATCTTTTCCTGGTTTACCTCCAAAGTAGTTCTGTTATGAAGATCTATTCCTAAACTAGCACATAGATGTCACTTAGAGACAGGTTGTAATGGGAAACATTGGCTTTTTGGCTAGATTAGTGCTTTTAAATGGATCAATGATGTGATGCAGCTGTAGGGTGGAGGCTCTTTAAAAGCTGCACTTCTCAGTGCCAAATATAATGAAATACGGATGACTTCCAGCTAACTTATTGTTGATCTTTACACGAGGGGAAATTTTGCGACAGGAGTATTTGATACTGAGAAGCTGCACTGTGGAAAATCAAAAAATATACACAATGATTATAAAGATAAGACAGATACAGGGAGGAAGCAAAAACTGACAAAATTGTAAAACAGATGTGAAATGAGCTGGAGATAATCAAAGATGAGTAAAATAGAAATTATAAAACTCAGCAAAATATGTGATGAAAATAATGGAAAATATAGAGGGAGTAAAAAGGAAATTATCAATTAAAGACTGGATGCAAACAGAATAATCCTTATATGAGAAATAAATTCTTCTGGAACAAACTGTAAAACTATACAAATTCAGAGCTAAGAAGGTTAGCCTGATTCTGAACTGATCGCTTATCAACACAGATTTTTCTTTTTGCTATACTGTACTCACAGCTCTTGATTTGGATTGTGTTTTATCATTTATCACCTACACTTACAATCTCAGATAGGTGACAAAGGGACACTTTGTCCCTTTTTGAAATAGTTTTTTGAAACTTATTTTTTGAAATATTTCAGATCAATCTTCTTGCTTCCCAAGTAATTCCCTTTTCCTCTCCACAGAGCCACCACAGCCATTGTCAGTATTTTAAACTTGTTTCTGACTCCAAGATGGGAAACTCTCAGGCATCTTGTCCTAATCCAACAATAATTTAAAAAAACAAAAGTCTTTTGCCAACTGAGAAATGTGGCAGCCCATGTGAAGCTGCTCAACTGAAAAAGAAATAACACACACAAAAAGCCCCTGACCTATTGTCCTGTTCAGCAAACTATAGAAAATTAATACAGTCCTGGAGATAACAGAGCTCAAGTATTTTTTTAATCAGATCCTTAAACATAAAATTATGTGTTTAATTTCAAAAGAAATCCTTAAAATGTGAAGCAGTTCGTGTTCAGATTTCCTCAGCACTTCAACCCGCGCCCCCAAAAAATGCATTGCAATAGAGTTTGGTGAGTAGGAAGAACAGCCAAGTGTGGACCAAGAGAAGTGCAGTGTGGAGGGAGAGCAGTGCTCTGTGGGGAGCAATGCAGTGTGGACAGATGCTGCTGATGGGATATAACCCCTCGTGTTACTTAACAGAATGTGTGAAAGTGTAACTGGACAAGAAGGTCACTTGTATCTTCTCTGAACTTGCCTCATCACCTTTGTTGCTTTTCCAAGCATCTGCATGACTGTCTTATATCTGATTTTTTTTTCAAGAAGTCGGTGTGGCTGGACTCTGGGGGTTTGCTAAAGACACAACCATAAATAAACCATTTTTTTCTGGCCTGCTGTTTTTGAGAACTGGAAATTTGAATTATTTATGAGAAACAATATCCTTTTGGAGCCAAGGCCTTACTGCATTAATTGCAATGGAAGTGGACCTTCTCTCACATGCAGCAAAAAGTGACCCATGGCAACAGAAGCTGTTTCTAGCCAGTAGCTCTGAAGAAATTAGAGGGCTGGCTATGGCAGTCCTTGTACCAGCAGGGCTGTGTAAAGCATTTTGTATTGTAAATTGCTTCAGCTCTGCCATCTAGGGGAGCTCAGCCCAGCAGGGTATGTGCTATAGGAAGTAACAAGGAATCCATTGAAAACAAAGGATTTTGGCAGAAAATCCAGGGACAGTCACCAACCAGGCCTGTGATTTTAGGAGGAGGAGTGCCTGTACAGGAGGTCCTGGTCACCCTACCAGGCTTTAGCTGTGATGTGGCCGCAGCAGAGGAAACTGATCCGACAGTCACATCAGCATTTCAACCTGGCCATAATGAGTAGAACACATGCAGCTGTAGGTTTGTCAGTCCCAGGTGAGCAAACTCTAAAGAAGGCTTGTTATTTAATTTCAGGGGAAGAGAAAATGAGACTAAAAACATCTTTCAGAACTGTCTCATTCATGCCCTTCCAATTCCAATTGGGTTGTTCCCAGCCCTCTGTTTTTTTAGTGATTTATCTGTTCTAATTTTAAATTACTCAAGAGATGGAGTTTCCACCTCTTCCCGTGGGAAATTAGTCCATGGTCTGATAGACACAGCCAGGATATTTTCCTGATGTTCAACCTTCAGTGGTTTTCCTTTGTTCAGTTTAATCTCATTACTCCCAGTTATTCCCTGTTGGTCAGTGCCAAGCACTCAGCCCCTCTCTTTTGTGTTTACACCTTCACAGTTGGATACAGTTGTCTATAGGAAAATCTGGTAGGCTTGATTATGTGTTGTCCACCTTCTCAAATGGAGAGAAAATACAACAAAAGCAATATGAATAAAGGCTAGTTCAAGTTAGTCTTAAAGGATGTTTTCAAGTCTTAATCGACTCTCATTCACCAAACCTCACTGAGACTTGCTCATATTTTTTAGGTAAGAGTGATTAGTGACCCCACACAAACCCATCACCACTTTCCTATCCACATCAGAACTATGGGAACATAAGTTGCACAAGGTGGGAGTAACGGATGTGAGAAACCAAAATCAGGTTCCTATAATAAGAGGACACAGAAGCCGAAGAGTTGCAAGAAAAACGTGTTTAGTGGAATGGCATTAAAGATTACCATAAATATCTGAATGTGACAAATAGGAAGTAGAAAAGCTGATGAATCATAAGCATGAAGAAAGTTGCCAAAATGGTATTTATGATGAGATCCTTCAGAGGCAAAGTACAGAAAGGGAAGACAAGGTGATTGAATGCAGCTATTTCTTGAATTTTCAGAAAATGCTGAAAAGAGAACAAGGATCCCTTCACACCTTGTAAGAAAGATTAAAAATCTGGAAGCAGAAATAGAATCCTGGAAGCCAAATGAAAGAGTGGAGACTAACCTGAGGAAATTCCTTCAAAGTAGGAGACAGATCAGAGGAGGAAGGTAGTATTAGCAGAAATAAATAAATAGGGGCTTTTGTGGGACCCTCAGCAGAGAGCTGGGCTTTCTAGAAGCTCAGTCTAAAATGCAGCATCAATAGAACAGTCTGTTCCTGCTTTGCCCTCATCATAAGGAAGCTGCTGAGAGAGATGCACAATTCCTTCTCCTTCCTCCACAAGCTTCTGTCTTTAATATACTTCAGTTTTATATATAACAGTTTAAAATGTTTTTAAAGTAACAGTTTAAAATTAGAATGAAAGACTCACCTTGCCTTCAATTCTGAACTTTATGGACATCATGAGCCAAGCACACTGATTGAGTGGAGCACAGGTGGCAGAAGCCAAGTCAGGGAATAGGTCAGAACAGAAGAAGAAAACTGAGCAATGATGTGCTGCTCAAGGAGCAGACCCTCAGCAAGGAGGAGAGAGCACCTGCGTGGACAACTGGAGTCAAGGACAGGATTTCTTAACATAGGAGAGACTAAAATATCCTTGGAAAGCATTGCTCCTCGTACCTGCAGATATGCTATTTCCTCTTTCACTGTGAATCCACTGAGGAGGCAGCAGGAGAATGTTTTTATCAGGGATAATGACCGTAACTCTGTGGCACTGACATTATCAGGGGCCACTCCAAGAGCACGAGCACAAGCTCCAGGCTCTTGTCCTTTGCACACAAGTGAAAACAAGAACAGTCAGATACTAAGTAGGACAGAAAGTTGTTATGGGCTCAGGCATGGCTGCTCCCAGGACACTGCATTGCCTTCCAGCCCATCTGGACTGTAGCGAGGTGTGGAAGAAAATTCTCTGGCATATCTTCATGAGCTAAGTGTAAAGTTATTGTTGTTATGTGATGGCTAGTGATAGAAACTGGAAGAACTCGTCTGGAGACAGCAAAATCTCCTTTCAGCTAGCTCAGTTCAGATAATGCCAAATAGACTGACCCTAGCCAGACACATGCGAGCCCAGAGATACATTTTAAATGTATAAGACATCCATATTTTGAATTTTAGAAGTTTGAACCCTATATCCATTCCTGCCATAGATAATCTTCTGTAATACATATTTAAAAATTAGTTTTCTCTATAACCTCTTGCTTTTTTCCCTTATGCATTTTTTTTCTCATTGGACAGATTGCTCAGTTTAAGGTGGTAGATTTTCAGTTATTCTGGAACAAGTTGAAATACCTGGTAGCTGGCTAGGGTCACCAGCACTCCAGCTCTCAGGCAGGAAAAAAGCAAGGCTGCAAAATGGCAAACAGGATCTCAAGTTGAACTTTTTGAAGACGAAAATAAATCAGGGGTTACAAAACATTAGGAGATTTTAAACTATGTATTAAGGCTATATAATTTTTAATTCATCTGGGAGGCAATAGTACAAATATAAAAGTTTTGTCTAGACCAACATCAAGAGATCTTTTCTAATTCTGCATTTTGCAGTGACTCCCCCTAAGCCATTTGTCTTGATATTATTTGGCTGGACTGTAGTGGTGTGGTATGCAGTATCACTTACTTATCCATTTTAAGGATCAGTCTTCAGCTCAGAAAGATAAGAGAAACTGTCAGGACAGACAGCAAGAATCTGTGATTCACAAGATGTCACATGCTCCAGTTTCTTGATAGGAATTTCTGAAATGAGAGCCACCTGCTCCTGGTAGTAATGCAGCATTTCTTACTGGAAAGGCAAACAGCTATTTCAGTAGAGTCTGAGGGGGAAATAAAGCTATAAGAAAGAAATTCTGCCAGAAGCTTCAGCAGCAGTCCTGCGAGACCAGAAAGGAAGTGCAGCAGATCCTTCAATCTAAGAGTCCAACAGAAGGCTGCTGGTTCCAACAACATGAAGGCAAAGCAGAGCTAGAAAAACAACAAAAGATAAAGGAAGACAATAAAAGAAATGCAGTGGGGGGGAAAGAGAGTAGGAATAGGAAGAGTGCTGCAAGCAGAGTATGATCTAGCAGTTGATCTGTTGGTCAAGGGGCCAATCAGCCAAACCCCAGCATACCTGGTAAGCCTGTGATGGGGCATCCCCTTGGGTGCTGCTGCTTCTGAACTTTGCCACATGCAGTGCCACTGGAGAGCAGTGCTGGGGATGAAAATCCTGGTCACCTCAGCCCCTGCAGAACTTTGGTTTCATTTGTTGTGGCAAACTCCTTAATAGCTTGAAAGTAGTGTTTATACATACCTCCAAAACGAGGCCTGTAACTTCTTGATTTTTGAAACAGAAAATCTGGGTTCTTGCCCACATCCTGTATTTGTGCTGTGAAAGCCAGCTCAGACGTATCTGCAAAGGGCCAACCTGTAACAGTCTTATCTAACACAGTACTTTTTCTCTTGGATGTCACTGCACTTGGCTGTCCCCTCAATTAGATGAGCTTCCATGTTTTTCAAGATTTATCTGAAAATATGAAGATATAGAAGGGAGGATGATATCCAGAAAGAACAAGAGGGGTGGAATCTGGCCTTCAGCAATACCTGATATTTGGGTGGAAGCTGAAAGCGTACAGCTGTTGCTTTTAATTATAATTGCAATTGAATTTAAAAGAATTGTAATTAATATGACATGAAAGCTCAGATGGAATGGCCTGGCATAAACTGAGCCTGTGGTTAGTTTAAACATCTATCACACTGACCTCTCATAAATCAGGGTCAGGAAACAATGAGGGGGCAGGCAAGTGTTTGTGATGTTGTTTGCTGACTGTATGTTCAAAGGAACACTGGAAGAATGTGCCAAGAATCTGGCTTTGTCAGGAAAAAAAGTTCTTGTTTTTGAAAGACTGACAGATCTATAGAGACAAAGAGGAGCAAGCTGGCATCAGGCAAAACAGACTAAATTCAGAAGCAGGGCTTCTCCAGGTGTTGGACATAATTACAACTAGTAGGAAAGGCCCAAGACTTTAGACTGTAGTCCAGCATTGCGCTGTGCTGTGTGTAGAGCCAGTCGCAAGGCTGGAAGCAAAGTGGGCTCTCAGCAGCCTGTAAAGCTTGTGCAGGTGCCTGCCCAGTCCAGAAAGCAAACCTGGGCTGGCAGAGATAGCTACCAATTGCAATGCACTGGGAGAAGCAGATCAGTAATCTCTGGCATTGCCACAGAAATCTGCTCTAGGAGCTCAGAGGAGGCCCAGCATATATTCTATGCTATTGTCATGGCCAGAAGGACTGAAATGATGAATGGTATTCCTCTAAAGCCAGTTGTTCTCACTTCAAGGCTGCCTTATTGTGCCATAAAATGTCACTGGAGAAGAGGAAATAATTCCATAGTTGCTGAGATAATTCAGAACTTAAATGTGGTCCTCTGTGAACACATGCAAGAGGTATCAGGAGAAGTGAAGCACATTGACCTGCTGTGGAAAGCATGAGAGAGGGTGACAAGAAAGTTAATTTGGATGAGCAATCTGCATTGCCACCTTTGAAATATACTTGCTGGAAGGAGGGAAAGTGAGAATCCTACATCAAAACCAGACTTGTGAGAGTTCCCTTAACTGGAAATTCTAAGGTCAGTAAAACAGAGCTAATGAAGCACACTTGATATGTGATGAGGCAGGAATTCTATGACTTAAATGTACTGACCTAAAATATTGAACACAGAAGTTATGGTAGAATTCTGGAAAATTACTGAGAATGTGCGAAATAGAAAAATGTCTTTTAGCTGAGACTTTTTCAAAACAGGGACAGAAAAAACTGATTTTTATTTTAAGCTGTTTTTCTATGTTCACATTTCTTTAACAATTATTATTATTATGATTGGAACATTATACATAAATAAAAATTATTTTTGTTTTTCAGACAGCAATTAATGCAGAGAGTGATATCTGAATACTTAATGGCCTATTTTAAAACTAACTTTTAGAACAAATTTAATATGAATTAACTCAGAAGAGTGATGGCAACTTCCCAAGATTGGTGAACATATAGACAAAAGAACAAATCATAAATGCATTTTTTCCTGGAATGACTAATTAGAAAACTCTTGAAAATAAGTTCTGGCAAGGGACTTTTGCAAAATGTGTAAGGGAAGAGGAAAATTTTTAAAAAACCAAAATATCTCCAAACTCTAAATTTTTAAATAATTATTTACAAGTTGGCAGACCTTTATCTGTTAGCCTTCAGTTTTTATGATGACTACAGTATTACCTATTAGGACACTACACTTCCTCATATATCAAAACTGTCTGAAGGAGTGAAGGCAGCAGCCTCTTTCAACAGCAGCAGAGAACATCAGCCAGGACTTGGTGCCTTAGTGTTTCACATATCTTGGTGCTATAATTTTGATTAAACCAAAACATGGAAATCACCTACTTTCTTGATTTTCAAAATAACTTTTTCCCACTCACCCTATTATCTCAGCTGTAGCCACAGGCTGGGAGGGAGTGGTAGGTATGGAATGGCAAGTTAGAGCTATAAACCACACATTTATGAAGCAGTCTTGGGCAAGAGCAAGAGCCAGTGGAGGGTGAGAAATACTGGTACTGGAAAGAAGCTGAACCAAGGTAGGAACAGCAGCCAGGGAGAGTAGCACAAAACCTCAGGAGAAGGGCAGGGATGTTCATAAAGGTAGTGTGATGACATTTTTATTTAGAGCTTATTCTCGGTGAAAAGCTAACTCCTACACCTTTACAGTTTTAAACTGTGATCCCATCTGCTCAAACACTGGGAGCTGAGCTTGGAAAATACCAGATCTCAGCAGGATGCTGGACTTAACATTGGGAGCTGCCATGAGAAGCTGAGCCCTGAGGGACCACTGTGCTTCTGACCACGTGCTCTGGCAGCTGCATAAACCAAAGACTGTGGTTGTCCTTCTCATCATCCCAGCCCAGCCTATCCCAAAATGGCAGGGTAAAATGCCACTATCCCATCCCAGTTCAACCCAAGCCTGTTACCCCATAGGCTGTGCTGATACCCAGTACTTTGTGGCCACTCCTGTGCTAAATAAGTGATAATAATTTTACATAGTTTAGTGCTTTGGTGGGGAAAGGGTTTCTCTTAGCAAATTAAGGTGGAAGACACAAAGGTTCTGGCTGCTCTGTCAGGATAATGGCTGTGGATGAAACTGTGGCTTTAGGCAGGCCAGGTTGGTCCTGAGGATCCTCAAGGGAGAAAACCTTGGAATTCATGGGCAGGTGAACTACAGAGGAGAATAAAGCAGCTGTGCTCTGTGATGATTGTTATGATTCATAAACAAGAGTTTATATTCTACTCTTGTTGCTTTACTAGAAATGGGCCTTGTAAATTATTATGGATTTCTAAAGTCTGCCTAATGATGGCTGAGAAGAGCTACGATGAACTTCTGTCTCCTCAAGTAATGAAGATTTACCTCAACAGCAGACACTTCCAGAAAACATTGATGGATTAATTAACCTGTAGTGATCCATTCTTCAAACTGCATGGCTGCTTTCCCATAATATTTTGTGATGTATTAAATTTTGCGCCCAAAATTTACATTCTTGTAATTAACAATAGTACCACCATTCCTAATTTTAGGCTAATGACATTATATTAAAGGAAGCAAAAGGACTGTTTGGAATAAAATCCATATTGAAAGTGATACTGTGTTCATGGGTACACCTATATTTGTTGGTACAATTTTGCTCAGACTCTGTAGGGGCTTAACTTGGGGTGTGTGAGCAATGATGGTCACTTTGTGTTCCTGTGTAGGGACGGGACTTGTATGTGAGGAGTGAGTGTGCCATTCAAATACAGAGAGCCTGCACTCCTTCCTGAGTAGCTTTACATACAGTTTTCACAACCTATTTTGGCTTCACAAAAATTATCCTTCTCCATAAAATAATTTACATGTCTCAGAGACTGCTGAAGTTGAGACAGTCTAAACACAGTTTAGGAGATGGAAAATAACCATGGTAAATCTGTTCTAAACCAAAGACTTCAGATCTGCCTGCAGCAGTGCCGTGATGTGCCCTGATTCCCTTCTTTCCTTCTGCATAGGAAATGTGTTTTTATGTTTGCCCTCTTTCTATAAATAAATGGACCATAATCAGGAAAACACGTGCAAGCTTTAGACTCCAGCTTATGACTTGTGTGGGGAAAATATTAAAATACTTTGAGGCATATTTTGGCTAGACTGCTGTGAGATATGGCTGAGGCCTGGCAGAATCAACAGTGTGCCAGACCTGACCAGGATAAACCCTATTCTGTGTTTGAGTACTGGAGCTAGAGAAGCTGCAGCAAAGGAGGATGTTTGTTGTGCTGATTTGTGTCACAGTGGCTGGATTCCTCTTCTAGCCCCAGCCACTGCCTAAGCTCTGGCAGCAAACAAACAAAATCCTCCCTCCATGCCTTGCAAGCCAGTCACCTCCACTCTAATACTTCTGGATACAAAGCGGAGATTTTTTTCCCCCTAAAGTTAAAAATTTGCTACTTTTCTTAAAATCACCAATGAAAGACCAATGACTCTGACTCAGCAGAGTATCTCAGCACTTTGTGGGTTTTGTTTTCTCTTAGGATTGCAAGCTCAGCAGTGTCTGTCTGCAGATTTTACCTCTCTCCCAGCACCTGCTGAGCTTGTAAATTGGTTAATAGGCTAAGAGGAATTGGGATGAATTAAGATGTAAGTAATAGGGGTAAAGCTTGAGATGGAAAGACCTGTAAAATCTCAGAAAACAGAACAAAGAGGCTGTGAGGAACAACACTGGAATCCTGTACAGGTGGAGTAACATCAGTGTCTAGTTCTTGACTAAATTTAAAACAGAGTGATTGACTTTACAGGGCTGAGATTGTCTTGTCTAGATCTTAGGCAAAATAGTACTGGAAGCTTCAGTTGGGTGTTTGTAGTTAAAAGCTTGAACACAGTTAATAGCATCATGTTATTATCTGAAATGCTTCTGAAGGAAGATAAACAATTTCAGTTTATTATGGTTTTCTTTCCCATATGGCACAGATAGGCCCAGGACCAAACTGGCTCTCAGCAGAATGCTCCAGTCTCCACACTCGTTCAGCAGGTCATATTTAACCAATTTTAATATCTTGCCTGCACACCAACTGGTGGATCCATTCCAATCAATACTCTGTGGCTTAAGTTTTTTAATGACACTTTTTTACTCTCCTTGACTCTTCTGCCACTGTTGTTGAATATTCCTTTGCAGCCGATCTGTTTTCTGTCTCTCTGTGCTGATGTTTATGCTGAGTCATTATTTCCTAAATTTTGAGCACTCTCACTGCATTCCAAATCTCCTAAGAAAGAGCAGAAACACTACTACAATAATTCTCATGAAAAAACAACCAAATAAATCAATTGAGCACTTGCATGATTCAGAAAGACAAAGAGATATCCATGCCCACATGAAAGAATGACATGATTGTGCTTGCCTCTTTTTGTTGTGATATCCTCCTGTTTTCATTCCAAGCTATGTTACTGCATGTTTTCCTAGTCTGTCCAGATTAGGGGAGAAACATATTTTCAAGGGTACATGGTCAGTGAAGGATGCAGCTAGGCACCTACCCAAGCAGGTGAAATCTCGTAAAATTTTCTTAGATGCATAAGCAACTTTGAAAATCTGCTCTTCAATGTTTCAGAACAAGGACTGAAGTTTCCTGGTAAATAACAAGCATTTGTGAATGTCCTTAAAAACTACAAGACTGGCAAGGACTTGGTTAAAAACATTGTGATAGAATAGAGTATAAAACCAATGTGTAACTGGAGATAAGAAATCTGAAGAAAAGAGATTAATACATTTAGAAGTTTAGGAAAATGGAAGACTGCTGAGAAAAGACACTTCAAGATAACTCTGTTTTCTGGCATTGCTTCCAAAACAGCTTAGCTAAATTCCAATGTTTTTCTATGCAAATTCAATAGCTATGAAGGCATTACATATGTCTTCCAGCAATAGCTGTCCCTTGTGTAACCTCATGACTTAACAGCACTGATAAATGTACTAAGCTCTACTAATAGTAGAAACAATGGATTTTTTAACATATGAAGTAATGAGTTAATTTAATGAAATTTTGTGTCATGGTTAGAAACAACACTTTCTTACCATTATCAGAGGCCCAATCATGCAGGTTGAAGACAGACTAATAGAACTACAGTACAAGTAATTTTTGTCTCTTTCTGCTATGGAAAAACAGAGGAAAATTTTCATGCCATTCCTGAAACAAACTAAAGGTCATCCTCTGAAGAGTATCCAAAACTTAGTATTAGACATAAATCGCTGTACTGCAGACTCCAATAGTTTGTCAGTAGTTCATTGCTCCATGCTGCAGCAGAAGGAACAAGGCTTGACAGCAAGTATTTAACTAATTGAGTCTAAATTTCTGCATTTGGAAACCCCTTGGTGTTCCAAAACAACTGCTGGCAGCAGTGAAAAGTTCATCTGCGGATACGCATGTGTTCATGTGAAGGTACAAAGAAACCAAGCACTGGTTTATAGACAGAAAGGAAGGCAGGGTCAGCCAGTTCTGCATAACAGCACAAGCATCCAAACTACAGCTGACAGCCTTCAAAGGGCTTACGGAGCCTCACCCAGAACTGATGTCTCCTTTTTTCCCTTCTAAAAAAATTGTGTGTTTTCTGCAAAATAAAGGACAACCTTTCCACAGTTTGTTTGCCTTCTTTATTTGGGGTGTCTTTCCCTTCTAATCATTTATAAGTGCATAATATTGCTGTTTCTTCATAAATAATCCTCTTAACACTACAAAATAATCCTACAGTATAGTTTATGGCTTGTGACCAAACTTTTCTATCTGTTCAAGTGTTGCTGTGGCGCTGTCACTGCTTTGAATATCCCTGGCAAGCACAGCAGTCATTCCCTAGTGGTACAAACACTTCAGCCAGGCACTGGGATAGCTGTACAAGGCTGCCTTCCCAGAGGAAGGTGTGTGGCATTAAAAAACAACTGTGTGAAAAGCGTACGAAATTAGGATACAAGCTTTTATTTTCAGTGTTTTGAAAGGACAGCTAAAGCACCTGACACCCTGCTTCTCTCACCTGCAGGGTTTCAAATGGGGACATGGAGACAAGCACAGGAAGAGGCTGACTCAGACACCTTAGTCATGTGGAGGGTACAGCCAGAGCTAACTTTTAAAAGACTGAACTAACAAACACCTACATTAACTTATGTATCTATATTTCTCACTCCAGTTTAAAGAGAATAATTTCAGATACCTTTCCCAGTACACTAAGATACTACATTCATCTCAGATCTTTATATTTAGACTATGAGAGGTTTTGGAAAACACTTAAAAAGGTAAAAGAAGGAAAAAGCTTTCTCAAATATGTTGGTTTTACAAAAGGGGCAAGGAATCCTGCTGTCTCTTGCTATGCAACCCTGTAATGGTTTTCTTTTGAGACTCATTTTTAACTGAAACTAAAAATTAAAGTTTTCAAGGTAGCTAGAATCAATTACAGTTTGCATGTGTAACAAGTTTGATTACAATAGGGTTTTTTTCACTGCTATATTATCTGAGAAAATCAAAATGCAAGATATGCAGAGAAGCTGATTCAGCCTTTATCTTCTTCAGTAAAAAGAAATATTAAAATTTAGAATTGCCAAAATTTATATTTAAATAAATCTTATTCTTGCCATAGATCAATAATAATGACTCAGGACCCAGGTACATCTCAAAGCTAAGCATTTTACTATGGGTAAACCATGATGATTTGACACTTTCACAGATCAGAAACTGTTCTGTAGTTGAATATCACATACAGTTAGTATTGCATTTTGGGGGAAAATGTTGGAATTTTACATTATAAAAATTTATTAGTAACACTTCAAGGATTAATATACCATGGTCATGAAATATAACACTAATAGCAATCAATCAATCAATTAATCAATCAATCAAATAGACCATTTCCTAAATATACCATTTAAACTAAACAGACTATTTCCTATTTTGTTTATCTCTAACTAGAAGAATGCAGCAGCTGATTCAGTTAAAAATATCTTAATTACAGACCTTTTAGACTATTTAAATTCTATTTTTTAGGCAGAAATTACTAGACATTTAGACCATAACTGTGGTTTGCAACATGAAATTCTAATTTATATTCAGTTAACAATGGTGTAGGAATTATTCTTTCTAGTTTGATCGTCTCTCCAGAAAATAATTTCTGGGTATTTTGGAATCAGACATAAATGGACTGTATAAAGTCTAAAACCTGGTAGCTGATAAGTATTTACATCACTTTAAACAAAATTACTGTCCATGCTAATTTGTATTCAACAGGTGTGGAAAAGATGCTGATGTTAAAAATTGAAGTAACAATGGAAGCCTGCCCATAACACAATGTCCAAGAAAAATTATGGATTTTAAAGAACATCTCCTATTAAGTAGCAGATGTTGTTGAACTGATGAAAAAAACCCAAACTTAGCTTTGTGAGTCATAGTGTGCAACCACAACTGAAAAAATATTTAATGGCCTTTTAGGTAAAGGAGTGGCATAAACAGTATTACCAAAACATAATAAATATTACCAAAAGACAATAAATTCTCTGAGCTCACAAAAGAGCCTAAGCCCAGTATTAATCAGTCATACATGCATGATTACCTGTTCCCTCAATTACACTAATGATAATTTGGAGTCTGATTGTTAATGTAATTGAAAGTTAATTTTTCAGGTGGAAGTGCCTCAAGCAAAGAGTAATGTGGATGGCAGCTGAGATACCCAGAGATGCTCAGATACATAGAGGTACAAAATTCAAATATGATATTAGAAGAGAACACCCATCTTCTTCACAGAATAATTCCACGTGCTAATTAACTAGTGTAATGTGCATGGTCTTTTTTCACAATGTTAAGAATACAATGACAGGAGGAAATGGAATTTGAGGAAACATTCCAGTTCTTATATTTCCTCGAAGTCTCATCTTTTCTTTTAAGCATGTAAATTTTAATAATCTGACTCTTCCAATTAAACAATTTTAACATTGTCTGAATTATGTGTATCTACAGTACTTCATATTTTCACACTAATTTTACACTGACTTGCTAAATTTTTATTGTTATTGCTGAAAGTTGATAATTGCAGCAAGGTGAATTGGATGGTAATTTTTTAAGAAGAGAGAAGAAAGAGAAATAACATAATGGATGTCTTGGACTAAGCCTAAGTTTAAGCATGTCTGTTGATGCAGTGTGTCATTACTACAAAGTCCATAGCAGTCAGAAGCATTAAGGAAACTTTGCCACTCTCATCAAACAAAAAGGGATGAAATTCTTCAACAGCTTCTTCCAGGGTCCATAAGAGTATGCATTATTCTCTAAAACAGAAGAAATTTACTCTGAGGGAAAGCTTTTCAACAGAACTCTTTTAAAATAGAAGTTAAAGGAGTCAAGATGAGCTAAGGCATTTCTCTAGCAATCACCATAATTCTTTGATCTTTTTCATTCTCTTAACATCATGGATTTTATCCAAGTAACATCAGGTTATCAGCTACAGAATACACACATATTATGTTTAGATTACCAGGTAAATGCATATTTTTTTTAAAAGCTTTTGTGAGATGTGCAAAATATGCTGAAGCGGGAAAACAAACTCTGCAATGTAACAAGTATTCTTAATGTTTCTTTATTAGTTTATAGGAATCTTTAGCTAGTAACAATCTGCCTCTCACAGTTCAGAGCAAAGCTACTGATACATAGCTACTTACTTTGCATTAGTTTCCCTCGGGAAGTTGTTAAGAACACTTATAATCAATACAGAATTAAACTTTTCACAGCTAATACAGTACATAAATGTCACAAACTTCTTCAAACACCATCTATAAAGGAAGGAGTCTAGGGTCTTTAGCACTCATGCATTAACTGGTTTTATGTGTTATACATTTCTCCTTTTTTTTCTATACAAATCTTCTTCAGCATTTTCAGATCTGTATTCTCAAAGATGACAGATGGTTACAAAAAGTCTCTACTTAGACACATTATAAAAATCAAATCACAACTGAATAATTGTCTGTCTAACATAAAACTTGTGCTTAAAGAGATTTAGTTAAGAATATAAGATCAGGAGAACACTGTTAATTTTTAGGCTTGTTTGTGTCCTAGAGAAGAAAGGGATACCATGCAGAAATTCAAACTGGCCTGGCATTGGTTTGTGTTGATTAAAATTCAGCACATTAAAGAGGTCAGATCTATGGCTACATGACATAGCAGAACCATGATATCTTCCAATTTTGGATCAACAGTGTCTTGCAAAGGTTCATTTTGACCTGTACTCTAATTCAGCATATTCTGAGAGCTAAAACTTTGTTTGGAAGAGTGGGTAATGAACTGCAACACAACATAGAACTTCAGCTGAAACTTCTGAATTGTGGAATTAAATCAAAATAATCCTTTCAATTTGGTAGCAGTATATCTGATCAAGACTAAAGGCATGATGAAGTCAATAAAATCTTGTAAAATAATCTTCATGCACAGAATGGCACTTTTGAACTACCTTGTGCAACACAGTGAAGTACATGAATTGCAATAAGTGGAATGAAGAACTGAGCAAAGCAAAAATGCATTCACAATGAGACCTGAGGCAGACAAGCTATCAGTCAAAAGGCATCTTAGGTGGTAATTTTAATACTTAATAAAAGTAGTAACTGTAAAAGTCCTATGCTTCACATTTTAGATAAGAGCTCTCGCTTCTGTAAATATTCATCAGCATCTCTAGAGTAAACCCCTTATTATACTGCATTGAAGACATACAAGTCAGTTGAATCACTTTTCTGGGAGATGCTTGAGGGATTGTAGTAAAATTTCTGCTTCACAGAAATCCTCAGGTGTGGATGTTACTGCTTCAGACTCTGTATTTTGTTTTGCCATGATCATTGATAACACATATGTGCTGAAAAAACAGAACAGATTGCAGAAATATGGTTGAGTACATTATTAATTATTAATTAATTGTTCAGAAATACTTGGGCTTGGCCAGCCTAGTGATCTTACGATTACTCTTTCCTTTCCAGACATCTGGAAGTGAATTCTGATCTCACTTTCTAGCTACAGAAAGTTTTCCTACTTGGAATTCCCAGCTTTGAGGTGCACCCCTGGGAGTACCACAAGAAGCAAAGGAAAGGTTTGCACCATTTTTCCCTCCTCACTTCTCTGAGAAAAGGGACAAGCAACATACATTCAGGCAACCTGTCTGACCTGTGTGTTTTTTCACTTTTGCTGCTGTCTCTGCACATACTGGCAGTGGTGGACCTGAGAAGCCCATGGCTCACAGAAGATGGAAATTTAGGGAACTCTTACTGTGAGGGAACTGTTCACAGTGTTGAGCAAGGACTCCCTTGGATTATTGAAGGGTTTGCAGGGAGTTTTGCACTCACTGAAAGGATCCCAAATCCCAGCCATATCAAAGACATATCTCCATAGAGCTCCACGGAAGAGACAAATAATGGGATATTTATGGGAATAATTATGGGAAAAGCAGATCAGTGACTTTTTAAACTACTTTTTTTTATAAGAAACTTACGTTTAGATCTCTGAAGTGCTCATTGTAGTCTAAGGCATAACCTACCACAAATAAATCTGGAATTTCAAATCCGTAATCTGTATTGAGACAAATGACAAACACCATCAATACAAGATCAGTGGCAGTTATAAGCCATGTTAAATGCTGTCAAATTCATGTGTGGTTCTCAACAAGCAAACTCATATGCAGTAAGTTTGGGCTATGTTAGTTTTGAATCTGAGATATTATGGTCAGCAGTAGCCCCACAACCAGTTCATAGTCACAGAGTACTTATGAGAGGCATGTGAAGTCACAGGAAAGGAGAAGAGAATTTTGTACAAAATTGTCACTGGCACATTGTGGAAGGAAGCCAAAATCAAAGCTGGAACATTCTGCTTGCATTTGGAAGCTCCATTGGTATAGATGTGTGATGATTACTGTCCCATATAACAGTAATGATGGAATTAAATCAGAAGTAAATTTCAGAGATCTATATATTTTCTGCTAAGAATAGCAAAATCTGTCTCATATTTTATGCTACCAAAACATGTCAAATGCTTCTTAAATTAAAGCCCCAACCTTATGAAGATTCAAGCATATGCTTAACAAAGTAAATACATGCATTGCACCTCAATTATACCTGAAGCTAGGCATAAACATGCATCTTTTTGAGTGTGAAGGTCAGCACTACATAAAACAAGTCAGACTCTTTCCAAATTGTTCTCTAAATAACTAGGGGAAAACCCAATCTTATGGACACAAAAAATAGGTCCACATAAAAAATTCTACAGGTATTCAGGTAAGGAATTTATTCAGTTGTTTATGATTGGGGGTTATATGTATTTTGGAATTGTAAATTTAGATAAATGAGGAAATGATACAGCACTGTCAGTGATTTACAAGTGATCTCTGATGTTTTATAAAATTTATCACGCAATGAATAAACAAGGATAAAATCTGTTTCATTCAAAAGTTAATACATAAAAATATAAAGCTGCCCTTCATGAAGTAATTTTATTGCCTCTTTTATATGTTTAACATTAGTGAATCCGGTCAAATATGCTTTAATTTACTGGAGTAAATTCTAAATGTTAAAAATACCATTCCACTGTATAAAAAATTGTACAACAAAATGTTTGGATTGTAGTTCAGATAACAGGGCTAAAATCTCGGGGCCATGCCCAACATTTAAGTAATTTTTGATTCATAAATTTTCCCTCTCTCCCACATCCCAAATCAATACCCTTCATGCTGCCTCCTAATACTCACCTGCCTATTCTCCTTCTACCCTCCTCCCTAGCTCAGCTGACCAGAGACTTCTTCAGTAGCAAATACTGGTCAATCTCTTCTAGATGGATCTATTCTTTTCATATTTAGCCACATACCTGTTATTAGATCATTTATTCTAAATAAATCTAAAATGACAATTGCTTGGTATAGCTCCATCTACAGCTTCATCATAACACAGTATAAAGACCAATAATTTTGAGAGAAGTGGTGCTGGTGTGGTGCAAACTGAACAGCAGGAGAAAGTTTAAAAAGCCTGACTTATCTTCTGCTTTTTAGGGAGTGGGATTTAATTATAATATCAGTGTTTTGCCTTTGAAGAATAATTCTTTAAAAAATAGAAGTGCTTTTCTGAATAAAAAAATATAAAACTTGTTAATACTTAGTCACAATAAAACACCTTTCATTCTCAGATGGAATCCTGAAGCTCCTCCAGAGAGATGCAATGAGGAAGAAAAAAGAAGAAATGGATATTCTCTTCGATATTATTTGTCAGAGACAGAAGATAAAGCACTCGCCTTTCACTGATAAAATTAAACCCTTCCAAAATTTCCCAATGACGTTAGTATTCTGAGGAAAACTAAAGTAGGGTAGGCTCTCCAAATGACAGTTATACAAATCCTTCCATTGCATCCCATAGATCCATTGACAATTGGTATTTACAATGCTTCTAGCAGTCCACAGAATGTTATGAAAGGCAAATGACAGAGTAGTGGTAACTTATTCTACTATCAGGTAGAGATTTGCAGAACACTTACAATCTGGTCTGTACCCATCAGGCCGAGATGTTCTTTTCACCAACAAACTGTAATTAAAAATAAACCCCATTTAAATCTAGATATGTAACAGAATAACACACATAAAAAATATTCCCTTTATCAAAAATCTTATGAGCCATGTGAGTCCCTGTTCTTGTTCTGTTTCTCTTCCTGACAACATCCTGATTGCAGGGAAGAGCTGAGTGTATTCCCCTCCCAAGTCCATCAGTGCCAGTCTTGAAATGGCTGGAGAGCCATCGCCAAGGCAGAACAATTTCAATTCAACAATTATCAGACAAAAGCATTTCCCCTCCTTTCCTTCACCCTCCCCTTAGTGACTCAGGCAGCTCTTCTGTGCAGCTCTCCTTCATACTGCAGCATCAGGATCTCTGAATGGGAATCTACTGTGGAAAATATGCTGGAGTGGACTAATTAACTACTAAATTTTGTGATCTTTTTACTCACCTTGCCACTTTAATCATTTTCGGCTTGCATTTTTCTATATTGTTAAGCAGAACCTTCATGGTCCTTCCAGTTCCAACAATATCCTTATAAAACAAGAAAAATAAAGTAAGTTAAACATAAAGGAAAGCTGAAAAGAGGAAATCTGGACAATGACTGGGAAGTTCCACATTCTTATTTTGTGAGGATGATTTATTTTTCCAGTACATTGTAAACCACATCCAAAAAAGGTTATAAGTAAGCTTACACTCTTTGAAGCAAGTGCTTTCTATTCATAAAATTATCAGTTCAAGGACTATTCACTTCCTCTTGAAAACAGCTATGCTGCAAGTACTTGGGATGTAACTCAGGACTGGAGATGACACCACGGGGCACTGCAAGGATGCAGGGATTAAACTTTTCATATCATGCTTGAGATCACAGTATGTCAACATGTCCCCTATCTGGACTAAATCTGCCCTATTTGTTGTTTTGTTAGCACAGTACAAATGTGGTTTCTCCAGAGCTGCCATATCCAACATAATCTCAATGAGACCAATAGGTTCCTGGATAGAAAACTGGCAATGGAGAGCAGCTATTGATCCTGAACTCTGGGGGTAGATTAGCAATACCTTCTCACTGCCCTCCAGCTGTTTAACAGCATTAACAAAATTTGCGGTGGACATTTTTAATTTCTGTTAAAGCAGCTGGAATGAGCAAATATGGAACTCTTGGCAGCTATTGAGGCAACCAGCCATCTCTGTGGCTGATGGCTTTTGCTAAGAGAAGAAATTTCAACAGTATACAGTTCATTACATTGTCCAGCTCACTTCCCAAACAAGCAGAGTGTTTCTGAAATGCCAGGCATATCCCAATGTACTTTCTAGCTGTCCCAATTGCTTATTCAACATTTTCAAAGAGAATCACCTATCTTAATCATATGAGAATTTGGAGCACCAGTGAGGTGACATGTTCTTTCCCTCTACAACTGAACACTGCTGACTTACATCAGCACCAGCTCTGTGATGGGTTGTCCCCCGGGGGCTCTGCTGGGCGGAGAGCCGGATGCAGGAGTCAGAGGCCTTGAGGGAATGACTGACACTCCCAACTAGACTGTGAACAACCCTGGGGCTATAAAGAATATGCAGGGCCACTATTTCAAAGTGCACCTGAGAAATGCAGGGCATCACTGCAGTTGATTCACTGTCCAAGGAACAGAACTTGAAGAACAGGAGTTGATGAAACCACAGAAAGAATAAATCAAATGAGGCAGAAACAAAGACTACTGCGTATCACAAGGTAAATCATCAGTTAGAGTGACAGCAATGTAGTTTGATCTGTCATGCAATTGCAAAAAGACTGAGAGGCCATTAAACAAATGGACCCCTCTCCCTTTTCACCACCTCCCAGAGAAAGTGTAAACATAGACAGGATTCAGAAACTGAACAGCCAATCATGATTTGGCTGCGTGACTTTATCTAAGTACAATATGACATAAGCACCCAGCTTACCTCCACAATTAGAACATTCTGGAAGAAACAAACAGAAAGCAATACAGTTACATTATATTCACATAGTAAAAGAAACAAACGTTTAAACGGAAAATGAAGATACGTCCATGTGCATATGCAGAACACAGTAGCACACAAGGAGTTTCCTGTTTCATTTTTGTGCCCTGAAAAAGAGCCAGCCATTAGAGCAAGCCCTGCAGTCAGGGACCACAACTTAATTCAGCTCTGTCTAGATTATCCTCTTTGTCCAAGAACGGATGTAGCTTTGGAAAATAAAATTAGATGGAAGAAATCCAAATAGGATAAGCTTCACTTCATTCCAGCATCTCTATCTGTGTACTGCAGTGAACCCTATAGTTCACTAAAATACTACTTCCAGTGTTAGTATGAGAATACAGCAATAATATTCTTATTCTGAAATAAATGCTCTTCCTCCCTCCACTCACACCCCAGCAACTTCAGAGTAAAGGATTAGAGGCCAAGTTGTAACACCCACTCTCATACTGTGAAGCACCCTCTTTCTCTTCAGATACTGATGCTGAAATTAGTATTATTTGAAGAGGAGTGGCCCAGCCAGGAGCAGTGATGTCAAGCTTTGTGACAATATCATCACACAGGTTGGATCTTTTTGCTGAAATAGTTCATCACTGTTCCAGGAATTACAATGTCTAAGGAGACTTCAGTTCTTCTACTAAAATCAATAATAAGATGTAATGTCCTTATTAGAAGAAATAAAAATCTGTTTATTAGTAGGCATGATCACATGCATGATCAAAAGGATGTACTCTTACAATGTCGCATTAAGATCTACTTTTTGAAGAGAAACCTGCAGTAGCAAGAGGAAAGTTATTTCACAAATCCCTTCATCTATCTATCAATGTATGCATCTTACATGGATGTGCACGCTGTGTGTCCTGCAAAACCTCGAGACCACATAGTTTCGTACCCATGCAGTATCCACCAGCCTAGTTTACCTTCCACTTCCTTTCTGTCAGGCTTGTTGGCTTTGCTACATACATAACATGGAGACTGTTTAACTTCCTTTTCCATAACAGAAACCCAAGGCTGAGAGTTGTAAGAGAGACTCAAACATATGGAGAAGGAGTGTGTGAAAGGAGCACGCTCACAACCAGCACACCTTTAATAGCTTCATTGACCGATATGTAAATAATCTTTCATCTTCAAACCATCAATTATTAATACAGATTATCCATATTTATATTAATACTGCAGCTCTTCCTAACACTCACAGTTCTTGGTAGGGAGAAATCGCATACTTCATGCATTAAGCACTGCAGAAACATGTTACCACACACTGTATTATACCTGAATGCTTCTGAAATGGCAAAACACTTGGTAAAGGTGTGGAGGGAACTCCCAGTAGCAGTTGAGCAAATGTCAGCAATGGAGATACCACTCAAGAAAGCCACTAATTTAGACTGAGCTCTGGTGGAATGTATATTAATCTTGGAGGGAGGCTCCTTTTTGGTGTTTTCATAACAGGTTTTACTGGTGGTTATCCTGCTCGGCACTCCTGACTTTCAACCTCTCAGCTGTTGACACAAACAACTTTGGATCTCAAAGACCTAGTCCTGTGAAGGCAAAAAGTTAAAGGCCTCTTAACAACAAAAGTCTGAAGGCACTCTGCCTCTAGAACTTCTCCCTTCAAGAAAGAATGGAAGTATATCAGTTGTCTAGATAAGATGAAGACCCAAAACCAAGTTCAGGGGAAGCTTATGACAGGCATGTAGGAACACATTTGTTTGAAGGAAGCCATGTGGCTCCAAAACCAATTTGGTTCTCATCTGGCATATGATATAGGGAGAGAGCAAAAGAGTTGACAAGGAAAGAACCTCACTGGAACTAAAAATGGAAATTAACTCTTTTAATACCAGGCCCAGTGAGAGTGACCATGATCAAATACAGCCCACAGATCTGAAGGCAGGTCCATAGTCTATGAGTCAGGGTCTGGGTCAATGTTTTCAGTAATGTACAGGTTTGGCTGTAGCTGAGCTGATGGTCAGTGCCTACAGATCGGGCATGGACTAAGAGCCCAGTGCTGAGCTGGTGTTCCTGTGCCCACAGGTGTGAGTAGAGGCCCCAGGGGACACAGGTCATGGCCATTAGCATCTCTTGGTGCACTGAGATGGACTGAAAGAAAAGCAAAGTCCTGGGACATTTCATTGACAGACAAGTTTCTTTGCTATCACAGTTGCTTCAGCTGTTCTGTCAAGATCAGGTTGCTTGCTCAAGTGTGGAAATCACAAAGTTGGACAGAATGAGGGGACAGCAGACTCCCTGACCATGGAATTTGGGTTAACCAATAGGGAGGAGTAGACCTTACTATTTAACTTGTGAGAAAAAAAAACCAAGATAGCCATTAACAGAAAATGGGTCTGAAGAGACCATGAAAGATATTTCTGTTGTGCCACAGCAGGAATTTTAAACTACCCTTCACAGATATCTGATTTACCTCTTCTGGAACATGATGAATACTTCATAACCTCCCATGGGAATGTGTCTCAATACTTCATTATCTAAGAGCAAAATACAATTAGAAAATTTCTGTTGATATTTGACTGGAACTTGTTTGGAAGAGAACACGGAAAAAGCTGTGGTTTCTTCTCTTTTTTCTCCTATATTTGAAAGACATATTTCCTCAGTTTCCTCTTCTGCAGATTAAACAACCTCTATTTGTTCAATGTTTTCTCACACATTATATTTCCTAGCTTTCTGATCACTCTTCTGTTCTCTTCTGGAATCAGTCCAGTTGGTCAGAGTCCTTCTCCAGTTGTGGTGTTCCAAACCAGAAAGAAGTCTTTTTCAGTGTCAAGATGAATAAAAGAACTACTTTGTATGCTTTATAATCTTCCTTTCTATGTCTCCCAGTTGTAACAACAGTTACATCCTTTTAAAAAATATACTGGTATCTCATCTGCAGCTTGTGATCCACCTATTGTCTCCAAGACTGTTGCTGAGTCAGTCCTCCCTCACTTGCATTTATGCAAAAGATTACTTCTGTATAAACACAGAAGTTAGTATTCATCTTTATTGTCGTTACATGTCATTCTTTGAACCAAATTCTTAAAATAATTTCTTAAGATCATAATATCCTGTAGTATTTTTCTAGGTAGTATAAGTACCATTAAATGCTAATTCTGTCTTTTCAATCATGAATTAAATATTGTACAGTCCCTGGAGAGAGTGCTTTAATGCATCTCATCTGACAGTGAAGCATAATTAACTGTTTCTTGAGAACAGCTTTCCAACCAGTTACACATCTGTCTAATAGAAATTTAATCTTGTCTGTTTCCTTATCACAAATGACTCATATGAAGGAAAGAGGATTAACGTGGATCCAGACATGCCTAAAAGGTTTGTCTGGCTACAGGAGTGATAGTCACCTGCACATGACTTCAGTTGAAGTGTTAGATCTCATTAACTAACTTGAGAAGGAAGGATTTTGGCAGACACTGTCTCTCACCCATGGAGTCAAAGAGTCCAACTGTTGCAAATCATATACATTGGGGAAGTTCCTATAAAATGTCTAGGCTAGAAAACACAAATGCTGTTTTGTATTATGCCCATTCTCATCATTTCCAGAACACTGATGAAGATTCTCCGTCCTATGGAGAAATCCTGTATGTCATGCCTTTGCAGTGGTAAAGCCACCATAAAATATTTAGATGTGAAAACATTTTGTAACTATAAGTAAGTAGGTATCTTAACTGCTCAGAGTGTTACTTTAATCTCTGTTACCATTTTGCAGGGTTACTGTGTCTAAAGTCTCCATACTTTTCAGTCATTAACTGCTGCTTATGACTGAAGGCATTCAGAGTGGTTTGCCATCCTGTGGTACAAAAACCCTCTGCTACAAAATACTGTGCTGGGAAACTAACTGTATTGCTGCCTATCCTCTGCCTTTTCTACTTTATCTGTACACTGTTGAAGCAGTCTACAGATAGAAGATTTCAGAAAAGGGATGGAATAACAGAGTAGTAGAGGAACAAACTTCAAACTGGCAAGAAATATTTTGATCTACAGTGTCCAAGGCTAGACAGCATGACGTCTAACTAAAACTGGTTGAAATAGATTAGCTTATCCTTGGTCAGATGGATAGCAGAGGATGAAAGAAGAATGCAATGGATACAACAAATCAGTACATCATCAGTAATGTCATCCTAAAGGCACAGCTGGCTGTGCCCAGCATCTCCTGTGAAAGATCAGTTATGTGGAAGACCTTATTCAGCTTCACTGTGAAATCCTCATGTGAGCTGTTGCACAGGAGACTGGTAAAACTCATCAGCTTGTGGTACTGCAGCAGTAACTGATAGCTGGACAAATGGAAGCTAAAGGACACCGAAGAAAAGATCTTTTCTCAAACATGTGTGTTTGAAGCTCCTGTACCACATAGATCAAAAATGTTTTCTCCTTTCAGATATATTTGAGACAATTACAAAGAAGGAAACCACATGAAAAGAAAAGTAATCCAGCCTTTTGGATTCTGTCTACTTTCAAAACACAGAGAATGGGATATAGTTATATTTACTGACATGTTGACTAGACTAAAGGTGGCTTAATTTCTGAGTAGAGCCATCTTTACCAATACAATCTCTGAAGTATATCCAGAAATCCAATAATGGTGCTAATACACCTTCCAGTAAGAGAGTAATTTTACAGTTATTTTAAAGTATGTCCTGGAAAGATTTCATACGCAGTCCAAATAAAAAGGGACACTAGCTTCAGAGAATGAAACAACTTCCTATTGAGTCATTGCAAAAGAATCAACATTGCAAAAGAATCAGCTTCCATTACTGATGGATCAGAGGGATAGCTGGGAGCTGATAAATTTGTATGACTGTGATTCATTCTGTGTTTACACCATTTTTTACCAGGTAGCTGGCAGAAGGTAGGCTGGTACTACATAAAGGCAAAGAATACCTCAAGTTGGAAGGGACTCATAAGGACCATCAAGTCCAACTCTGCTCTTTGCAGGACTACCTAAAAGTAAATCATATGACATTGATGAGGTGCTTCTTGGAACTCTGACAGGCTTCAGACCCTGACCACTTCCCTGAGGAAGTCACTGTCCCAGTGACTTGTCCATGGTTTCAGTGAAGACCCTTTTCCAACTATCCAATCTGAAATTCTCCAGACATGGCTTCGTTCCATTTCCTCCTGTCCTGTTGCTGGTCCCTGGAGAGCTGTGTGCACTGCCCATCTTGAAGAAGTTGTAGGCTGTGATGAGGGCACGCCTCAGCCTTCACTTCCTCAGGCTGGACAACACAGGTGATCTCAGCCACTCCTCAGAAGCCTTGCCCTTGAGCCCTTGCACCAACTTGGTTGTCCTGGACACACTCTGATAGTCAGAAGTCTTTCTTGCATTGTGGCACACCCAGCACTGGAGGTGAGGCTGCCCCAGTGCAGAGCAGAGCAGGACAATCCCTCCCTTGCCCAGCTGGCCATGCTGTGCCTGATGCCCCCCAGGACAGGGTTGGCTCTCCTGCCTGCCAGGGCACTGCTGGCTCATGTTCCACTTGCCATGGACCAGGACACCCAGGTCCCTTTAAATGGTACTGCTCTCCAGCTTACTTCCCAGGTTGTACATATAACAGGGACTACCCTGCCCCAGTTGGAGAATCTTGTTAAATTTCATATGATTGGTGATTTCCCAGATTTCCAGCCTATGCAGATTTCTCTGTAAGTCCCCTCTACCTCGAGGCAGTCCACAGCCCCTCTTGTTTTAGCATCATTGGCAAATCCAATTGTGCATTTAATTTATTAGTCCAGATCTTTTATAAAAACATTGAAGAACAGTGGCTCTAAAATTGTCCCCTGTGGATTTGAATGCAAAGGGGTGCTTTTTAGTTTAAAATTCTCCAGTTTTGGGTGATGAGGGCATTTGACCTGAGCAGAAATAATATCTGTGGTGTAAGCTGGATCTCCACAAAAATAAAATTTGTGGTTCCGTATTCGCTACTAGACAGAAAAGACATTTTTCCTAGAATCTTTTTTAGACTATTCCTTTCAGGAAAGATAATGAAATCTTGAAATCAGAGAAAAAAGTGTGACAAACACTAGGGAAAGGAGATATGATGAATTAAAATGCAATTTAAAAAAATCAGAAAATTTGGGACTTGTGCGATGACAACAAAATGACCCCAGATGACATGAGGTGCAGTGAAATGCATCCAAACTCTCCAAAATTACTCCAACCTAAATCCTGAAATCTGGGAAGAAATGTAATTAAACAGATAGGAGAAGAATTTGAAGAAATTAAATGCAAAGAAAATAAAAGGGTAAATTCCAAAAGGGATTGTAAACAGTGAAAGTGAATGGGTTGACAAGAAGGGTGTGGAAATGGACCGAAGCTTGCCCACTTAATCCTCATTGAAATCGCAAGATTTTGTTCCATTTCCTGAAGGGAAATAAGAATAGCAGCATGTCTTGGGTCATCTGGAAAAAGGAGGTTTTTGACAATACTAGTACTATGTAAAATAAAGAAGAAATAATTTCCAAGTAGCACGTGAATTTGTCTCTTATGCTAAAGAGAATTCTCTGTGAATGTTAGTTTTTTTTAATAATGAAAAGATGCCAAATTGAAGATCTGTTATTTAGTGCTTCTTAAAGTCACACAAGTTTATATACTGCAAGTATGTTGTTTTTACAGTACATTTAAAAAATCCTGACTTACAAGATGAAAACTACTCCAGCACTCAGTCAATACATTTCTATTGTTTTCTTTCCCAGAGGTCAGTAATAAATGGAACAATGTCAGCTAGCTAGACCAAGCAGCGTAATGAGAGCATGTCTGCCTCCTGCCTGACAGTAGTTAGTGCTATGGAAATTGTTTTTCATCTTCCTGGAAAAGAATAACAATTTTTTTTCTAGACATGAATTTTATGTTTCATTCAGAACACCGTTTTCAAATGAGAATTGCTGTTGAATAGTAGCACTTTGAAGTTAGCACTGAATAAGACTTTGAGGAAAACTGTGTCTGAATTAATATAAAATGTGAAATTTTAACAAGGTAAAAATTCAAAGTTGCACATTTACATGGGGAGATTATTTTCTTGAAAGCTGAAACTATACTTAAGTAATAAAATAAACAACTGAACTTAATGCCATACTACAGCCAAGAGGACAAACTCAGCCCTCACATGTATAGCAAGAAGGTAGGTACATAAAGAGGGTATTTTCTCCTTAAATGTGTGCACAAAAAATCAGCAGAGTAGCATACACACACTTTTCTTTAATAGAAAGAAAGGAAAGGAAAGAACTTAAAGCTGAGAAAAATTATTTGAGACCTGAAAAAATACCTTAGAGTGAAGTAAGGTTTGTAGCAGGAAGTAATAGCTTTTATTTAATTAACAGCCCATTTCCCAGTGGGGGAACATTTTTCACAAAAGAACTTTGACCTTTCAGCCCACAGCCTCAGAAAGAACACAAAATACCTTCAACAGCTGAGCCTGGGAACAAAAATTCAGAACTGTTGTATGCACGCAAAATCATGGACTGAATAAAATAGTGGCTTTACAGCACATTACAATCCTCCAGTGCAGCTGCCCTTCAACTCATTTATCAGTGTTCCACAGCTGATAATTTCCCCTCTTATTTTAGCTCACAGGAATTCTTAACATTTTTATCTGCCCCTCTGGTCACAGGGCAGGTGATTATGTAGGGCAATCACTTTTCTTATCCCAAATTGTCTGATTACTACATTAGGTTAAAATTAAGAGTTTCTCCCAATCTTTACTTAGTTTGAAGTTTGCTGATTATATTCAGACCAACAGAAGGATCTACATACTTGAAATTTCATTTCTTCCAACTATATCAGTTGCCTGCTATTAATTTCCTGTTGTTAATTCCACCTTCAAACCTTGTCTCATTTACATCCTACAGTATGCCAGTACTGTACAGCAGGCTCCCAATGGATTAGTTTATCTAAAAGAAGCTTAAACAATGACTGTGTGATAGGCAAATATGCAACCATATGGCAATATAAATTTGATAATGGCAAACTGTTTAATCCAGTAGGGAAAGGTATTAAAAAAGGCCACAGTAAAAGACAAAAAACTGTTCACATTCAGAAAAGAAAATTAGGTTCACCATTTTAGCAGTGATGACAGTTGACTATTGGTATAACATGCTTGATATATGGAGGCTTCTCCATCAAGTCTCTAAATCAAAATTGTTGGTAATTCAAAAGATTCATTGTAGGAGCAGTGAAGAAATTATCATTTGGGACACTTCATTCTAATCATCCAGAAGTTCAGACAAGATGCTTTGGGGCCTTAATATAAAGGAATCTCTAAACAAAGCCCTGTTTGTCATCAGGCCATTTAACTATCCTGGGAAGGAAAAAAAAGGAAGGGAAAAAAAATTAACCTTAATGTAGGAAGATTGGCATAATTTGGACTGATGGAAATACTTTTATCTTCAAGTCCCCATTGATATCCTGAGTTCCTTCCTGTCTCTTTCTTGGATAGAACTATTCTTAAAATACTTGGGCATACTTGTAACATATTGTTAGTTATACCAGCTTGCAAAGTACGCATGAATACATAACGTAAAGAAAAGGTGAGCTTATTTATTTGTCCAGTTCTAAAAGTGAAAGAATATTTGTAAAAAAAAACCCCAACCCCTACCACCTTCCCCCCAGAATATCTCTTTTTAATCAATATTTCTTTTTTTTGTTTTGTTTTATGGGCCTAAGGGGATAAAAAGCAACAATATAACATATTTTTATTCCCTTTAGATAAATTTCCATTCAGTAGTCTCCATTTTCAGTTAGATTCTTTCAGAATACAGCTTTTCATGTGTACTCCATATCATCAGAATAACATAAATTGATATTGTGATTCTTCAAATTGAATTTTTAATGGATTATCAGTTTACTCATCACACATGCAGTACTTGCTTTCTTAGCATTGTATCTGGGGAAGCTCAGGTACCAGTGGTTAAACAAGATATTTTATAACAGTGCCATAGAGCTGAAGAATCACCATAAAATAAAAATTAAAGAAAAATGCATCAAGTTTCAGTGAAAAGGTTCAAAGGAAGTTACAAGGGCTCCAGTGAGAAGTGAAATAATTTTATGTTATGTGCACAAGAGTGAAATCCACAGATATTAACACTTCATCACAATTTCAGAAAATAATATGAAAGACTTCTGTAAAATGAGACATTTAGCTAGGAACTTTCTACAGGGTTATAGAAAAGGTCACATATGTCTCATTTAAATCTTTTCTGCTGGTCTCATCCACATCTTAAGCATACTTGGAAGGACAGATGCGACATCTCAAAAATCTTATATTTTCAGACACTTAGTTTGGTCAGTAGCAGCTGCTGATGGGAGGAAACTGGTTAATGTGTTAAGAGTCCATGTTTGCAAATTCCAGCTATTTAAATTGTGTAACAAGTCCAAAATCTCCAAAAGTTAACAGAGTGGGGGACATAATGGAGGACCTGATGATTTGTTCTCAGAGAGCATTGTGTGAAATGCTGTGCACTTGCATGAAGAAGTCTTCTGGTCATGTGGAATTGGATGAGGATTTTCTGGACATAGGTGAAATAGGATTATGAACAGGTATGATGTAGAAGCAGGCAGACAGTGGCTGAGCAGAGCCCATGTGAAAAATGGGATAGGAAGGCTGTAAAGGTTTTTTTATACTTTCCTTCATCCAGAACAACAACAACAACAACAAAAGAAAATAATGATGAACAGTAGAACAGATTACCTAAAAAAGAAGTGCAAAGAAAGGTGATTGACTTTGGAGAAGGAAAAAAGTGTCTTTTGCTTCAGAAGACACAGTTAAGGATGACAATTGTCAGAAGAATAGACAGTAGCAAATATAATTATGAAAAAATGCAGAACAACAGAACTGACTAAAGATGGCAGTTAAGCAGGGGTACTGAAGATGTGCAATACTTCAAGACACATAAAATCAAGCTTTGAAAAGATGTAAAAGGCAAAGCTGCATGTCTGATAGGGATAAAGTAAGATGTTGAGGTGAGTGGGGGACATGACTTTTGCCAAAGTGTACAGTGAATTTTGTATACCTTTATTGTCATATAAATTGTATCTCGTGTATATAATGTTCTAAAGAGAATGGCATTATTGTTTCTGCAAATTTGTGGGCATTACTCTAGAAAGGAATGCCTATAGAGGAAGAAATCACAACCTTAGTGAAGACAGTGAATAGTAACAGAGAGAATAACAAGAAGTATAGAACCAATAGAATTCTGAGAAACAAACTTGAAAGGGTGAGGATAATATGTATATTAATCTAGAGAATAAAACATTGTTTTAGGCAGCTGCCACATGTATTATTTATTAAATACTGATGTGCTAACATATTTAGGAGAATGACAGAGAAACAGCTCTTAGAACTAATGCTGGAGCCTATGACATGCACAGAAAATGGTTCAATAAAATAGGAATGAAATGAGAGGCATAAGAGAAGAAAGTGAGAATGCTTTATGTTCCCAGAAAATCCTCCCAAATGACAAGCTGGGCAATAAAATGGTGGACAGTGGATAGACTAATTTAGACAAGACATATAAAGGAAATTTGGAGATTTTATAGCACAAATCCTGCAAGAAGGAATTGAGAAGAGCTGCATGGAGGATATGTTCTTCTGAGTGAAACTTCTTTTTTGTATGAGCTGATTTTAGGAGATCATCAGTGAGGATGGAATGCTCAAACAAACACAACAAAGTGCAGGGAAAACACAAATACTCACTTTTTTGTTGATAGCTATTAATTACCTTCTACACTTCTCTGAAAACGACAAAACCACTGGCTGTCAACAACATGTACTTAATATGAACAAGGGGAATTCACACAGAACATAAGCACTGGCAGAATCTTAGAAATTCACTGGCACCATAACTGTATAGTACTAACTGTATGACTGTTTTAATTTGAAGTTCTTATTAACTTAAAAACTAATAACAATTATTTTTGTTTACTTTCTATGCTATATAGAAATAGGGACAATGACAATAATATACGGATCTAAGTTTGACATTAAGTGTCTTATACAACTTTAATAAGTATTTAATTGCAAAAATATATATAAATTTTATATTAATGATTTTATCTAACTTGTCTCCTTTGCAAGGAGACAAGTCAAAGTGGTATAGGAGCTTTTTGAAAAGATACAGGACATATTTTATATATGGTGTGATATACAGAATGATTCCTGTCATTGGAGACTTTGGACTACAAAATCAGCTCCAAAGCTCTTCAGATAAAATATATGTACATACAAATGTAAGAGATAAACAGCACTGCTACTTACAGCTCTGATACAGCTGAAGTTTCTAGATGCTTTACAATTTATTTTGCTCAAATGTTACAAATACTTGAAAATATGCTAGGAATTTTTACAATATTATACAGTATGGTTACAGTATTGATACTAAGCAGGGTTATATTGTTTGTTCTTTCACCTTATCTTCATACATTTTCATTGCCATCTTGTTGTGAAATAGATTTCTGAACAGTTATTGATTTACAAACATTAATGATAAATTTTACCCAGGTGAGCATTTCAGCTTTAAAGTAATTGAAAACTAACAGCTTTACTATGAAATCAGATACTGAGAAACTTTATGTTCATTACCCACATTATTAAAGGACAGATTTTTAAATTATAATTTTTCTGGCTAGAAATGGTTACAAAGCATTAGGATTTTAAGCTATATCAGGATTCATTCTTCAAGTACCTTAATTAATGATTTGTGCTATGGAAAATTTCATTCTTGCCTCAGTGACCTTCTTCACAGAAGAATAATTTCAAACGGGGGATGATTTTCTTCAAGTAACAGTTTTGGCAATTTGGGTCTGTATGCTAAGTCTCATAATATTTCTCTTTTTCATGGTTTGGGTCATTATACATTTTTGCCAGGCTTATAATAATTTTATAAACAAAAGCATACTGTAGAGAAGAGGAGATATTATTCTGAAGAGCTATTATCCTTAACAGCCTCTTTCTAATTAGCTTTTAAAATTTTTTGCTTTCTTTAAGCTTTCTCAGAAAAAAAATCCCAACATTATTACATACCAACATGTTCACTCAGTAATCTGTTTTTCCAATAGGCAGAAAAGCATGAACATGCCTTAGTTCTTCACTAAGATTATAGGCTAGCTGAGTTTCCAGGTATTATCATTTAACAAAAGGCAGTTCAACATCAAAATCTCAGAATCTTTTCTCTGTAAGTTTCAAAACTGTTTACATTTACTGATATTTTTCAACTTCACAGAAACTTAATGGAACTTATATTCCAAACCCATGCTTATGCTTTTGAAAATATCTTCCATGATCAGTAAGTTAATGGGATTTAACTCAGTATATTAATTTTTCAGTATAATTACAACCTTTTCTGATTAAATACTCCAAACAGGCAGAGGAAGAACACAGACTGCTTTATAGCAAAGAAGTGGAATTCTCTGAGTAAGTCTTCAGCTAACTCACTCAATGATGTTGGATGGTTACTGAACCGGTAGTTTTAAAAGCCAGCAGCTAAAGAGGGGTACTAAAAACACTTCAAGGAAAAGATTTACATGGCCTGTAGGAGGCTCTGAATCAGCCCACAAATGGCTGATTAGTAAAATGTGCTGAATACTTGCACTAAATGCTGAAGTCAGCAACAGATGGAGAAGTTGGCATCTGGGGACGTAAGGCCACTCCTTCACATATCCAACTTTAGACATGTAAGCATGAGCATTTGAGCCTAGGCTGTGCATTCCAGCTTTTCAAACAGTAAAATAGGCCTTAAGGGAACCCTGTTCTCACAAGTTATAGCGAAAACGCTATTTCATTATTCCCGTATCAGCTGTGTCACAGACAGCCCCACATAGAAACAAACACCAAATAGGCCCTTTCAGTGTCTACTCCCCTGGCAGTCCCAGCTCTCCCCTCCCCTGACAGTCCCTTGCTTCAGCCTCCACACCCAGCTTCCAGCACTGGGCTCCCTTTCTGAGCAGCAATTTATTCCTAAACCAGCAGCTTCACACCTACCCAAGATCCCAGCCTCCCTGCCCAGCTATCTTACACTATGTTGCTGCTCAGCCTTCTCCTCAAGTATCCCATAGCCTCCCAATAGCCAAATTTTGTGTCCCATTCCATACATGGGAACAGGAGAGTAATACCACTGAGAAAATGATTACCAGGATTTTCACTGTAAGAAAACAATTCACTTAAGTTTTGGTAAAATCAGGACTAAATAAGGTGAAATCTTCCTTCTCTCTCATACACACATGGGCACAGATAAATACACAAAAGTCTTGCAAAAAAGAATGTTTTGCTCAGTGAATTCAAATGATACTGGAAATATCATGTCTGGAAATAACATTAATATCTGCAGCCATTAACCAGGGAGATTTGGGATTGGAAGATGGGGAAGGAGAGCTGGGATGGGAAGTTTAGAAAGTGTCTGAACTATGTTCAGAAACAGAAATGTTAAGTAAGATGCACTGCCAGTTCTGCCTGTGAGGTAGATAAACATATGCAAAATCATCATAGAAAAACAGGTAACTCCAGTGTTTGAATATTAGAAAGTAGCAAATTAATTAATATTTCCCTAGAATATGATTAACGTTTTAGTGGTAATTTGGAAACAACACCCAGCAGGAGTATTTAGAAGTGTAAATTGAGTACATACATATCACTAAAATATTCTGAGTATAACAGCATTTTTTAAATTTCAGTTCTAGTTTCATCAAACCCTATTTAATATTAATGAAATATTTAAAGTTAAATTTTTCTCTCCTTTCTCTTGTGTGCTATAGTACAACAAAACAAATGAGATTGCTAGCACTCCATTTGAGCACTTTGAAGAAACTGATATTATCTAGAACCACCTAATAAAACAGTGACTGCACATACAGTACAAATAACAAGATAAGTATTATGTTGCCTTAATGCATAAGTAAAGAATCCATTTTCTGACCATTTGCCACACAGACCATTTGCCTAATGAAATCAGCCTTCCTTCCTCTTCAAAGTACTGCTTTGTATCACCATGGTTGGATGAAAATGGCCTTTTCACTGCCTGAAACCACTCTCTCTTCTTACCACAAGTCTCAAGCTTAGTGCAGATTCAGTCATATAGCCAGCCTGATCCTGAAATTAAAAATCCCATTTGATCCTCTGAGTGAAAGGCTCCGCAACTGGATTTTGTGCAGTAAGCAAAATTGTATTAAACTCATGTGCTGAATTCAACAAGGATGTGCACTGTGCAGTTTGCTTGTATGCAGCCACTGAAGGCAGAAAAAACAAGGCTCCATGACATAAATAAACTTAGGGGAAACATTACAGCACGAATTTTGCCCATAATCTCACTGACAGTACACGTATAACTATTGGGAAATCCTGCACAACAACGTAGAGGCTACATTCTGACCTTTTTGGGCATGTGCAATCTGAAAGCAGTGGCATCATAGCAATTTAATACAGAAGATTCCAGTATTAGTATATGACAAAAATGATACAGCTCTTCTCAAGTACTTTTAGTGGATTTATTTTCTTTCTTAAATTTAAAATTAACAAACCTTGCCAGTCAGCTTTGAAAGATCATCTCCTCCGATTATCTGCATATCCTGCATAGATTGATCATTCTGAAAGAAAGATAAAACTTTGAAGTTGGTTATAACAGTATAAAATAAAAATATAAATGTTGCCTTTTTAAAAAGTCCTGATTACTAGTGTTATTTATTAATATTTTCTAGTGCTTGTTAGTATTGTTGTACAAGAAAACCACACTCACTTCTTCCTGTGACTTCCTGCATCTTCTGTTTGTTTATAAGCCAACATCAAACTCTAGTTTGATGGACTAGTAAAAGTTGCATCTTTCTTTTTAAAATAGTCTTCCCTTGTTTTCTATTTCTTAGTATGACAAGGGTTGAGTAACATATTTATCCCTTTCAAAATGGAAGGACAGGAGCATCTCAACACTTGACCAAACACTTGTAAGTACATTCTTGGTTTGGAACAGTTTTTGGAAACACAGGCTAAATGTGCTTACATGTCAGCTCTTTTTGGAGAAATTAACTTCATTTTTTTTTCAGGGGAAAAAAGTTTTATCACAAAATGTATCACTTATTATCAAAAATATTTTCAGTTTGCCATACAGTTTCCAGAGCTTTGTTTATTCAACTGACTCAAAGATAAAATCCTCGAGGTCAATTACTTAAATATGGCCAATCAGGTTGAACTAAATGCAATAGAATAGTGTTTTGATTTTTCTACTAAAAAGTTATTTTTTTGAAATATTCTTTTTTTGCTGAATTTGTTTTACAGACGTTTCTGTAAAACTGTAACATTACTGTTCTGTAAGACGTTTCTGTAAGACTATTTTACAGATGAAATCCCTTCTGATGGAGAATTCTCAGCTGGCTCTAGCTCCAATTCATTATCAGCAGAACACAAAGTTAAGATCACATAAGACACATGGAAGCCCTACTTTTAAGGCAAGACAAAAGAGGCCTTAAAAAAGGTGGCAAGTTAAAAAATAAACACAAGTCATGGCCAGACTATATGAACTTCTCAGAAAAAGCAAGAGCAGAAAAAGTATAGTTAATGTGGATTTTTTGCCAAATTGATGCATGTGCTAATATAATCTTCCTACCTATAGGAAGATAGCATTAGTAAAATTTTAATAATAACTCCAGTACCACAATGTGACACTGTGGTTTACTGGCAACAACAGGAAGCTCCATCATTGGAAACAACTGACAAACACACAATACTTGAATTCTCTGCTTTTACTTCATAAATCCAATGTTCTGAAGCCAAATGTTGTTCCACAGGTAAATACTGGCACATCAGGACTTACAGAGTGAATAAAGATCTACTGGACTAAGGGATTGATAGCTGTTCTTCTCACCCTCCCAAAGCAGGACAAGCAGAGGGAGCATTTGGAGATTCAGAACTGACCCCTGTGCAGATGGAACCACACCTGGCCATGCTCACAGCCCAGCTGGCAGAAGTTCAGGGACTTCCAAGCACCTTTGCAGGTAC
>VWYI01016901.1:0-36230 GCA_013399455.1 Anthoscopus minutus | reverse complement strand
CATAAACTCAGCATAGACCTTCTACATGATGTCTTTAGAGTGTGAGAAGCTGCCCTGTGACATTCATTTCAATTGTAATTAATTGTGTCACTTCTTGGAGATCTTGTCTCATTGCATAGATTTTTTTTTTTTAATTCATATCAGATGTTTTTTATCTGATCCTCTCGTGAATTTTCTCTGCTAAGAAAAATAATGTAATAATATGCAATATCTCATGGTCTGGAGAGAAATTTTGACAGTTTTTATGTACTTACCCCTGTGAGATTGTTCAGATTCTGATTATGCATATGTTCACTGACTCCATCTTGATATGCCCTTGACTTTCTCATAAGTGATATTGCAGTCATTCCGGTTTGAAAAACAAAACAATACCAGCAAAGCATAATAATGGAATGAAAATCTCCACTGTGAGTGCTTTGCTTTGCTTTGCTTGCCCTGCTCTGTTCTTCCATACAAAACACTTTCAGAGTAATTAATTGTCATAGAGTCAAAGCAGCTAATGAAGCTTTCTTCACCAGCCTTGCCCCATTGACTAGAGACTCAAGAGTCCATGTGTAGTGTCAAGGATGAGCTGAGTTATGGAGAGCCATGCAGTGTACATCCTTCATGCAAAGATGAACTTCTTAAACTTTTTTGCTTATAATAATAACATCTGGAGTCAAGGAAATTTGCAGATGGATTTTAATAGCCTATAGATTTGAGTTTTTTTAATTTTGAAAAAGTAAATTATTTATTTTAAAATGCAAGCAGATTACACATCTTGAATAACAGATATTTTAGGGGTTGTTTTCTTCCTCTTTAACTTTGAATTGCATGGAAAAAGAATTTTTTCTCTTCAAGGCCAGACAGCATCACCTTGGATGTTCAAAATGAATGCCTTTTGAATATGGAGTAGCCATTTATATCTGTACAAATTGGCTTTAAAATGCTGCTGTAGCAATTCTTCAGTGTTTCATAGAACTGCAAATGGAGAAAGAAGCCAAATGTATAGTGAAGATGCTTTCACTTAAATCCAGACTTGCCCATGAGACGAGAGACCTAGGTTTGCAAAGATTAGTATTTCTGGAGGATTGGGATCATTCTTGCTTCCACATCAACTCACTACAGAGGATAATATTTCTATATTCAAAGTGAGAATGGCTAGAGACTAAGGCTGTTGAAGACTTACTTTTCTGTGCTATTTCATTAGCCTAATTGAGGAAAATCTGCCATATTTCTTTTAATAACCATGATTATATTTTGACATTTAATTAGACTAGGCAGGATAATTAATATTACAATGATCTTGTGGACAGCAACTGCTGTTTTATTCCAAGGAGACTCTTCAGATGGGATCCTGGTGGATATTCTCCTGTGGCCTGCCCTGGCCAGTGCCTATGAGGTGCTTTTAGAAGGGGTAATGAAGAGAGATTGCTGTGGCGTCTGCATTACCCAGCTTGGAGTTTTATCCTGTGCATAATGGAGGTGACAGCTTGGATGAAGGATCCCTACTGAAATACAAGCCAATTGATGCTAAGTTTATGGACTGGGAGAAGACACTACAGAGGTGTTCATATCCATTCATTTGAAGATATATGCCCTATAGCCTATTGTTCAAGCTAATACTGTGTTCCCTGTAGGCCAAGGCAATTAATACTTGCCACATCACTCTCTCTTAAGCAAAAGCCTGTGGTCTTTTATGTCAGAGGTAGAGGTCTCTGCCAAGATCTATTACATCTTATTTTAAGAAGGACATTAGGATCTGTCTAGATCTCCTACAACTTTTTAGCAAGGTGGTATAGCTATATAACTTATACCTATATCCTGTTTGAAATAGTTTGTTTCTCCTTTGGTGATTTTGCTTAGAGAGAAAAACAGCCTTCTGCTTCTACCAGACTACTGTAACATTCTTTTCCCTCACAGGTACAGAAGTGTTGGTCTGTCACTTAGCCAGTGCTCAGCTCTGTTTCTGTGACACTGTACACATGTGCAGTTTGTCTTGCCTATTACATGTGGCTCTTTCCCTCTTATTTCTCCATTTCCAGCCTTCCCAAAGTAACCTGTAGGGTTCATATTGGACCCACAAAGCCACAATATCCTGTGGCAGTTTAAAACAAGGTGCTGTCTCCTTATTGTGACTGAAACTTTTAAAACATCCACTACTTAAAGATCCTGTCTCCAAATTCAGGTTTCAACAAAAACTCCAAAACAAGCTGAAGGTGTATCTTCATCTCATATAGTGAAGGTGAATTATTGTCACTCAGAGAGGATACCAAAATTGTAACAGATTGAAAGATTACAATGAATTTTTAAAGTAGCTTTTAATGGATCTCTCATTCCTTTCATAGCTGAATTAATAAAACTCAAGCAGTATTTTGCATTCTACTTGTTTTATGTGTAATTATAGCATTAGGTCATGCCAGGGTATTTTCTTAGAAGAAAATAATTTATTTTATTAAATCTGGAAAACTCAACCATTTTAAGTCATTAAAATAATTGAAGAATTTAAAGTTGATTGTTATTCCATGTATAAAAGAAAGGTCAAACATATGTTAATTTACTTAAATGGAATTAAAATCACAATATGCAATTAATTTCTTTGCCATTCCTTTCTGTGTTGTGAATGTCCATTTTTTCCTGCATTGATGTGAAGGACAGCAAGCAAGAGAGTGGAAGATCAAACCCTGTGGTAAAATCTGAGACATTATACTTGACTTTTATGCATTTCTTCATCATAGCTTTTTGGAAATTTTTTATAAATTAGGTAGCTCTGGGCAGGGTAAAATTTTACCTTTAAATTGCATCTAAACTACTGCATAAAAAATGTTTAAGTGACAAACCAGTGCAAGAGAACTGTGACCAAGAAAAACAACAGGTAGCATACTGAAATCCCAGTGCCTTGTAAAAAGTAAAACACTTGGAAGGTTCAGGTTGCCCACACTTGGACATCTTGTCATTTTACTACATGGACTGCATGTTTGTCCAGCCTTTAGCAAAGGCCTCATGGAATAGGAATGAGCTAGACGGAAAAGGAAATCAAGGACAGATAGATGATTTTATGGGAAAACCAACCGGGGGGGTAAGAAGTGACAGCTGAGTGCTTAAAAATTACTTGTGAAAACAGCAGAAAGACCTATTGAGCAGAGCATCCCAGAGAGGACCCAGAAAACATGCACCAAGGCTGGTGCTTTAGTGTGCATGTGTAACTGAGATGTACCTTTGACTTCAGAGCAGGTTGTCGGTGGTAGTTTTTGTGCTCATGTTCACTCACAGGACAGGTTCACTTATCTTCATATCCTGTACTTCTGATCACCAGTCATTCAGACTGGGCCACCAGCTACTGTGTCACAATTTCCTATGAAAGATCACACGTGAATTTCACTTTGATGTGTCAGGACTCATTCAGGAACAGAGTCAATAAATTTCAATTACCTTGCTGTGTAAACCCAGTTAATGTTTAAAAAACCCACACCCTATAGCAAAGCACAAAACCAAAACCAACCAAAAAAACAATATTCCTCACTACTTGCATTTTCAGTAGTGAGGCTACTGGACCTCCAACAAGAGCACAGTTTGCTTTTATTTTAGATGCATTGTGATAGATGCAAAGCAGATTACTTATGGAAAAGTAATACCCATTTCCATATGTACTTTTCTACAAAAGTGGGACGAAAAGCTGTCTGGATATTTGTTTCAAAAAAGAAAATACTTTTTCATATATGGAAAAAATACCATTAACCAAGTCAGTATTTTTGGATCATAAAGGTATTGATGACAGCAAAGTTAGAAGGACAAACAAAAGTAATGAGCAACACAAACCAGAAATCTGAACTACAGCTGTCAAAGCAAATAGCAAGAAAATGAAACTGTCTGATTGAGTTCAACCTTCTACACTTCAAATAATTTCTTGTCAACCTTTTCTCTGTAAGCTGTAGTAAAAGCTTACTTAAATCATCCCTGCTGTCATCAATCCTGT
Source organism: Anthoscopus minutus (assembly GCA_013399455.1). Lineage (NCBI taxonomy): Eukaryota > Metazoa > Chordata > Aves > Passeriformes > Paridae > Anthoscopus > Anthoscopus minutus. The sequence goes on along the minus strand of VWYI01016901.1, from coordinate 32,275 downwards.
TTTCAGCACTGCAATTGGAAAGATGTACTACCAGTAATCAATTAGAAAACACTACTGCTTTTATAGTGCCATGGCCCATGAAACAATAGTGCCAATATCAAGACTACCTTCTCCTTCGTAGTGTCCTTGATACCAAAAATGAACCCCAAGAGGAGCAAAATAGTAAGTAACATTTTGTATGTGCCTCATTTTCTTTTTCTGAGAACTGAATTAACATAGTTCTGAAAATCTAAAGGAAGCAGAAGAAAACGAATGTCTGCCTTTTTCTGTGATTCATTTCAGTGTATGTAACTAACTGGTAAATCTCTTTCAGCCTTTTCTTAGTTGGCTGAAGAGCAGATCCAAATTAGCAACTTATCTAAGTTAAATAAAGAGAATTCTTATAGTATACATTGTAGGAAAGGCAGGAGAGAGGGGGAAAATACTGATAAGTGTTGCTTCAAGGCATTAGTTGTCTATGGTTTACCTAGTAAGTGCTGATTTTCATTCAGAATGTTTTGTCACCACTGCTTTTCAGGGTACTTGGTGTGGAGAGGCCCAGCTCCCTCACTGAGGACTCTTAATATGATTCAACACGCATTGCCCAGCTCGAATTTAATGAGAATTCATACTAGGGGCTGGAGAGAATTGCATAAATTTGGCTATGATTCATGCTGCTTATTAACTAAATGCTTCAAGTGTTGCCAGTTGAAGAGGCCATGTTTCAGTCAGCAAGTTCATATATCAGGCTCTAGTGATCTGGGTCTTTGATGCACATTCATGGATGTGACAGTCTAAAGCAAGACTCTTTCAGGTGACACAGGAGGTGAAGCCTGCAGTGGCCCATGAAAACAAAAAAAAAATTTAACACTATGATTTTATCAAACCATAACTATTAGGTTGTGAGGGTTTTTTCCATGTTATCAGAACAGTTCCATTGTTGGGCTTTTGGTTTGTTTTTGACAGTAATATTAGCATAACTCATCATATCCATGATGAGCTGTCACACCTACTTCACTGAAAAGCTTTAATACATACATGCATTTCAGAATCAAATTTTGCATGCTTATCAAGGTGTTCATTTGTTCTTGTCATAATTTGCTTAGGTGATGCTGAAATATGGTTTGCTGAAAAACTCTTTGCTTAGTAGACTCAGAAATATTTGGGGTTTTTTTATTGCTACCACTGCGGATGCTCCCTCCACTACCACTTGCTGAGGATATTCTAGCCTCATCCTGTGAGGCCTGAGGCCAAGATTTCAAAACAGAACAGAATTTCCCATGCAGGTGGAAGTAGAGCAAACCAGCCCTGTGATTTGGCAAGGTTTTCTATACAATTTATGTTTGTACAGTTTGCCTTGCAAGCTTTGTATAGTGATGCTATTTAAATGACTGTTAAAATGATTTTTCCAGCATTTGTTCCTGGCCTTTCCATACAAATTTTAGACTGTGGCAGTGTCACTGTGCTTGGTTTTAATGAAAACACTTTTATCAGCAGTAAATCATGTAAGAAGATCGCTGAAAGTAGAGAGGTAAGGTTTCCTATCTTTCAGATGAAAGAGAGTAGAAACGAATAAGATAGTCACCAGGAAAAAAACCAAAACAGGCAGGACCTTGGAGACTAGACTGCAAAATGATAAGAAAGTGTAGGTAGGTGTGCAACATGCTAAGCTTCAGGAGGAATTTTTGTCAAAGGACTCTTCAGAACAAACACTGAGCCGAAAGATGGTCACAAAGAATATAAATGTTGTAGAAGAAAAGTCTTGAATCTACACAAATTAACTGGATTCACCTTAAGAAGCCTTGCTTTTTTTGCTGAGGAAACTGAAAGGAGATTTCTATACACAAAATAAATTAAAGGGAATCATTCTGTATAAATAATTCTCTGTTTCCTGCTTTCATCCATGAATGTCTGGCAGAAGGGGAGGTAATTTTCAGCAATGAGAGAGTTTACCTAATCTTCTCTAATATCTGGCTTTATCCTTAGGGAGAAATGTTCAGAAATGGTTGCCTCTCTTTAACCCTATATTAATCTTTTCCTCCCAGATATCTAAAAAATTTGAAAATAAACAGTACATATTTGCAAAAGGAGAAAGGACTTTGGTAATGTGCAAGGGAGAGTTTTAAGAAACAGGACTGAACATTGAGGCAAGCAATCAGCAGGATATTTCATGGACTTGGGAGCAGGTGCTCCAGGAAGCTCACATGAGCAATCCGAATGCAAAAGAAGCTCTCAGATTAAAAGGCAGTGCTTGTTCTTTGTTTGAATTGTAAGCCTAAACACTGCTGCCTCCATTAAGGGCATCATCTGGATACCCTCTCACTTCCAGCAGAGATCTGATGGCTGGCAGAGAAGATACATGGCCAAATCACAATCAAAGTCAGTGGGACAGTTGGGTATGCAAAGAAGCCGACTGGAATTCACATATGTAAGAAGCATAGGGTGAGGGAAACATTAGGCTCAACAGCTTTGGAAAGGATGTGGCTCTCGGCAGAGGTGTGGAAAGAGCTGGGAAAAAAAGTTTAAAGAGGAATGGTGGGGAAAAACCTAGGTCCTTGGCAGCCACCCTATAAAAGTAGGAAGAAACTGGCAGCTGCATATTCGACAAAATGGCTCTGAACCAGAAAAGAAAGACAAGATGACAAAACTCTCTGTTCCTCCAGAGATTGCTCCAGCTGTGGACACCAAACCTCTCAAAGAGTTGCTCCATTTACAGAAGTGACAAGAGATATATGTGTGGCAGATGAAAGGGTTTCCACCCTGCCTTCTGAATCTTTTACAAATGGATTAGGGAACAGAGCGTGCAGTGTCTGGTCTTTGACATTTGGGTTGCTTTTAAAATTTGTGGATATTCTATCAAAACCTCCTCTATTTAAGAGTAATTTGAGAAAGCAATCAATTCGCACTTACTACTAGAAACATAAGAGTGTGCTTTCAAGAATAACCTGTGACAAAATGGATAAAGATGTATGTGGAATATGTTAAACTATGTGTAGGGACACATTTTAAAATGTTCAAATTAGAATATTTAACAGTTCTGCTTATTCAGTGAAAATCATTTGAGAAAACCTGACTTCATAAGATTAACACATTTTTTCCTCTTATTCTTTTCTTTCCTTTTTTTCTCTTTTTTTTTCCTGGAAGCAATGGAATTGACAGTCTGTAATTTGGGGATAATATATGCACGATTTCAGCTCTCACAAGTCACTTTTTTAATACTCTTGCAATAGTGAATAATGATCTGTGGAGTTCAGCTTGAAAGTTTGGCAAAATGGGTTTTTTCTGCACCTAGTTGTTTAAGGATTTGTTCCAGTGACTTCAAAATGGATGTACTTGGCTGTATAAATTATTGTACTTGGAGTACTTCTTACTTCTTGGGATGTTGTTTCCTCTTAATTATATTGGATAGAAAAAGGTATAATTCATATTCATTTTAATATATTATTTTAAAGGCAAAATGAAAATTGTAATGTGAAACTGTTTTGTGCTTCCACATATGGCCTCTAGAGGGAAATAATCTTTCAGAGCTATAGAAAAAAGAGACTTATTTCACTTCTCTGTCAAATCATGCTCCTCATAATAATCATAATTACCACTGGCAGTGCAGAGGGATGCTAGAACTCATTGTGTCATTCAATCAATAAAATGCTGTGCTCAAAATTTTCAAGACAGTTTGTTCTTAAAAGTGTCACACAAGCATTTCTATTTGTGTTTCATTATGGTATAAACTGTATAACTGGACCATATGTTCAGCTGAAAGTAGGATTTCTTCCGAAATTCTCTCTACTATCCTAGAAATAAGCAACAATAGAAAAAATATTTTTGTTTCCTTGCCGATTAAGAGATTTCATAGGTCTTAGAACTGTATAAATCTGAGGAGATCTTCAGTCTTTCCAAATACTTGTTTCATTTTACCTTCATGTACCTCATGAAAGTGTATGTTATGCATATTTGCAATATAAATTCCATTTGTGTTAATACTTTAGTATTAACTCCTGGCAGCCATCTCTAAAGATATGTAGATAGGAAGACCAGGCAATCTTGGGTCCCAATGTTTAAATCTTTTCGTCAAGTAGAGAATTGATCCAGTGGATACAAATTTAGCTTGACTAGGTTAACAGTCAAAAGTTTAGAGTTCTAGTTCCAGCAAGATCTGTGAGGAAAAAGAGGGGAAGCCTCATTCCAGTCCTATCCATATCTTACCTATTACTTGACATAGTCATTGATTCAGTTAGTGTTCTTCAGAGCAGAAATTTCAGCCACAAAACTTCCTTTCCAGATGACCATTCTAATCAATAGTCTACTTTGTCAAGCTCTTTCTTGTGCTGTCTGTAGCACAAGATACCATGAATTCTCTTCTGTTTGTAAGAAAATCTTCAGGAGGATGGATTGTGTGCCATCAACATGTATAGCCACCAGAGAGTGCAGCCAAGCTAATGGACCTTGAAAGAAGTATGTGTTTTTGCAAGATGAGAAAAATTTATGTCCTTCTTCTCCCAAAGTTCTAATCACAGGCCTTTTATGTTAAATAACTTTTGTTTTCCTTAGAGTTCTCACTAGCCTGGGTTGTTTTTTTGAAAAGTGGTGGCAACTCCTGGGTTGTCTGCAGAAGTCTGATCCAGAAGGAATACTTTGAGAATGAATCTTCCTATAGAACATCTAGGAACATAAAATTTCTTCAATATGATAAAGGATAAAAGCATGAGATGGATAACAAATTTTGCAATATATTCAAGGTCAAAGCACTTCCAGACACAGATGGAAGCATAGATTTAAACACCTGCCTGCAGAATCTGAAAATCAAAATTCAAGACTCCTATGGAATCTGGATCAAGAAGTCATAACTTCTAAGAATGATATCTGAATTCTGATTGGTCCTGACCAGAATTTGCTAGTAGATTGAAAACATACTTCCAAGATTTTTCTAAATATACTCAATTAGGTACAGTCAGAATGAGAATTTGGAGTTTGATCTGAAGGAGAGCAATTTAAAACATTTTATTTGTGCAGAATATGATATTTGTTGCTGCTTTCAGAGAATATAAATTAATAGAAAAATAGCATGAGAAACAGGTCTAATTTCTTGTAATAATTATCAGTTTAAATTTGAAAAGTTTGAAATATTTGGAGTTAGATAAATATTCTTGACTAATATGCTGCATTATTGGCAAAAATTTTACTCTTGCCTTTTCCACAGACAGTCTGTTTCATTCTTAAAACTAGACTGTGTTTTCTTTCATAGCAGACTGTGTAGAAGCTCATTAAAATGCAAACAGATTTGATGATGATGCACTGTTATGAGCTACCCACCGCAGTTGCAGTTCCATTTATCAAAATTATCAAATGGCTGCCATTCCTGCAAGAGGAAGAAGCCTTACACGAGTACTACATACCAGCAGTAACTTCTTTGGATGCCTGCCTTATTCATGCATTACTTACCTACTCAGCCGATGAAGTCACTGCATTTATTCACATGATAATAAAATTGGTCTTGGAGAACAATGGGATTACCTATCCACATTCCTGAGGTCTTTAGTGCTTTTCCAGATCCTGTTGCACAATTCCCATCTGCCTGTTAATTGGAGTGGAGGCCGCACTGCCGCTGGTGGCTGACAAGCATAACCTGGGGGCTATGCTGCAAGGGCAGCATTGGGAGTCTTGCAGTGAGAGCAGCAGAGCCCTTCTAGCCTGCTTGCCAGAGCATCCTTTTTCTGATCTGAAGGATGATGAATTCACAGACATTTAAGGTTGGAAGCTCTAATACCACTAGGAGTTATGTAAAAAGAAGGCAAGGATTTTTTCATAAATAATAGGAGCAAAATTTGTCCGTATCTGTTCACCCATGTTGATTAACTGGGTGGATGCACGCGGGATTTGCTGCTTTGCCTGCAGGTTAATTGCTCCATTTTGAGCTCCAAGGGGAAAACAGGAGGAGGGATGGAGGGGAGGAGAGATCCTAACAGAGATGGCACTGTGGCCCTGGGAGAGAACCTGTGGGGCCGGTGGATGTGCCCTGAAGGAACAGCAGGGAGGGTCTGTTATGGACTCACCATAAACCCCATTCCTTGTCTCCCTGCACTGCTCAAGGGAGAAGAGATAGACAGCTGGGAGTGAAGAAATTATATTGAGCCTGGAAAGCAAATGGCTGGATGGTCAGAAGGTGTTTCATTCCTTCTCTTTGTTTCTGACCACCATTTCTGTTTAACTGAAAATAAACTAGCTTGCCCCAGGTTGAGTCTGTTTTGGTAAGGGATCTCCCTGTCTTTGTTTTGATCCATAAACTTTTATATCTCATTTTCTGCCCCTGTCCTGTTGAGGAAGAAAAGTGTGTGAGCAGCTGGGTGGGCACTGGGCAGATGGCCAAGGTCAGCCCACAGCAACACGTCTGCATTTGTGTAGCTTCAGCGCTGACACCCAGTTTTGTGTGTTCACTCTTACTAATAACCACTGACAATTTTGAGCTTTCAGGCATCAGCTCATGGCAATTTCAGGTAATGCTACTGTTTATTAGTTGACCATGTGGCATGATTTAGTACACTCAGTGATGTTAGTGGCATGGTAAAAAGTATGCACAGTTTTTTAAAGCATTTCATAGTAACAAATATTGCCCTTATGATTCCTCTCACTCAAAAAACATGTCACAAGGAAAATGTAAAATTTAGTAATCCATTCCAATTTATGAGCTGCTAGCAGTAGTTAAGGGTGATGTTTGGAACTATAAATTACCATGCATTGATGGTAGCTAGCAATTTTATTTATTTTTCCCTGTGAAGCTTCCTGTTGTGTTTAAACTGTTGTAATCTTTAGAAGTAGAAGTGCACGGGGTCTGTCTTACAGTAAAATTGCAAGACACACTAAGCCATCATCAGATGCAGGAAAAACAACTTTCTATTTTTTCTGCTTCAAATAGTTATTAAACTACATATATGGGGGGGTTTGTGGTGGGGTTTGGTTTATGTTTTTTGCCTAGAAGAAGAACAGCAGTTACCACTGTCTCCAGCAGTGCTATGTGAGGAGTTCAAGAGAAAAAAATAAACTAAGCTGAAACATACTCTTCAAATAGAGATGTACTAAAGGGATTGTGATATGTTCAAATTAAATGAAACAGTTTTCTAGGCCCTTAGGAAATGCTAATATGGAAGCAGCCATACAAGAGAAAAAATCCATAGTTGATCTGGAGACCAGGGCTAAGCACCCTGAAAAAACAACTCGCAGGATTGAAGTTAGCAGAATCTGGGGTGTTTCCTTCTGTTCTCAATTTGATTTGATGCAAATGCTTTCTAATTACTGCATTTAAAGTTGAAAGACTTGCCTCTGGAATAGCCTGGGCTTTTTCCAGCTATTTCTTTCTTCAAAGTCACGCTCAGCATGAGCCAGGCTAGCTGGTGTCTGGCCTGAAACTTCTACCCTGATTATAATGAGAGTCAGGCCCAGGCCTTTCATGTCATTGGAAAGAGAACAAGCCCAGAGTGTGCATTTCTGAAGGTGATGCAGTGTTGTCCAGAAAGCTCAAATGATATTTTTGTTTCAAGATTTCAGTTAAATAAGGCCATTCCTTGGGAGTTACTATGTTAATCAGTGTATTTGCACTGTGTGCATACAATCCTCCTGCTGAAAATTAGAGCTCTTTGTTGAACAAACAGAAACATCTGCAGCAGCATGAGGTTCAACAGCTCTTTATTTAATGAAGGATATACGTAATAAATAAAATCCTTTTCTCCTGTCATGTTACTTCTGAATTTGTTTTTTATATTTTTGGTAATATCCCTATTAATTTTCATAGTGGTCTAAGAAAAAGAATGCCTGGATTAAAAGCAATTCAGTATAAATTACAGTGTTCATCTGCAGGAATTTCAGTAACATAAATTTGTGCCAAATTTGTCAGCTTTTCCATTGGCATGAACTGCCCCTTCAAATGGAACAGTATGTAATCCTTTGTGTTAAACAGTTAAGAGAGACATTACTGGTGCTTTATTTCTCTACACTTTTACAGCTTTTTTTCTTTCTTCTGTTTTAAGTAAGATGAAATGCATAATTTGAATACAAAATGTGAACATCTTTACCACCAGTGTCCACCTTCTGAACAATGTTTCTGAATGTTTCAGCTGAAGTGTAGCTAACAAATTCTTCTGGTTTTTTTTTTAATGCAAGTCTGAGTTAGTTTTAAGAGCAGAATTTATGGAATAGAAAGCAAATAAATAAAATATTTGTTTGATTTTTAAGAGCAGGGTTTTCTTCAACTATGCCATAGCATAGGTTTTATATGAAGCGCGGGTTACTGGCGCATTTCCTGTGTGGAGTCCCCTCACCCTTCACCCAAGAAAGTGAACAGAGAAGATAATGACTCCTCCCCATGATGGTATTGTTTCTTTCCTTCTAACCCTGCTCAAAGAGGCCTTGGTTGGTGGAGTGGTAAACATGTAGGCTGGGTAGGAAAACACAAGATGGGTCAGGAGCTTGGAGAGCCACCAGCGTTGACAAAAGAAAGTGTTCAACAAGAGTCCTGTAATGTGCAGGCCTGACTTTGCCTCTGGGAATTTCATGAATTATTTCCTGCAGCCTGACACATGGATGTCAAGAAGATGTATGCAGAGACTGACAGACACAGGTAAATTCTGTTAGAGTCCTACAGAACTATGTCACTGTGAGAGTGTCAGGGAGGGAATCATTACAACTGTGAGCTCACAGCCTTAATGTAGCTTTTCTGGGCTTCATACAAGTCAGTCATCCCCACTGAAGTTTTATTTCTAGCTCCTAGTATGTTGTTGACCTTGCCCTCACAGCTTAAATGACTAATAGTTTTTCTAATCTTTCCTCTAGATATTATTATCAAAAAGTATTTCTAAAGCACCAAAGGAAACAGTACAAAGCACAGGAAGAGAATCATCACCCTGGATGTCCAACTAATTTCTTTAATGATGCTTCTTGTACTGTTTCAGAATAAGTTTCTTTTTTTCTTTAAAAAACAAACCCAAGTATTTGTCTCAGACTTGCATTCCTCTGATCACTGTTCAAGGCATCACTAGATTTTATCTTCATGCCTTTGACAAAAAGTGGTGAGTGCTTACTTTTCATATTGTCAGCTGACATCAGAATTCAGAACTACATAAGCACTCATAAATTTCAAAAATAATTGAAAGATTGTGCTATTTGTTGATATTTTTTCAGTATGCTCAAACCGGTTCATCCAATTCAAGGCACAGAAGATGCAGACTTTACTGAAGGAATCTTTGACCTTGAGGAAACAATCACAGAAAGAGTACAAAAGTCCCTCAGTTACAGCTGATACGAGATGAAGATGCAAATGATGTAGACTGTGCTGTTATCTTGAGATACCCCATATTTTATTTTCCTTGAGAATCATCATTTAATTGGCCACACTGCATTGAGTAGGTGAATGAGGGCAAGGTGGAATAACAAATAATGTTTGTATTGGGAAGTGGTGAGATGTGACAGAAGAAATTAATGGGTGTAAGAGAAAGGAAGAAGGTGAAATAGAAGGATCAGGTACGTGTTTTTATTTCAATATTTTTGCAGGTATTTTGGGGTTGATACACCTGGAATAATAACTCAGAAAAATCTGTACATATTAGCTTCCAGAAAACATGACAAATGTTTGCTTCTTTTTTTTTATTTTTTTCTTAATACCTGTTATATAAAAAGAAGCGGATGTGGAAGGATTCAATGGATTGCTGTTCCCTGGGAATGGAGCAGTCAGGAGTTCACAGAGACAAATCCATATGCTCTTCTAGATGAGATTTTCTTTCACTCTCTCTCCTATTTTATTTTTTATTTCCTTGTGGTATGATAGCTATTCCTGTTCAATGTGTGAGTGATAGCTACTAATTAACTGCAGTTTTGGTTAAAAGGGAAAATGGAAACCAAATAAGGTCATAGAATCATAGAATGGTTTGGGTTGGAAGGGACCTTGAAGATTGTCTAGTCCCGACCCTGCTGCCATGGGCAGGGATATTTCCCAGTCGACCACTTAGTCAAGGCCATGTCCAACTGGCCTTGGACCCTTCCAGGGATGGAGCATCCACAGCATCCCTGCGCAACTTGTTCCAGTGTCTCACCACCCCCACAGTAAATATTTTCTTCCTAATATCCAACCTAAACTTCCCCTCTTTCAATTTGTGCCCATTACTCCTTGTCCTATCAGTACAGTTCATCATGAAGGGTCTCTCTCTGGCTGCCCTGTAGCCCCTCTTCATACACTGGAAGTTTTCTATTATGTGTCCATGCAACCTTCTCTTCTCCAAGCTGAGCAGCCCCATTGGCTTTTTGGGCTATAAGCCTACACTGCTGCCTCATGTTGAGTTTTTCATCAGCCATCACCCCTAGGTCCTTCTCCACAGGCCTACTCCCAATCACTTCTCTGCCCTGCCTGTGGGTATTCCTGGGATTGCCCTGACCCATGTGACCCATGTACAGGACCCTGCACTTGGCTTTGTTAAACCTCATGAGGTTGCCCAAGCCCAGCTCTCCAGCCTGTCCAGGTGCCTCTGGATGCCACCCCTTCCCCCAGCACACCCCACACAGCTCGGTGTCATCAGTGAACTCGCTGAGGGTACCCTCGATCCCACTGTCCGTGCCACCAGCAGGATGCTGAGCAGTGTCAGCCCCAGGGCCGACCCCTGAGGGTCACCACTGGTCACTGGTGTCCCTGTGGACAATGAACCAATGACCACAACTCCTTGAGTGCAGCCATCCAGCCAGTTCTTCATCCCCAAGTGGTCCATCCATCAGATCCATGCCTCCAATTTGGAGACAAGGATAGCATGCAGGACAGTGTCAAACACTTCTCATAGGTCCAAGCAGACAATATCAGTTCCACTGCCCCGTCCACCAACACTGTAGCCCCATAACAGCACATCACCAAATTTGCCAGGCATGATTTCCCTTTATGAAGCCATGTTGGCTGTTACCAACCACTTTCTTGTTTTCCATGTGCCACAGTCTAATTTCCAGGAGAATCTGCTCCATGATTTTGTCTAATACAGACGTGAGACTGACCAGTCTGTAGTTCCTCAGGTCTTCTGCTTTCCCCTGTTTAAAAATGGAAGTTTTATTTCCCCTTTTCTTGTCAGCAGGTGCTTTAGCTGACTGCCATTTTTTTCATAAACATAGACAGTGGCTTAGCAATTTTGTCTGCCAGCTCCCTCACAACCTGCAGATGAATCAGGTCCCATTGACTTGCACATTCAGGTTCCTTAGGAGGTCTCAAATCTGATCCTCTCCTACAGTGGTTTTAGGGTCTTGATTCTCCCAGTCCCTGTATTTGCCTATCCTACCTGGGCTGGAGTGGCTAGAGCACTTGTCATGGAAGACTGAGGCATAGAAATCATTGAGAACCTCTTTGTCTCTTTTGGGCCATTTTTGCCCCAATTTCTCTTTGCTGGGATTCATTGCTTCCCAAGATACCCAAATGAGAAAAAAGTTCTGTAGGAGGATGTTAAAGGCGAGAGACAGATTGGCAAGGATAGTAGCCTGAACAGGCAAGTTAACCCAAATAACAGTTATTCATTTTTCCTAACAATTTTGATGCAAGTAAAATTTACTGTGTGACAATAATTCACTCAGCTTTTCCTGTCTTATGGTAATATTCAAGACATTTCTTTCTCGACTCTCTTCTGTCAGCCACAGAAGAAAGGAGAAAAAAGCATATTCTGCTTTCTGGAGTCCACAAATTAAATGATAGCAGAATGTTTTGTGGTTATGTTCTTTAAAGGAGGATTTAGAAAAGCAATCCATACTAGTATTATATTTGCTTTTTAGATCTTAGATGGGCTTGTTTGCCTTTCTGAATATTTCTGGCCAGATTGTGCATCTGTGATACTATCAGACTTTTGTCATAAATATTATCAGAGTTTTGGTATTCTTGCCAAAATGATTCTGTTCTAATCAGAGCTAAGTAACTTTGGAAAGTTTCAGAGATTTGTTAGAAAAGTTTCAGGGTGGGGTTTTGTGCATAAAACATACCAGCTCTTTAAACACTGTTGACCCCTTTGTTGGTTATTCCATCTAACAGTTTTTTTCCCATTAGACAATCCTAATTCCATGAAATCAGAGATTTTACATAAGGCCGAAGTGCAGAAGGAGCAAAGGGTTCTGATCGCAGCTGACCTGCATCTTTTGAGGCTTTATTCTCCTCCTGAAATAAACAAAAATGTAACAGCTCTTAGAAAAATGAAAACTAAACCATGCTAAAGGGAATGTGTATCTCTATTTCTCCTCACTTGTACCAAGCAGTACAAAAGTTGAGAGTTCAGAGGTCCCCTCTAGAATGAAAATTATGCATTTCTAGACATCTGACTGCAAGTCAATGATGACTGCTTACAATGAAAGGACAAAATCTCTCTTAAACAAAAGGATGATAGGCTGGTATTTATGCAAAATGAAGGGTCACAGCAATCTAGTAGTAATTCCTTTTTTAAATTTCAAAGCCTAAAATAATTAGACACATCTTGCCCTCATTTGTACCTGTGCAAATCCTGTTATTTCCAGCAAGGCTTTACAAAAAAGACAAAACTTATCCCTTGCAAATTAAGAAATGAACACATAATGAGAAAGAAATTGGTTGCCTTCCATTTCCCAGGGTATTCATTTTTCGCTGATGAAAATTTTCTGCAGTCTTGTATTTTCTGTCTATCCATGATTAGAATCTGGATCACAGGTTGTAGCTACACTGTTGCAGCAAACACAGTCAATTTGGTTATATTTAGGTGTTTGATTTAGTACTAGTTTCCTACTGTCCTGGAGGCTGGGAAACATATTAATGTCCTCAAAGTGCAGGAGGTGTCCAAGTTGATATTTTTGTTTCATTCTTTGCTGAAATATGAAGATAATTGCATGCAAAGGTATTGTTCCCAGGAGAATCTGGGACAGTATTTGAGACTGCGACTGTGAAAACTGAACATCCTAGTTTCAGTTTTGGCATCCAGTTTCTGCAGGGTGCTGTGAGACTTCTGTTATTTTAAAGTACAACCAGCTGTGACCAGCTAAAAAATTAACTGGATCTCATAAGTACACTGAAGCTCTGAATGAACACCTCCCCCAACTCCAATGAAGGGAATAGAAATACAGGTGCATAGTGTCTTATGGATAAGACCCTACTGGGCAATTTGTGCACTCACTTGTGCTACTGTGGAATCCCTAAAGAAAATTTAATGCTCTGAATTCACATTACACTGATAAAAGAGGCTGATTAACAGTACAGAAAAGGGCAACACTTCAGATAGTGATTTAAGGGACCAGAGCATCACACAAAAAAAACCCAAAACAACAACAGCAAAAAAACCCAAAACAAAACACCAAAAAAAAACCCCACAAAAAACCCAAAACCAACACCAAACCAAACAACAAAAAAAGCCCCACCAAACAAGCCAAAAAAAATTATAGACATTTCAGATGAAATAGTTTGGCTTTTTTAAATCATACAAACACTTAATGTGACTTTGTGATATTTTTTCAATTTGTAATTTTATCTTCACCCTTATTAAAGCCCTTATTACAATAAGGGCATATACATCCCCTTATTACAAAAGGGATGATGGTCTGCTACCTACAAAAAGTATTCTCTCTAAAGAGCAATTACTTCTTTGCATTGAATCCTTAACACTGTATCATATAATTGCTGAAAGAGACTGAAAAGTTTTAACATATTTGTAAGCAAATATAATACAACTTTCTTTTGAAGAAAAATGTACTACACTAATATTAGTAATTGAATGTTTATTATAGCTTTCTCTGCCAAGATAAGGAGGAAAATTGTACACAGCCTAGTTTTAAATTACCTAATGCTGAACAATCTTTTTATTCTGTCCATCATAATTTTGCCTAAAATTAGAGTGCAATTTACAGTTCCATTCTTCTATCTGCATTGTTTTGCTATCAAGTGAAATTCCAAATATTCTATGCTGAAGCTTTTTATTTCTTCTGTTATGTTTTTTCTTATTTTTTTGTTGTGTTATTGATATTTTTAAATATAAGCTTATAAAAAGAGCAAAGTAAATACTTTACTGTGAAGAGTAGTATGGCTCATCCACACGAACCATAAATGGATGGCCTCCTTGTGGTCATGCAAACTTTGAGGAAATGTTGACCTTGAGATAGTAATATTTTTTTCTTTAAATGTAGAGCTTTAAAAAATAAAATATAAGGTACCACGGTGTTTATTGTCTCTGCTGCACAAATCTATGATTAGAGACTAGTATAACTAACTTCTGAAGTTTCAGTGCAAATGAAAGTTTCAGACAGGTTTTCCATAGTGTTTTGACTGCATTTTGAAGGTATTTTCTTCCACACCACAATCGTCAGTTATGGGGCTTTTTTGCTTCTTATTCACATATTTTATATTTTTATTTAATGGAAAGTGTTTTATTTGTGGCATTTTAAAACAGATTTTATTTGTAGGAAATCAGGAAGTGATGTTATTTTCTTCTGTAATTAATTTACTTAGGCTTGTTCTCTGCAAGGGTCAACAGACCTGAAATACTCTTGTTATAAAAAGTTTCATTGTATGTATCCATGCTTCTGGAGCAGAGGCCTTCATTTTGTCTAATGCTTCCTAATACAATCACCTCTGTGGGATTCAAGAGTCTGGTAAAGTTGAGAAGGAGAGGATTTGAGTTGGGAATGTAGCCCCAAAGTCATCTATAACCCATTTCTGTGCAACACATTAATTCTTCCATATTTCAAATAGTATTTATCTGAAGTATATGCAATGAGTACTCTATTAATCTATGCAGAGTCCTTTGTGGAGATTACCGAGGAAATGTTTTTTCCTATAAAAATTTTGGAAAATAAGGCAAAAATTTACATAAAATAACATACTTTTTGTATTTTTTACCATAATTTGACATTTATAATGGTGATAATAAAAAGGATGTAAAACTACCTGAAGACAATATAAAATCCACCAATACATTCACTTTCAGATGGCATCACAATGTACATATTTTTTCAACACTGAAAGACTATTTTAACCATGATATGTTATCAAAACTGCTTAAATAATTTTAGACTGCATCCATAATAGAAGTTCGCACTTAAAGACCATCATTACTATTATATTATTGAAATGTTACTTATCTATAAGTGTTCAAAATATTTCTGTATGAGCAACATGTATCTCGGATGTTGAGCAAGTACTTTGATTAGCAGCTGTATATTGATAAATAGCCCCTGAGGTAATTTTATATCCTGCGGAATAAATGCACAGTGAAACAGACTAAATCAGATTAGGGAATCATTTACCTGCCAACCATTAGCACACAGCAGTTTCTGAAGCTGTGATCTGCAGTTAGCTTGGTGTAGATCAGTTTATTAACTTGTATGAATGTTTAGAGAGTTTTTTAATACAGTTTCTGTACATTTCCTCTAACAGTGGTGAATTCTGATGTCTCGTTCCTAAATCTTTTGCTGTATCAGTGTAGCCAGGAAAAAATGAGTGAGAGCCAGCTAAAGAACCTGCAACTGAGATGATGAGGTATGTGTACAATGAGTGCTGCAGTTGTGATTTAAGTGTATTACTTGACCATATGTGCACTGTTATGCAATGTAATGCTATCTTTTTTTTAAATTTTTGATCACTTCACTAGAGATGTCTGTGGCAGACAAAGAATGTCACCCTACTAATTTTTCAGCATCTCATTGCCTTGAATGACTTGTAAAGACACAGAGGAAACTTGACAAGTGTGAAAGCCAAATTACATGTTCTGAAGATATAAGTTTAAAAACTAAGTGGAATTATACAAAAATTTATAACTTTGGTATGAAAAAACTTCACAGTTTGTTATTTAAAATAGGAAGATAATTTCTCATCTGCTTGACTTAGAATTATTAGTTCAGATTTTTAGTGTAATTGCTTTTTTTTCAGTAGTTCCTAGATGGTGTATGTCTTTTCCATGAGCGGATTCTATTCAAATTGTGTAAAATATTGAATTCAAACAGATTCAACAAGCCATTAACAAAACACTGTGTGAGGAGTACAGAAAAACATTTTTTATTCATTTTGAAAATTTACAGGGCTATTATGTGTCTCTAAACCCTTCAGCTATTTTGTACCTTTCTCTGAAATTATATTTTCCTGCAGCTGGTGGACTAAAACTATGTCACTGAAGGTTCCTTGTGTCCTTTCTTAATTTGCTTATTTTGCAAGTGTCTTATTCTTTGAGGAGATGAGAACATGCCACTCATCTATCCTGTTGGTTGTGTAAAGTCACAAATTCACAGCTGGGGTAACTTTGCATTGTTTGCAGGATCCAGAACATATTTTACACTCTGATATGAGATCTGCTGTGACAGTATGGCTGATGCACTAAGGGGGAGAAGTGCTTGTATTATTCATTGGAATTAAACATAGGTATTGCAATTACCCAAACCCTAGCAAAGACTACAGAACTTTGAAATCAGAAAATTCATTACAGCTGACATTTGACCCCATTGTCTATTCTGATGAGTGATTTTAAGCTCAGTTTTGCTAATCTTCTTTAATCTTAAAAATTTAGGTAACCTATGACTCTGTTCTTGATGTCTGAAAAATGTCTTTCCTTCTTATGCCTAAGTATGAAGACTGGAATTCTGAGTGGACCACATTGTATTTTCTTGCCTATAGAAAAGGCTTTGGATTATTGTTAGGAAGAGAGGATAAAAAAAGGATATCCAAGTACAATGAAAAATTGTACCTTCTATCTATACGGTAGGAAAATGGAATATTAAAATGCAAATGAGATACACAGCTCTTAATAGCAAAATAATTAAAGTTACTTACTCTGTGAACAAGCCATGAAACAAACATATTTATGCCATGTTAAGAGACTTCAACAGACTGTTCAAGGGTGAACCTACTTAAAATAAGGAAAACTAAAGGCCTGAGTTCTCATTGTTCTCAGCAAACATCCACTGTTAGAAACAACATTTTCAACAGAAAATGGATTTTGTGGGACAAAATACACATTTAGATATATAATTTTCTGGTAAGGTTATATTGGGAGAGTTCAAATAATGATCTAAGGGTTCGTTTTATTTTGAGATGGGATTATTTCTGTCTAATATAAAAATTTATTTTACTTTAGGGATCTTTGGTCTGGAAGTAACGACACCTTTTTAGTAGTTGGTTTTTTAGTTATATTTTGCAATTGACCCAAGGCTCAATTTCTTCATTGTGGGATCTCTGCAGTAGTCTTTTGGCCAACAAGGGAGGAGGAAGATTTTCTTTTCTTCTAACTTGTTTTTATGTTTACATTCCGTTGGCTTTTTTGGTTGCTTGTTTGTTTTTTTTTTTAATTTATTACTTATTTATAAATTGCTTTCACACAAAGTAAATGAGTAAATTCAAAGTAATTCTGTATCCTGAATGGTGGTATTCGAATGAATTGTCATCATGCAGGAATGAGAGCTGGTCAATGCTCAAAGACAGTCATGGAAAGCAAATTGATTCCTTTCAACTAGTGAAGGAGCAGCAAGCAGTACTTAAAGCAGTATACCGCTGTATAAATAATGATCTTTCTCAAATACAATATGGCATTCTTATTATCCCACCTTGAATAGGAGCTAATAGAACAAAAAAGACAAGATAAGAGCAGCAGAGATAGTCAGAGGTGTGAGAGAAATTGAGGAGACTATTTCACTTCACAACACAAAAGAGGAGTATGCTGAAGGCTGATATACTGCCACTCAAGGAATGGCTTTCAGAGAATGCCCCAAAGCAAGAGGTTAGGTGCAACAAATGAAGCTATCAGGCTTCATCAGGTGATATCATTATCACCTTTAAGAAAGAAATAACCAAACAGAGTATGACTAGTATGAAAATGAATTGTCTGCATTAAAGATGAAGAGAAATAATTGGCTGGAATCAAACATAATGGTCTAGTTACAGCCTATGGCTTCATGAGTCTCTATATTATTGCAGGTTTGGGAGTGACCATTTTTAGACAGAGTTTAAAGGAGCTTTTGGTCTGTCTCACTGAGGAAGAAACAGCTCCTTAGGCTTTATCCCTCCAGGAATTGCTATCTTGTGTCCTTAGATCAAACCTCATTTTATTGTCAGCTGCTGACCATCAGATTGATAATAGGACTGTGATCACAGCCTTCATTACTCTCTGCATTCTTAGCCATAGCTCTGACAATTGTCATTTGTTTTTTATCTGAGATTGGACAGTTGATGGTTGATGTGTACATGTTTCTGTTTCCTCAGACTGATGTGCATTTAATTTAGTTCTGGACTTCATTCAGCTGTTTTGTTTTGCCAAAATGCCCCCCAGGGTGAGTCCTACAGCCACAACTCTTTCCAGATTTGCTTTCGATTTGCAAATCCTATATCTGTAGCAGGAAAAAGCACTCACTTTTCTCAGTGGGAGTGTTTGTCAGACCTTTTTTGGCAGCTGCATTTCATCACTGGCCTCCCACAAATAAAGATGGGGAACTTTTTACATTGGTAGGCTCGGGCCAAAGAGGCTTTTTCTTATTGTACACATCAACACTTGTAGATTTCAGACACTGAAGGAAAAGAACACTGGTCTCCAGTTCTGGCAATACTGTTAAAAACAATTCTTAGGATCTGAGAATCTGACTGAGATCTTAACTCATGATTGCTTCTTTGCTGAAATAGGAGGTTAGCGCTCACTTCATACTGGTTTATTGGAGTTCTTCACTCTCCCCGGGAGCTTTGCCCTGGTTTCTCAGCTTCTCAGCAACTGCTGCTAAGCCAGGACCGCGTGGTCGGGCAAGTCCGGGCAGGCTGCGGTCGGGGCTGCAGTGAGTGAGGACTTCCCCTTGCAAGTTGGAAAAGCCAGCTTTACCTCCTGAATGTTCCTCTTTGCAGAACCCAGACGAGGCGAAGGAAAGATGCAAAGTCCGTTCTGAGTTTCAGGTTCCGATTTTATTCCATTGGCGAGACCAATAGAGACTCTAGGAAACCTAGGACGAACCCCGCCCGCTCCTCCGCCCACCATCCCTTTTTATCCCTGGGGGCGGAGCAAGGGGAAGGGACTAGCCAGTTTACCAATCCAGGGAGAGGGGGTGTGGTAAAAGGCAGATTGACACCCATGTAACCCTATCACCTGTTGCCACCCTGGAAATCTCCATGTGAAGCCAGAAACCCCGTGCCGACCGTGCTGTGGCTTGGGGAAGTCCGAAACACGTGGAAATTGTGCAACACACCGCAACACTGGTTTATCTAAAAAAGATGCTAAGTGATGAAACTGAATTTGCAGTCAAAGGAATCTCTTCACTGCTTCCTTATAGCTGCTCTTATTTGGAAGTGGATGATCAATACTGACTTTCAAATACTGTGCATTTTTGTTAAGCTCTCTTTTCTCTCTTTTATATTGCTTCTATTATAGGCAATTAATTAGTTTATTCCCCCTTTTTTTCATTTTTCTGTCCATTATGTTTCTACATTACTGTATTTTTTTTCTCCTTAGTCTCCATTCTCATTTCTCCCTGTCTGAGCTACCAAAAATACTTGATTATGTTTCTCTCTTGCTCCTCCAGAATATAATCTCAGTCAGGTAATATCCCTTTATACCATCCATAAGGGATTCTTTTCTATAAAACTGCTACCAAATACAGAATAAACTTCAATATGAGGAAATTAAGTTTTCTAAGCCACTGTAGTGCTTTTTGAGATTTGAGTGTGTTTTAGGTTTTTGTCTTTTTTTAGTAGTAAGCCTTTGTAACATCATCAAGGGATGAACAATAGTTTCTTGGCTATTTCTCCTGGACCTTCCCATCTCAGTAGCAAGAAGAAAATATCTTAGTCTCTTCCCATTTATTTTGGATGCATGTATAAGTTCTTGCCTTATACAGTGAAGAGGGAATGAGCCTTAATTTGTCAGTCTGAGAGCAACTTGAATAATTTAGCAAGTTTGTCTTGAGGAGGCCAACAGGGATGTGGAAGATTTATATAATACATACATAATATAATAATTATCTATAATATACATTTTTTCTATCTTATTTTTCTTTAAAAAATCTTTAGATGTGTTTCTCATATTTTTCAGTCCTTTGTTCTTCAGTTGAGTTTATACTTCATGTGAAACAATAGACAATAATCTGTTTTTAACCCTATATCAGGCATTTTCTACTTCAGTGCAAA
The DNA here is from genome assembly GCA_013399455.1 of Anthoscopus minutus. Classification (NCBI taxonomy): domain Eukaryota; kingdom Metazoa; phylum Chordata; class Aves; order Passeriformes; family Paridae; genus Anthoscopus; species Anthoscopus minutus. The sequence goes on along the minus strand of VWYI01016901.1, from coordinate 12,195 downwards.
TTTTCTCCCCCATTTGTTTTCCTGTGAGTTTTCCCCTACGTTTAATTCCCTGTGCCTTCCCACTCATCCTTAGGAACATTCAAATAGAACCTGGTTACACTGACATTCAAAGCAACCTTGTGCCTTCCATAGTTTTTTCTCCAAAGTAGTGTCTTGAGAATGCCAATTTTGACGTCTATTCTGTGGGAGTCTCTTTTAACTGTTTGATTGTTTGTGTCATCAGATGACTGGAAAGGTTAAGTTCATCTTATTCTATGTCAGTCCTGATGGGTGCTTGCCTGTTTTGCCCTCAAATATTTCCTAGTGGTGGAGACTCCATAGTTTCTGCAGGCAGCCTCTTGTATTTTATCATTCTTGCCTTTACAAAGTCTCCTCTGCAGACTAATAGGAAACTTCCATGGACCACTTAAAGTTTGTTATTTCCACTTATAATGATTGTGAAGATGATCAAAATATTGTAAAGATGAAAAGCACAATACCCTTTTAATATTTTAACAGCACTATTTAACCACTTGTTCAACCTAGCTTTTTTCCTCCCTGCATAGACTAAAACACTAGTTTCTTTAACCTGCCTTTAAATTCTTATTCTTATACATTTGAGTCTCCTTGTTAACCTTGTGACCTTTCTAGCTGGTTGTACCTTTCACTAAAGTATATTTGTAGACAGAATCCCTTGGGGCAATTCCAAGGGTGGATAAGACTGAAGGGCTATGTTCTGTATCTGACAGGCTGCATGCTTGTTAATGCTTCCCAGTACATGAGGTCTTTACCCAGTGCTGCAATATCATGACACTGATGATGGGTAGGCAGTTTGTAACTTTTCAAATTCTGTTGTGATAATCTTTCTGTAATTCTGTTACAATTTATTTTTGCTTGCTTCTTGAGTTATAATCTTGCTTTACTCTAAAAATCAGATATCTAATTCACCAGGTGTCCCACCCATTCTGGTGCCATAAACAGTGTTTAATAAGCATATGGTATGTTCATCAAGTTTTTATTGATTACATAGATTGATATTATAACTAAGGAGGAGTCCCACAAGGCTGCCCTCAATTTTAACATTAATTTGTTGATAGGTAGTTTGAGAAAGATTTTCTAAACACCTGTGCAGCCTTTCTAGACCTTTTCATAATTCCTGAGCTGGCCAACAAAAATGGCATTTGAGGTAAATCCTCTACTAAAGCTAAGATGTGTAAAAGACTGCTTCATATATCCATAAATCCTATTTCTCTGACAGAGAAGGAAAATAAATTAGTTTGATCTAATCTGCTTATGTATGCACAGCATGTCATTCAAGTCTCTGTTTCTTTCCCAGGTGTTTTTAAATCATATGAGTATTTGAATGGAAATTGGAATCAAGACTGAGTCATCCTTTATTGCTCCTAAAGGATGTTTACCAGATTTCTCTTCACTTTCCTAGCCTTTCTGTACCTTACCCACCCTCCAGAGATGAGCAATATATTCCACAGGTCAGCACTAATTACATGACCAAAACAAAAAAAGCCTGTCTCCTAGGACAACCAGTCCAAACCAACAGTTTCAGTAATTACTAGTGTCATGGTGGAATAGTTTTTGCTGTTGTTCAGTCTGAACCTTCCAAGTTGCAATTTATGGCTGCTGTCCCTTGTTATGTTGTCTGCCAGTACTGAGTTATTGTTTGTTTATTTAGAGAATGTTTTTTCTGCTCGGAAGATCTTTATGGAGGGAATTTCTCTGTCTACCTATGTTTCAGGCTTATAAGCAGAATTTTTTGTTTGGATTTCACTGGAAAGCTCATTTCAAGTGGAAAAATACCAATAATGCCTTCCAATACAAAAAGCTTTATACTTACCTGTTTGTTTTTGTCAATAATACCTATAGCAAGTGTAACTTGCACTACCAGAGGCATAAGGAGTGTGTTTAATGAAAGTCATGAGTTTTTGTAAGCTATTATATTATGAACTGTGAGCCTGGATTTATGGAGAACGTATAATTTCACAACACTGGTTATTTTTCCTGTGGTGTGGTTTTTCTCTGCCATAATTTATTTTAGCCAGGAGATTGATCCATAGACAACTAAACTTTTTGATTTGGTATTGATTTAGTTTTTCACAGAGGCTTCACAAATTCCAATAAACTGAATTCATGTTGGAGTGCTGTAATTCTAAGTTTACCAGGCAGAATCACCTTATGTGATGTTACCCAATAGGTGAGAAGAAAACAGGAGACCAGAAAAATACCTTTCTCCTTAATCATGATCATATTGGTGCTGCCTGATTTGATGCTGGGATTTTAAAGTATTAAATCCCTGATTTAGTGAAGTCTTTAAAGTAATATATGGCTTTAATCATTTGAGTAATTGCAATGATTCTCAACACTAGAGGTGAAATTGAATTCTTGTCCCAAGAGGTTTGTCTAATTTATACACTACAGTTTGTTGTATTCAAACAGAACTATAATGTCAACTCAAGAGTATCAGTGTTTTTCCTGAATTCCAGCGTCCCTTTATCATTAAATGAGAAACAAATGAAATATTAGATCATAGATTTGAATTTTTCGAATATGCAAAATTTAGTGCCAAAACTGTTTTTAAAAAAATGAGATGCCTGGTTTAAAATTAAAGGGAATATTTTTTTCACAGCTTTATTTATTACAGCATAAACAAGTCTTATTTCATGCAACACTAACTTAGAGATGCTTTCTTGGGAGAACTGATTACAATATTTGCGTTCTTGTAGATAGTCAGTGTCATTAGTATGTCACATGTAAAATTTATAAAGACCTATTAATTTTCTCTTGTTTTTAAGAGTTGTAGATGCATGATTTATAAAATTTTGTTCTGAAAAATCTGATGTAAAAAGTATGAAGAAATCTGTAGATGTCACATAAAAGTTCTGACTCTTATGAACTAATATAATGGATAAATTATAAATAATTATTAGAGGGCTTAAACAATTTTTACATTTTCTAGGCTATTTTAGCACTGATTGCACAAGTTTTGCTCAGAAAACTTGTGGGCAGAAAGGTGATACACTGGCTGTAGAGAAGCCTGTATCCCATATATGATAGTATTTCTGCAGGTCAGGTACCTCCTTTTTCTAAGCCAATTCTCTTTGCACTATGCAATGATGCAAGGCAGAGGAGAAATGGGCATCTTAAGGGCATGATATTGACTTTGAAGATGGTGTAAGTTCAGGTGATTCTGTCTTCAGATAATCTATTTTTATAACTAATTCCAGATTTTGCTGTAAGTGAAAGCAAGAGTACTGAAGGCCTTAGTGAAAAAGTAGACTTCTCTCCCTGTATTTTCAGATCCAGAAGTTATAGGATGTATTTGATGTATTATAAAAACAACTTATTTTTCAGTCAAAAAACCCCATGTGGCTGAATTGTAACTTTTATGGTAGTGGTTGTGGCATTGTATGCAGAAATACTGTTGCTGGGCTTCTTTTCTTTAATGTCCCAGTAGTGAAATTTAGGGGTTAATGATATGGCATAGCCAAAACTGGGACAAAACTTTGCAAAAAGTGGGACTAATACAAATTTTCTCTAAAATCTTGTTTTTTCACACTATCCAGAAATGACATTGTCAAATCCTAGATACATCAAACAGCAAAATCGAAAACAATTTACCTAAAACCTGTGGGAAAACAATAAAACAAACTTATCAAAATCAAGATCTTCTAAAATGTAACTGAACAGCAAAGGTTTCTCTTCTGTCTGAAAAATAAAAAGTTTCTATCAAATTTGCATTTAAAAAACAACAGTGAAATAGTAACAGGGTTTGAATATCTCTTCCTAAGAAATTAAAATACAGGTACAGATCCTGGGACTTCCATATGGAAATACACTGTATCTTGAAAAACATTTTTCTTTGTTGTTCTTTTGTTGTCATCCTCTGAAGATTCTCTGCTATTTCTGTTTCAGTGGGAAAAGTAGTTCTAATAGGTCTTCAGCAAACATAAGGCTTCTGTCAAGGACTAAGGGAGAGGAAGGGAAAAAGGCTGCAGGTGTAGATATAGATCTGATCTGTCTACAAAAACTACGATGTCATTTAGATACTTGGTATCTGATACGAGTTTGATGAGGGAAAGCAATTGCTAAGCAATTGGCTCTAATCAGGAGAATTAAAATTAGACATATTCATACGTGAATGAATTACAGTCTAAAGAGAATTGGCAAGATCTCCCGCTACAGTACATCAGATAAGATGCTAGACTGTATCTAACTTCGCAAAACTCTAATTTTGTGAAAAAAGTAAGACACATTTTTAAGTTATTTTCAAAANAGTAATGAATGGTTTCCTCTCCACTAATATAAATATAGTGCCCTCATATAGTAATGAGTGGTTTCCTCCTTTACTATATAAATATAGTGCCCTCACTGTATCCATAAAAGTGTATTTATTTTTTATATATATATATATATATATATAATGTACTATATAAATTGTTCACCACAACAAGACATGTAGATTGTGTCATTTTTATTTATTTTTTTCTTTTTTGGTATGCTTAGATAAAGGTTTCTTTGTCACACAACTTCTGAGCTTTTCCAGGAAAGGGAAAAGTCCTTTTTGTAGTTCATTTTATTTTTCAAGTTGTAGAAATGCCTAATATAAATGCTGATAGCTAAAGCTAATAACAAATACGTTAAACTATCAAGTTCCTTTTATATTGTTAAGATTTGTTTTTGAGTTTTTTCTGCCCTCTCTATATATCATGGCCAATGAGACCCTTTTAATAGATGTCATTAGCCTAATATATGATGGTCTTACTCTAGGTCTCTGCTGCTGAAGGGCTAGGAATCTCATCCCTAGGAAAACATTCTCTCTTGCATTGATAACTTTCACCACTGGAAGGCTTAAAAGATCCTGTGAAANTTGATGAGGGAAAGCAATTGCTAAGCAATTGGCTCTAATCAGGAGAATTAAAATTAGACATATTCATACGTGAATGAATTACAGTCTAAAGAGAATTGGCAAGATCTCCCGCTACAGCACATCAGATAAGATGCTAGACTGTATCTAACTTCGCAAAACTAATTTTGTGAAAAAAGTAAGACACATTTTTAAGTTATTTTCAAAAGCTAGGATGATACTTAGCCAAAATCAAAGTGGACTCAACAAGCCATGCTGTATTTAGCACATTCAAAAACCTTCATATAGTAATGAATGGTTTCCTCTCCACTAATATAAATATAGTGCCCTCATATAGTAATGAGTGGTTTCCTCCTTTACTATATAAATATAGTGCCCTCACTGTATCCATAAAAGTGTANCGTTTCCTATTGTCTTTGCTCATGAGACTCAGAGCTTTTTAGCTAGAGAAAAAATATTTTTTCTTTTAAACTACTAAAAGGATTTTCACCTGTAAAAAGATTGGCATGAGCTTAGCCATTTTTGCAGTTCATCAACTGGACAGTGTGAAATGACTAACAGTTCACTTTAATGTTGGGAATCTGGATTTGGATGCCCTATCATTCTGATAATTTGCATTTTATTTTACTTTCATTCTAATCAAAGTACTCTGTTTGAAAATCACTTTGGAAGTGATTCATTCTTACTAGATGCTGATTTTTTTCTGTAACTATGTGTGTTTTTTCAGGTGATGTGCACAAAATATGAACTAATTCTCTGTAAAGGTGAACGCAGAAACCTTACCTTCAATGTGTCCCCTTCCTCTGGCTCATATGCAGCTGGGCATAGATGGGATCTTTGAAGGACTTTATTCCCTTGGTAAACTTTGCAAAATTATTCATTTTATCTCAGTATTATTTAGGATCTGCCTCCATCCCTTTAAAGTATCTATTACCTCTATGATCTGCCAGCCCTGATGTTCTTCTCTGGGAGTGAGCTGCACAAAATTCTGCACACAGCATATCACATAAGTGTTGCTGATTCTCTCTTGGCTGGCAGGGTTGGAGGGGAAGGTGGGAAAAGGATAAACAAGAAGAATCTTTAAAACACCTGCTATCTATTTCCATATTTACTCAGTGTTGGTATCTGCAAAGAGCTTGGAGAGGCCTTCACTTCAGATAGCTGATATTCCTGGAAGAGGAGAAGTCAACAGTAGATTTTTGATGACATAGCAATTTAAGTGCCACCTCTTGCTGCACTTAACCTTGGGTTGTCCACAGGAATGCTGATGAAATTCATTATAAGTGCTGAATATTGATGTTATTAAACACTTTTATTACAGCCAAAGCTACCACACACTGCCTTCATACATTAGCAGCATCAGCCTGTCTTCTGTAGAGATTGAGGCTGAGACTCTCAGACCAAGGATCTTGGAGCAAACTGCAGTCCAGTACTTTGTAAGCCCTTTGCCTTCCCCATCCCTGTCACTGCCTCTGCCTCACTGGCACAAAGCCCAGGCTAATGGTCTCAGTGGACTTTTCAGTCTAGTCATGCTCTTTGCTCTGCTAGTAGGACACACTTCATTAGCTGAGAGCCAACACACTTTCTACAAGTTTGATTTCCTGAATGCTGCTGGCCTTCAAACTTTCAGTCAGTTAACCCAATATTGGCTGTAATAACTACTTGGGGTTTGAGATAATTTGTCTTAGTTAAAGCTTGTCTTCTGAAAGAGCATCTCTTTTTGATACACAGTTAAGAGATGGAGAATCCAGGTCATCTTTTCTACTTTTCACTCTAATGGGTTTTTTTCTCTTTTCATTTAAATTTATTTTATTTCAATTTGGTTTTAAATTCCAGCTCTTGGCTTTGTTTTTTGCCTTTCTGTCCCAGCTTTCTCCAACCCATTTTCCCTCTGATATAGAACATTTATATATTATAATCAAATTACCTTATAATCTTCTTTCTAGTAAGCTAAGGAAACTGAGATTGTTATGTTTCTCAATGTAAGGCACTTTCTCCAAACCTAAACTAAACTGTCTGGCTTCTATACACAAGTCCTTCCATTTGTCAACGACTTCTAAGAAATGAGAACACCAGAGCGATTTAGAGAATTTTTGTATATATTTCACAAAAGTAATATACAAAGGTAAAATTATTTTCTGGGTCCTACCCTCTAACATTCTGTTTCCTAAAAGACCAGCAACTTTGAACTAATTTCTACAGTTCTATATAATTACACTTAAAAAGATATAATTTTATTTATTTAAAATGTTGTTTCAAGATGATAAAAACTCCATGATATCCTATCACTTTCCTCAAATACATTCAACCCTAATGAGTGAAATGTTTAGGACAACGTCTTTCATTTTGAGTATTTTTTTAAATAAAAATTTGGTTTGTTTCTTATTCGGAAACTGAACTAAGTTTTAAAATATGGGAAGAATGAATTTTGAAATTTTTTTTTCTTTTAATGATGCTCACGACTTTTTGGCAAACACGAGCACCAAACCAAAACAATCTGCAGCTGTTTCAGCTTAAATTAAGTAGGTGACATGGTTATAGACTGCACACAGAGACAATTAGCAATTTTAATGCTTCATGAAAGGATTAACTAAAAAAAATCGAGTTAAATTCTTGTTGGAGCACTTTTAAGTTTAAAATATAAATAAATATATTATTCAGGCAAATATTACAACTTTATGCAAGGACTAGACAGCAAAATATACTCAAAGCACCTTTAAATAAAGCATAGCAAAAATATACTAGAAGCAATCCAACTTTTAGATTTGTGGTTTTCTATTTCTTTCTCTGGTGGCTCTTGAAAGGCTACAAAATGTGCAGGTCAAATCCCTACTTGCATTCACTTTAGTAGAAGGAGAGTAAACCATCTATTCACACTCTTAGGGGTAGGGAATGCAATAGCAGCATTGTCATTTCAGGCAGTGGAGGAATTAAGATCTTGCAAAATGAGGGCTGCATTTCTTTGCTTTGGGAAAATGAGAGCAATCATTAAGTAGGTGATTAGCAGATCAAATAAGTACTTTGAATTTTATTACAGATCTTTTATTACATATCTGCCATTCTACCATGCTTTTAGTAGAATACTGTAGGCAAAATGGAGCAAGAAAAGACACCTTCAAAGTCTTAACTTCCCTTCCTACCCAGCGCTTTGCCACCTTATTTCAGCTTGCAGGAAATTTTTTCCCTTTTCACTATGGATGATGTTGGATGGTGGGGTTAGCTTTTAGGATTAGAATGAGCTTGCATAGAGGTAAAATGTTTGTTATATTAAAAAAGCATTTTGTTGGTTCTACAAACATCTTTTTCCCTGCTGCGAATCCTTACACGTGTGAACAGGTTGCTTTCTTTATTAATGTCAGCCAATCTGAGCCCAGCCTCTAAGAGATGGTTTTGCCACCACGTGACTGCACTGAGGACCGTGCTCCTCTTGACTGATACAAAGCAGGGAAAAATCAGCCATTAATTTTAGGCATGTTAAATTACCCTCTCTAATGCTGTTTTTATGTGCCAATAGACACTCTGGAACATGCAGCTGTGGGACAGCCTGCAGCATAATTCACTGGATGCATGTGATACTCTGCTTTCTAGCTGTGAGGAGAGAGTGGACTCAGCAGGGATGAGGAGTCAAGCAACTCTCACAGGCAATGAGGAACTGTCAACAGATGTGCACTTTGTACTGGTTCAAGGCTAAGGGGAATTTCTGTTCTTGAGTTTCAATCCCTTTTCTCATGGATGTAATGTAATGTTCTTTTGATTTGCTTGAATTTGAATTCAGTGGAAAAAACAGTGGGCCCAGAATCTACAGCCTTCTACTATTTAAATAAAACACAAAACTATTCTGTTTATTGAAACAATAAATATGCTGATATACATTTTCTGTCTCCTCCATAATCAGTAAAGAATTTTAGAGCATTGATTAAAACTTCATGAAGACATATAGCCTCTGACCTTGCAATGTAAGCATTCTGGGAAGATTCTCCCCAAATTTTAGAACAAATGCAAGACTATAGGATATTAAAAGATAAGGTCAACAATATAGATAAAGGTAATTATTTAACTTAACAAGCAAATTCAACACTATGTTAACTGATTAACAGTAATATAATGATAAATTCAGTACGATGTGTAGTAATATGCTATTTAAAATGAAAATGAACTGAGTCTATTATAAGCTAATTTATTATATTCATAGGGAAACTACTATAAAAATTAATGTTGTGTCGTGCTCTAATATTATCATCAGGGAATATTAGATTTATAGAACAGAGATGATGAAAGAAAACAGGGAGAAAATAAAATAATTAAGCCACCTAGTTTGGAAATTCATCACTTTTCAGTGTTCTGTAAATGAATAAATCAGTGGTAGAGTTGATTACTGCACTGCTGTGTGAGCCGAAATCACAACAAAAATGAAGGCTGCATTAAGAAATTCTGCAAACTCCTGAGACCTCAGAGAGTCACGTGCCAGAAAAGGCAGATTAGCAGGGCTACCTGCATCTTCCTGAACATCACCAACTGGCAGGTGGTGCTTGCCCAGGAGGAGGATCTCAGCTAAGGCAACAGCCTGTGCTGCTGGAGACCAGCCTTCACCACAAAAGTGCCGTACTCTAAGTTCTTAACAACCAAACATACAGTTGGGTGCAGCTACTCCTCTATACAGGCACTACTGTCTAATACAGGCAGTTACCCAGAATCATCTTGCAGAAAAACTGTGAGCTTTAGAGGCAGAAGGATCCAGAACACCCCTTTTGACTTCTGGAGGCATCTTTGGATTTTCTGGGCCTAAGTGATGTACTAAATATCAGAAAGAAAAACCTATGGTACATCAAAGAAGAGAAAAATCCAGCTCTGCAGATAGACTTCAAAGGTAATTAGTTTTCCTTTTTTCCTCTACTAAGAAAAGCATAAAAAGGAAGGCAGCAAAGCATCCCCATGCAGTTCCTATATTAAGGGATAACAAATAGTTCCCTTCCTCACCCCAGCAGAATTTTATATTGTTAAGCCTGATATCTGGCATGCTGTATATGGCCAAAAGAGAACTCAGAGGTAAGACAATGCTTTCATCTCAAATCAAGGTGTGTGAATGTTGTTAGGCCTAATTATAAACACTTTTATCTCATGCTCCAATCAATTAACAGTTGTTATTTGGTAGCTGTAAATGCCATGAAGCACTGCAGTTGTTAGCTACACTCAGCTGCACTTAGTACACCAAGGGCTGATTTCCCTCAAATGATCCTTTTTGCACAGATATTCCTTTTCTGGATGTGTAATGTTATTTCTGTCCTGAAGAAGAGATTCATATCCTTTGCTTGATAAAGGGGTACAGATTCCTTGAAGTTATGGAGTTATGAAGAGCCACAGCAGTTTAATATGCGACCAGTAGGAAATTTGTTATTTCAGAGCTCAGTAGAAGAGAAATACAATCTGGAGAAGAACATTCAGGAAAGGAGTGCTTGAAAAGAATAGTTTTAATAATTTGGTTTTATAATTTGCTTTGTGATACCAATCATCACCCTATTTAAAAAAACATAGGTGTCTCTCAAGTAAATCTTTTCTTTTTCTCCTGTAACCTTATCACTGCCTGATCAAATTTGTCTTAAGTTCCTCTGTGAACAGAAGTTGCACTCTTTGAAACTCACTTCTTAATGCAAATCAGCTTGCTTGTTTTCAGCTTCATAATCTTTTCCATAGAAACAGCCTATCCGGATGTCACAGATAGAAAATGATGACTTTTGATGAGTAATAAGCAGCAGGGGCAAATGAAACTTTCAGGAAAGAGAGTGAAAAAAAATCCTCTTTAGATTAGATCCAGCAAAAAGAACTGAATTCACCAAGCATGTAATTTAAACCCAGTAATATTATTTGCAAAGTTTATTTGGTCTTAAACTTCCTTTAAGTACTCTCTGTGCATGATGCAGCATAACTTGCTGGTCTGCTGGGCCCCCATCAGCACAGCAGCAGAAAGAGCCCTAGAATTTGTCCCAAAAGAACATGAATGTCTTGTAAAACATTCTTGATGAATGAAACCAATAAAACAAAAGAGAAACATTTTCAGTGGGGGAATTGGGAGGAGTTTAATGTCTGTGCACCATGCTGAAGATTTTTACATGGCAGTGCCTATGTATAGAAAGCTTTTGTCTTTTCTGTCAGAGCTGTCTGCCACCTACAGCTTATTCAGAGGGTGTTTTCATAGTTGATAGCAGCATAACTAACAACTGAAGGATATTTCTGGCTGCAGGGATTTTGCATCGCTGGGAGAATATTTGAGTGACTTAGAGATTTGTTTTGCTCTTGGTTAGGGCTTATATATTTTTAAAAAACTTAATACAGAAGTATAGGGGAACTAGGATCTTCAGACCTCCCTGAGGCAATAAGCATTAGTGATTAGGCTGGGCTTCCCTTAGCCTGAGACACTTCGGTGATTTTTAAAATTAATACGTTGCCACTATTAAAATCTGAATGTTATTTGCCTTAGGGACTTGCAGAATGTTGCATACTCCCAGAGAGGGAAAGATCTATGTGTTTTTAGCAGGATCCATGCTGGTTTTAGGTCTTCGAAGAGCTTTGCATAGTTGACTGTGGCATTAGTCACAGCAGCCCATAAGAGGCACTAAATAAGCATGCAACTTCAGAAGGAAGCAAGGAAAACTGAACTTAAATTCAGCCTTCCCCTCTTGTGCTCCCTGATTACTTCTCTGTAGCAAGGAGCAATGTGCATATTTTAAGGAGGTGCTCTAGTTCAGTGAAACCTCATTCAGACTATAGTTTAACAGACCCTTCTGATGGAAGAGGTATAATTCTTCTTTCTTCCCCTCACTAATTCAGCTTTAAATGTTGTCTTTTCCACATCTCTATTAGACTCTTTTATTTTCTCAAACAACCTAAAGCAGACACAGTCACAATTAGTGCACTTTTGCCTTCAGAAATCACTATCACCACTCTTGAGAAGCTGAATGTTAATTCTTCTGTATTTGGGCACCTAGTGGTATAGTGCACTTTATTACTTCATTTTAAAGCTTTATCTCTTTAATAGCTGCAAATGGAGCAGGTCCATAGGTGACCAAGGGCTGATGGAGGTGGACAGGACGAAATTTTGTGTTTGGATTTCAGTATNNNTGGCATCTCTTGGCAGAGGTTGTCTGTGCCTTTCAAATTAGAATTCAGCCTGACTTCGCTCTGGTGTCTCTGCTGGAGTAAGCAAGCCGTACTGGACTGCCTGCCATTTTGACATACTTCACTGTTTGCAGTTTTTATAACAGTTTTACCTCATGGAGCTTGGGAGAGGAATATTATCCATTTATAAGCTGCTGATTTAAGCAGAGTCAGTGGATTGTGAT
>VWYI01016898.1:4094-31807 GCA_013399455.1 Anthoscopus minutus | reverse complement strand
TTCCTTCTGAGATTATGAACATCCCCAACATGCCCCATGGCAAGTTCATATTTGGGAAAAACATCAATCTTCCTGGTATCCCAGATTTATAGAAATCTCTATTTCAAGCATTCATTATTTTGGACCTTGTACTAGTTCTAGGAATACTCCCTTGCTCTCCTTCTTTTCCTCTTCCAATCCTTTTAATGCAGTGGAACTAATAAGAAGTAACATACTGTCTGATCCAATTGTTGGCTGATGCACACATACTGTGAGGAAATTGACTTGTATTAATTTGCTGTCATTAAAAAAGACAAACACAGAAAGCAGGCATGATCTGAATTGCTTCTGTTTTGTGTTAGTCTTGCAGCTTTTACAGCTCCTCCTTTTTTTATAGAAGATGCTCCTTCATATTTTGAAGTGAGGAAGGAATTTCAGTTTCATGTCAAACAATGCCTGTTTTTTGAGATGAATATGGTGTTCAATTTCAGTCTCAGAGGGTTTGCCAAGGGAAGAGTGAGCATCCTGAAAGGAAGAAGAGCTAGTTCATGAAAACTCTAAGCACAGAACCTTGCTCTTTTATTTTTTTTGCCTTTTTTTTTTTGAGGATTATACTGGAAGCTTGCATTTTCTAGGGATTTAAGTTTTCTTTATTGTTAGGCAATTTAAAGAGCTTGATAAATAAAAGGATGTTTCAGCACTTGTATCATAGAAAGTATTAGGTCTGTCTTTCTCCCAGGAAGGATCCTGTGATGGAAGGTCGAATGAGCCGCATGATGGTGGTGATTAGATACTCTGTAAACTTTTTAACCATAATCTCTGGGGGTTTTTATATCAAACAGGTGTTTATATCAATAGACCTTTTAAACTCGGGGTGTGGAAAACACAGCAACTGAGCCACAGAGATGTGCAAGTGCCAGAGAGGATCTTTAGGTGGCTAAGACTTATCCTGACTGATGACACTCAGTTATGACAAGACTTCTATTTCCTAATGTATGTGATTGAGTGACAGTAGCTCACAAGATGTCCCTGGGATATCCAGATATTGTAGATCATTCATATAATATAAGAACATCGGTCTATATGCTTGCAGGCAGGGGATATGTTGATGTCTAGCTTGGTTTTGGTTTCTGAGATATGATTAATTCTGTTGTCTAATTACTTTTATTTGTTGTGAACTATAGTGGAACAGGAAGAGGAGGAGTAAAAGAGGGATAAGGATAACAATTTAATTGAAGTTTAGGATTGAGGGCAACAAGATGACAGTTTATAACTGGAGAAGGAAGAATGGCTGTTGTCAAGACTGATATCTTGGCAAATATGAAAGGGCAGAAGGAATGGTGCAATTCTCTCTTAGTCTTTTTATTATATTCTTTGTTCTTACTTTGTTTCCTAAGGATAGCTGAATATGCTATAATATATCTAACTGTGAGGCAAAGAAGCTATATTATGCTGAAGGTAGTGCATTTAGTGGACAGGACCACAGAATTAACTTTGCCGAAGTTGGCAATTGAAAACACCTGTTAGGTCATGTTTAGGCAATGTGGATATTTCAACATACCTAAAACTGACCCACTTGAAGTGATTTAAAGAAATGAAGAGTCAGCTAAATCATCCATGCTCTTTGGGAGTATATTGCAAAGCTAGGTGAAAACTTTACCTATTTTCATCATTGTTGTTAACGCATATGAACACCGTTCCCTTTCTTTGACTACCCTCAAAATATTCTTTTGGCTTTCTTTTACTCTTTTTACTCCTAAGAAATTAATTTAATGGAAATTTGGAGTTATGCAGCATGTGTGTAGTCTATTTGATGTGGCCAGAATGAGTTAAGTATTAAAAACATCTGTCAAAAGCTTAATTATTTTACTCAGCCAGTGTGTGTCCTTTTGGCAGTGTAGAGGTTTCAACTGATGTTTTATTGTTAGCACTGACATGTCATAAAATTTTGGGGAGTAATAAATAGATGTCATTTGAAAGTTGTGTTTCTCTTTTCTGGTTTGTGCAGTATGTATTGTTTGCACCCCCTTAGAGCTGGTGGTCAAAACATGGATTGTTTCTTGTCAAGTGTAGCAAGCATAAATAAATAAGATGCTGAACTATCTGGCCAAGGAAAGACTTGAGGAACTAGCCTACAGTTGTTTCTCTGAGTGGAAACAGTGGTCAGATATGGACTCTACCTTAAACTCCAAACATATGGCCAAGAACCTTAATTTTGGGGACAGTGATCAAATCAGTCTGATCAGATTCCTGGCAAATCTTCTAATCTATGTTATTAGAGTTTTCTGTTAGAACAGAAATTGATCTTAGCAGATCTTATTGCTTTGTTCATCTCCACTTGCAAGGGGGAATTAGCTCTCTATATACCATGTTTTTTGGAACTGATTTTTTATTACAGGACCAAATTATGATGCTTCCTGCAGCAGCAAATTTTGTCTCCTTACTTAGTTTCTTCTGACATATGCCTGATCTCTTCTCATTTGCTTTCATGCCAGTATTCTAACCTGCATTCCTTTTACATGCTTTTTATAGTGATGGAAGTAGTAAATGGACTGCCTAGTCCAGGTATAGTAAGATAAGGGTCACCATTACTTTTTCTTTATGTAAATTTGGAACAACTTCTTCATATTGAGATTTTGTGGGATTTTTTCAAATGTCTCTATAAACTAGCACGTCTCCAATACTTACTTATGCTTTCAGAGGCCTGATGATTAAAGGGCTGCTAATTACAGGTGTTACCAAGGTTTCCCTCCTGATGTGAAATGGCTCTTGATTTGCTCATATAACTTGTGGTCACGCACAATGTGTTACTGATTTCATCCTTTGACAACATTGTTCTTGAAAATTACCTAAATTTCAGTTTCCTGCCAAGAAAGGAGAGCAAAATGCCATCATCGTGAGATTTACTGTAGCTGAAATGATAGCTTGTTAAATAGCAGAAGGTTGTGATTATTAATAAACATGTTAGGACCTTTACACCACCATGTGAAATACCCTAAGAAATTCATCTGAACTACTGGACAAAGCAGAATATAATATAAAACATCTTCTACTCCCTTTACAAAAAGTTAAGAAGTAAAATAATATCTATACTTGTTGGCTTAGAAATGGCATTCCCAGTTTAGTGTATGGTATTCTGTACCATTTGTGTCATGCTCTAATCTCATACCTTCCAGCTATATGCATACATAAACACAAGCACAGGTATCATTTCCATTGTCAATGGCTGCCCCTCCAAGATGCCTGTTAATTTATTCCATGTGAGTTCTATCCATCCTAGATGTCTTGCAGGGCAGGAGGGCTTGTGCTGTTGGCTGGTTGCCAGCTGCATCATGAGCTCACAACTGGTGTAACTGAAGCAGTCCATCCTCATTGTCTGTGGCACTTATGGCATACAGTGGCAATGTCGTCATTTTAGCCACCAGTATTATAAAATTCAGCATTAAAAACTGTTGTCACCCAAAAATCAAATTCCTTTGAGGTACACATTGTGTTTCCCTGTTCCTCTGCATTACCCACCATATGCACCCAAGTTCCTGAGCAAAAGCAATCCCACAGATGGGTTTGCTTTTGCTTTATGCAGGACTAATCTAAACTGTCTTCTCTAACACCTTTCTCATGTGCACCAGAGAGACTTCATCCCCTTCTGATATGTGGAGGTTATGATTGTGCAGGACCAGCTCGATTGGTAGAGCTTATGGTAGTAATTAAACAGGCAGCCTTCCCTAAATGTAAATCTCAGTGTTTGAAGGTCCCACCACTCATTGATTTCAATGTGATTTTTAACAGTCCATTGTACTGTTCAGTTTTCCCAGAGGCTGGTGCAGGATAGGGAATATGATGCACCCACTCAGTGTGGTCTCTGTGCTCTCTGACCCAGGTGTCTACAAGGTTATTTTTGAAATGAGTCCCAATGTCAGACTCAATTCTTTCTAGCATGCTGTGCTGCTGCAGGACTTGCTTTTCAAGCCCCAGGATTGTGATCCAGGAAGTTTGTGTGAGGCACAGGGTGTTCTCCAGGGCTCACCTCTGGAGGTGTCACAGTATTCTCCTTGCAAATATTCTCTCACTTTATCAGGGTCCTGTGGTTGTTCAGGAGTGAACTTCCAAATCACTGAAGCAGAAAAGACCTTCAGAAGATGGCTCATGCCCTTGAACATTTCATGCCACTCATGACTATCCAGCCTCGGGGCAGATTTCTGAAAGGTACTCTAGTAATTATTGTAGCTTTTGAATTGGCCTGGGTTTTTCATAATTTACATCCTAAAGGTACTTTTTGGTTGTAAAAATATGAGCTGTAGCATTTACACTATATTAAACTTGTACTCACCTTCCAGTGCAGAATTGCTGCAGTTAACCCTTCAGTGTATAAACACTGTAATACTTACCAAATGTTACATTTTCTTGGCCACAGGGAAATGATTGTGTGTTCTGTGCTGTAGCAAATAAGGCTTTTGATGGGTTAGTATATGCAAATAGGGAATTTGCAAGCAATTATTTAATGTGGGGAAATTCACAGGAGTGCAGAGCGTAGACGTTATAATTTGTGCAGACATAACAGACTTGTTTTCTACTATTCCTCTTTTACTTTACCACTTTACTTTTCTACTTTGCTGCAAGTACTATGTTGATTGAAGGAAACTTGTCCTTAAAATAGATTTTCAAAGTCTTTGGGCAATGGTGGATTAATGACAGGCGATGGTGCCAGCTTACACTAAATGTTTCTTAAAACACTTCACTTGTAGACTCTATTGGCTGTGGCTTATAACCTGTGGCTTATGACTTTTCTGTTAGAAGTTTTCCGTGACAAGTCTTTGCCTTAAACTATTTTGTTTTGACTGAAGGTGAATATTCTAACAGCTCTGTTCATGAATATAACTAGCAATTCCATAATTTACCTAAGATAGATAAGCAGACTGCATTGTCACATGTATAGTAATGTACCCGTATTTAATCTTTAAACACCAATTATATAAGTTACAAGTTATGTAGTTTCTAGAAGTCAACTGCTAATCTGCTACACTAAGTTTTGTGAGTTTATAAGCTTATATGCTAAGCATTAATGGTGTCCTAATAGCTTAAATCTGTAGGGAGTGTTTGCTCGCTATCTATTGTTCAGTTTTCTGAGCTTCCAGTGCTCACCAAATTCTGCATGCAGCAGGTAGAGTAGCTGAAAATACTCAACTTCCATTTGTTTTTGTGTGTTGGTACAGTAAATCTGGCCCAGGGCACTATGAGAAGTGCGATTGCTCACAAAACTGACTGGGGAAATAATTTTGTGTGCTTGTATTTTTTTGTTTGTTTGTTTGTGGGTTTTTTGCATCGTATAGGTTGAATTTATTGTTATATAGTTGAAGTGGGGAAACACTATAACAACAATATATTGTAATACAATGAAATTAATCAGTCCTTCAGACTTTTCTATTGTTAGGGCACAGTTAGTGTTGTCTTTATTAAAGGAGTTACACAATTAAACTATTAACAGTGAGGGAAAACTAAATATAAAGTGGCTACTCATTAAGCATTTATTCTCCTGTCTGTCTTGAATAGAAAGTATCTTGGAAGAAAATGTGTTCTTGCCTAATAAAGAAGGCTGTAACAGAGCTGAGGTCCAAGAAGATCTCAAGATGAACAGATGTGCATTTCACCAACTTTTTTTTTTAAATCAGAATGCTTTGTTTAATTATTCTACAATTCTCTGCAACACCACAAAGAAAGGATAATTGTTAAGATCAGGAGGGACTGCTGCAGGTAAATTGGTCTAGCCAGCTTACCCACACCAGCTTAAAGCAAGTCCAATCCAATAGATTGTCCAGGCCTTGTCAAGTCCTGGTGAAACTGAAATCTCCTTTCCTGAAGTCTGGGGTTATAATTTGCTTATGTTTTTCAATTCTCTTGAACTTTCAAACTTTATAAACCCATGGTTGTTGCAGTCAAATAGAAGTATTTAAGTCAAGTGTGTTTGTGTTGCATGGTGGCGGGTTTTTTGTTATCTTTTATCTGTATATGATTGCAATGTGGTATTAACTCTTTTTATAGTTTCGCTTTTACTTGATATACCTTATGTTTTCAGACTGGAATGACTATTTTTTTCATAATCTGGGGAAAAATTATACTGGCACAATGTTAATATGCATATCTTTCCAAAAATGTCAATGGAGATCCTATTTGTCCTCAAAAAGTTGGTGAAGGGAAGGGGCATTGAGGTATCCAACAATTATTTGTACATTCAGCTACACACAGATAAAGCAAGTGGCCCATCTCTCATTATGCAGATATTTTCTGACCTGGAAAATAAGGAAACTACTACTGATCATCAGACTTCTACTTGCAGGCCTATTTGGGTTAGTGCTGCTCTGGTTGTTGTGTCTGAATTATCTTTCTTTCAAGAACTCAGTGCTTTGCCGGAATATATGACTGCAAAATCTATCACAATAAACCTCTGACACGTTTAAGGTAAAGTTGGACAGCCTGTGGACCAGATGAAGTCCACAACTATGTTGACATTCCCAGCTGAACCAGAGTACTGCATGTCTTCATGAAGCATTTTCCAGAGCCACCACAGAGAAAACTGGAATAAGACCCAACAGAGGCAGATTTATACTGCGCTATTTCTTGGGAACCTTGGTGCCACAGTACCAGAGTACTGAATATTGTCAAGTTGAGCTTAGAAATAAAATCTATGTTCTGTGAGGAGAAAACAAGGTCTGTTCAAGCAGTTAAGTCTCATGAAAGGTCTGTATGGACATAATTGGTTCTAATTTGCTCTCACTGGAGGACTGACATTGTCTACCTGCAGCCAAATGACTCTTAGAGAGGCAAAAAAGTAATCTGTCTTCATAAAGAGTGAAGAAGTCACTTTTAAGCTTGCCTTTGCTGCTGAAAGGTGTGATATCCAGTACAAAGAAAAGGAGGAGAGCTTGAAATTCAAGCGAGTAATTTTGAAAAGTGGGCTCTAATTTGTGAAGCCATCAACAATGAGTAAATCTAGGTTTGCTTGCCACATTGCTGTGCCTAGCTTTAGTCTGTAGTGCAAATACACACAGAAGTCATAGAACAAACCAATAAACTGATGGAATATATTTATAGTGTAGTTTTAGAGGGGCTGTTGTTATACCTGAACATGGAGGGAGGACATGGGTAATTCACTATCTGGTCATCTCCAGCTGTCTTACCATAAGGTAGCAGAGAGAGCTGGGGATGTGTTTAAACAGACAGATAAAATCTCTTGACTCACCTTAAAATAGTCCCTCACTCTGTTTAAAGCTGAATGAGAAGGCTGAGTCTGTAAAATTATTCTTTCTCAAACTGAAATAGTGTATGTGCATAGTGTATGTGCACAGTTCCAGAATGTCACAATGTCGGGTTTTTTTGGTTATTCAGAATTATGGCTGAAATTTCCTATGTAACCCTGATTTTGGACAATTTTGTCTGAATTTACTGAGGGCATGTTCTGTTAGATGTGCACAGGCCTGGAAGGAAAGAAGGAAACATGATTCATTTTCACTCTGTCATTGAGTCAGCTGTTCACAAATAATTTTATTCCTCTGTGGCTGAGTTTTTGATGTCTGTTTTGGTAATGTGTTCTGAGATGTGTATAGGAAGCCTCTTTAGCAAGAGAGAAGTGTATCAATTATTTCTACTAATATGTAGCATTTATTTGGAATTCAGGTCATAGAGAGCTTTAGTGAAGCTGCAGCTTTTTAGGCAATTACTGTTATGTGATCCTACCTGTTTCTGTATCTGTCTACTTTTACTTTGTACAGGGTTGCATGATACATATTGCTGATTGGTATGGTGCAAAAAAAAAAATCCTCAATTGTAGTTTCACTCAGATTAGAAAATGTACCCAGTAATTGCCTGTACTTTCTACATATGTTTTATCCTTGTTGCAGTAACAGAAGCTGGTTATTTTTGCTTACTATTCTGTGATCACTGTAATAGTGCTCAGAAAAATGAGGTACAGTAAGTGGCTGAAACATGGAGGAGTGTTGTTCCTGCCCTGCCTGTAGATTTGGACAGGACTAGAATTTTAGATGTATTTTTCAAGAAGCGCAGGGGCCAATTTTATAATTGCTGAGTTATAAAATCTTGCTCCTAACTCAGACTGTTGAGTATAAGTCAGAATGTGAACTCCACACTTTTGATTCTCAGCTTCCTTGTCTGCAACAATAATTCCTCACTTGCATTTTTGCCTTCCTCAGCTCAGATGGTCCTCATGGATGTGGGAGGACAGTTTTCAGCATGGGACAGGTTTGGTGTTGTCCTTAAAAGCAAGGACAAGGAACAAATTCCCAGGCTCAGTGGTGACAAGACAAATGGTTCTGGGAATATGTGGACTATATATCAAAAAAATCTCATGAAGTCTTGGGAAAAGTATAGTCTCCTACTATGTGTGAATAGTCTTTAGCTGAAGGCAAGTCTAACCCCAAGAAGAAATGCTAAATATTTCCTTTGAATCCCCTTACAAGACTGAATCCCATGCTTTTGAAACAGGAGTGGCTTGTGGGTTTTCCCCCTGAGCAGCAATGTCCTATCCAGCCTTGTCTGGGGTCTTGTATGGAGTATCATTCATTCTTGATAAGCTGTCTGGATAGTTTTTGATAAACTCTTCACTTATCTTTGTCTTAAATGCTTCTTGCTTTTATTGAGGAACTGATAATGTACTTCATCAGGCCTGGCCAACAGGATGCATTGAATTCACCCCTGTAACTATTGAAAGCTTGCACTTGCTTAAGTTGTTCCTCTCAGAAGTCATAGTATTACCACCAGACTTGGAAAATAAGTAACTAATGCATTTTTCTTTGGCTTTGTATCTTGTAGCTGGTGCCACATATATATTTGGGAAGAGTGGAGGTCTCATCCTGTACACCTGGCCAGCTAATGACAGACCAAGCACAAGGACAGACCGTCTTGCTGTGGGCTTCAGCACAACAGTGAAGGATGGCATTCTTGTCCGGATTGACAGTGCCCCTGGGCTGGGTGATTTTCTGCAGCTGCACATAGTGAGTACAGACAGGCCCATGTCTCTTCCAGACCTGGGTTTCTCTTAACTGGATATGCATCTGAGGAAAACTGTTACTCTAAAATACTGTATGTCATAATCTGTGCTTCCTATGTCTTCAATTCTCCCCAGGTTATACTGCCTATAGTAGTTCTTTAGGGTTTTGTAGAGTTGCTGAATGGGATGAACAGAGAATTGAATCTTGATGCCAAAAGTAATTGGGGAGGGAGGAAACAAACAAAACAAAACTCAAATGCTTCATGCGATTTAACAGTAGGATTTATTCAAAAAGTGAAGATACGTTTTGCATCAGTGGCAATCTACTGATTCATATGCACAGTCCTGAATACAGCTGAATTTATGGTGAAATATTACTGTTCTTGGATTGCAGAGAGTAAAAGGGAATGATAGGTTGTTAGTTTTTTCTCACAAAGAAATTTAAGTGAGAACTGAACAGATCCTTGAGCTGATATGGCTGATGCTTGCTATAGCAGGGTAGTTAAAAAGAATAAGAATTTGGTGCTAGCACAACATAGCTTTGCAAGAAAAAAGTAGACTTTTGTAAGAAATTGAGTGAAGAGGGTTTTAGAATAGTTGAATTACTTGAGAAAATGAGAACTCTAGGACTGGAAATACTTGGAGTTTGTTACTTTGTGATTCTTTGGGAGGCAGAGAGGCTGCTTTGCTTTTGTCTGAAAAATAGCCAAGATGTTTACTGGAGGTAAAGGCTAGTCATGTTGCTGGGTGTTCAGATTATTTGCAGTGTATTATGCATTAATTCACAGTGGAAGGGAAATTGAGCTATTTGCAAATTTTGATGAGCTGGGGATATGTTGACATTTGATGGAACCTTGAAGATGTAAATAAACAGGAAGGAATGCCAGGGGGTAAAACAGACCTAATGTGAAAGACAAAGGGCCTTAATCTGCTGCTGGAGTTTGCCATATTCAGAATCATGTTGGAATAATGGGTATATTGCAGGGGTGGTTCTGAAACAACCAGAAACAATGTTCTAGTACTCATTGCAAGCATATTCATTAAAAAAAAATAATAATAACGAAAGAAAATAATTGCTTTCACTTTCCAATCAGTTTTGGAAAAAAATGAAAATGTTGCAGCTTCTTTCCCATAATTTTTTTTTCAAACTACTCTGTATGGCGTGGTGCTAGTTTCAGATTATTTCAGGTATTTAAATAAAATCTACTAATTGTGGTTGATATTATTGCCAAAAGTTCCATTGAATGCTTCCTGTGTAGTTTGGCCAATTTTATCCCTGAAGCTGTTCACTAGCAGTAAATATAGAACTGGTTCAGCTTTAATTTCTCTTGTTCTTTTGTGGTCAGGATGGATTAGGAGGATTTGCCAGTCATTCATGAGGAGCAAAGGCATGCTGCTGTGCTCTTCTGGGTATGGTATTACTGTTCATCATATATATCACTGACTCTACTTAACTGTTCAAATAAAGAATGTGGTCTGAGATTCATGCTGTGACATGCAATAGGAAAGTTGAAGAAGAACTTTTAAAGTGTTATTGACTTCTTGAATGTCTGTAAGACTTTGTTATCTCTTGGTTTATTGTTCAAAGAAATAGAGGTGAGGTTACATCAGGATTGTTTTGGAAAAAAATGAAATCTGAAGTTAAAGGTGCACCTTGAAATGACACTTAAAATGCAAAACCGTTTGAAATCTCTTAGCAAACTGCATGTTAACATTTCATGAGACCAAGATTTTTTTTAATTGTCTGAAATTGTTTGTATTTAACTTTTCTAAACCAAATTCTTTGATGCAAAATATTTCAGCCTTTCATAGGCTGAATACAGGCTGAGCATTAACAGGGTTACATTTTTGTACCCAAGAAAGTAGAAAGAACAAGGTTTCCTTAGGACTGACTTACATTATTTGGCAGGCAGTATATCAGCAGAGGCTATAGACCATGAAAAAAAGTGAGTGATTCAATATTTTATCTTGTGTTTTGCTTTATTTTTAGGCGCCTTTACTGATGTAACAGTCACAGTTTTCTGTTAGGGTGATTCACCACATTAGACCACCATTTTTATTCTTGGATAGAAGTTTGTTCAAGTGTAATTTTTGTGAATATAAATAATTTTTTCTGCCATGTCTTGGCTCTGTTTACATTGATGTCTGTTTAGAACAGTGCTTTTATTCTTGCTTTTCCAGGATTTCAAGCAGTGGTAGAGTAAGTCTTTGACTGTGATACAAAGTTCTTGGAGAATACCAGAAGTGGTTATGCAGTTATCAGTTCCAAAGTGTTTAATGCTCATCGTGCCTCATTTCCTTCATGAAATGGCAAAGAACTGTCTACATTTCTCCTAATTTAATTTATACAAAGTATGAGCCTCTTCAGATTGGTATAAAACACATATTCAAGCAAAGATGTTTAATAGTGAAGCAACCAGTGGATCAGCAAAAGGTGAAATGCAACAAAAGCTTCTTTGTTGAAGCAAGAAATTATTTATAAAATGGTTAAGTGCAGGAGACAACATCTTGTATAACACATTTAGCTGAGGAAGTGAACAACTACTGAATAAGAGTACTAGACAGCTTGCTGGTAAGGGGAGAGATTTAGGATGAGCTTTCAAGCAAAAGATTATATTGTCTAGATTCTTAGAAAGTCTTAAAAAACTGTCTACAGACATTTTTTACCGAGACAAATCTAGCAACCATTCTGAGGTAGTGTTCTGCAGGTCTCCTGTGATTATAAAAACATGTAAAAAATGTATGAATGTTATTCCTAGCTTTCTGCTAGGAATAAGTTCTCTAGCAGAGACTTCTGAATATATTGTCTTTACTAGATACCACCTGGGAATTAACATATGCTTGTTGGCTTGACACCATGACTGCTAACCTCCTAGGCAAGATGGAAAATGAGCCAAATGAGAGACGGGAAGAACTCTTCTGATTTAATGTTAGTGTATGAAGATACAGTTTCTCCTTCACATCATCATATATATCTTTTATAAGCATTCGTTACTGTGATTTGTCAATTCTCAAAGTTCAGACTAGCTATTTAATGGATGTCTTTAACTTAGGTTGTGTTCTATTTTTGGTAATTTGGATTGGCAAGAAAATCCTCATTTAAGATGTGACATTTATGTACATATATTGCAGTACCTTAAAAGGTGTCCTACATCCCCTTTCCATAGTGGAGCAGGTTTCTGCTTAGTTGTGTTGGCCAGATAGAGTGCTGGCACCACAACGATTGGGGTGACAGTACTGTTCCCTAGCCCCAGTGAATAACTTGGGAGACTAAAAGCACTGAGCTATTGCATGACAAATAGTTTCTGAGTGTCTTACAGAGCACATCACAAGTGTTTACATCCTTTCTATAATTATGTTATTAAATGCAAATTTTAAGTCACATCTTCCTTTTTCCTTAGGATGATAGTAATCTTCAGCCATGGCTGTTGTCTTAATGGTGCTCCATGTCTTTATGTTGATCATAAGAACTGGAGGTGGTAAAATTACCCTAAAGTTCATTTGTGAGTTAAAAGACAAACAATAAATTCAGAAGTTAGTGAATATGCCATCAATGCACTGGAATTTGGAAGGAAGCGCAGCTGGAACAGCTAACCCAAATTGACCATAGTGACATTCCATACCATAAGATAACACGCCTGGAAAAAAAAAATGCAGGGAACGGAAGGGTAAGAGGGGATTCTGATGGTTTATGGCCTGTGTCTTTCCAAGTAAGTTATGCATGTTAAGGCCCTGCTTACCAGGAAGTGTCTCAACATCTGCCTGAGATGGGAAGCAATGTGATTTTGCTTCACTTACTAAACTATCTTTATCTCCACAAGTTCTCTTTTGTTTCTCTTATTTTCTCTGCATCCTTGTTGGGGAGGAGTAAGTGAATCAGCAGCTTGTGGGGGAGGCTTAGTTACTGGGCAGAGTCAAGCTGCCATGCAAAGTCTTGACCTGGAAGAGGGCCTCTCTTCCTGACCATGTACTTTGAAAATAGTGATCATATTATAGGCTACCATATGCAGATCATCAGCACAAAAAAATGGACTATAGTATAGCTGCTTACCCATTATGTCAAGTTTATAGAATAAAAATCCCATAGCAAGTATATATGATTTTAGTGTTGTTATTTTGCCTGAGAGAGGCTATATCTAAATGAGTCTTAAATCTGAGATATGCATGACTGTTTTGCCAGCTGGTGTAAAACTGCCAAAGAGCCTGACTTTTTGCCTGACATTTTTTTTTTTAGATGGAAGCATTCTATTTAAATACACAATTATCTTGTCCCAAAATGCTCTCAGTCTTTTCCTGTCCTTTCCTAAACTCCTTTGGTCTCTGAAGTCCCATGTGTTTATGCACGCTGCATTTCTCATTCCCTAGAGCACACAAGAATTAGTAAAGAAAAACTAATATGAAGACAGGAAATGGTCTTTCAGTTTTCAAGACAACTTTAAAACATTTTATTGGTTTCTTCTTCTTTTCTTATTTTTAGAAGGTGATCAATAATCCAGTTGTAATGTATTTTAACCGGTTCATACTTCACATAGGAATTGTCCGCTTATTGTTATCTCCTAGCTCTTGAGCAGGAGAGGTAGGAGGCCATGAGTTGAGACTGAAGCTATGAACACTGGGGAGTTTTTCACACTGGTGTGCCCGTTCATGGCTGGCACTGTTTGGCCCTGTGCCCCATCGAGTTATCTCAGTGACCTTTAGCGCTCCATTCCTGCTCTGCCCGTGTCTGCACCGAGTGTTTGAGTGGGCGTGGGGCGCTGAGTGCAGCCAGCGCCGCGGGAAATGGCGCTGATGTCCCGTGGCTAAAGATGATGGATTTTAGATCCCTAGCTCCATTCAGGCAGCATGGAAGCTCAGTGCTTTCATACAGGGATTCATTAACTAACTCCTCACTCACAGTGACAGTTTGTGCATAGATCTTAGTGGTTTTGCAGCTGTCATTGAATGTTGTGAAGCTGATTGGAGACACGGAGGAAAGAGCAATATTGGCATGAATAGTAAAATTGCTAATTAGACCATAAGTTTGATTAGAGTCACCAATCTGAAAATAATTTGGGGAGTTTGGCTCTCAAATCTTTTAAATTCAGCTGGACAACACAGAGGGAAAATTTTGATTTGGAGGGGATGGAGGACACTCAGTGAGAAGTTACATTTTGGTAACTTTCTGAAACCTGTCTTTAAGATAAGGGCAGCTAAATACTATAACTTAAAAGTTAGAGCTTTGCTGAGTCACAAAAGCATCTACTAAGTTCATAGTGGCTTGGTATCGTGGACAGCATTTTTTCAGGATACACATCTGCCACTTTTAGTGTTGTACATCTGGCAAAGTCAGACACTACTATTTCAGTCTAAGTGCAGAAATAAAAAAAAATGCTTCTAATTCCTAAGAAGCAAATGGGAGAGCTCACAAAAAAGATTTGTCCCTAAACATGCAGCCTCTGTCTAAAATTTATTCTGAAACTTGCTTAGTTTGTGCAGTTTTGTCTTAGGATTTGTTGTGGTTCTGTGATTGCTATTAGATGTTAAACAACCAAATCTCAAAGTACCTCACAGTACCTATCCAAACGCCTCGTAATATTATGCCATTGCCTGTTCTTGTACACTGTACAAACAAATATGGTGGTTTGCTTGATATATATTTTACTCTCTCTTTTGAATATATTGTGTTTAGGTAGAATATTTCATCTAGGGCTATATAATATATTATTATTTCAGTAAAACCTGAGATTAATTTCCTTTCCTATTTTACAGTACTTTCTCACAGTATTTCGGAACTGATAACTGAGATTTTCAAATTTTGTCACACAGTCTTGTCCGTGAGTGAATAAACAAAGAAATATTAGGGATACTTTTTCTGATACTGAGAAAATTTCTATTCTGCTTCTTAATACTTTTCTTTTAAATACCAAATACAAAGGAATTGAAGTAATGTGAAGTATCTTATGGCTGAGTCAAAGAAATAAGACCATGCCCAGTGAAGTTCTTTGCTTGAAATAACCAAGACTCAAAGAAGGTAAGTGTGAGGTTTTCGGTACTCATTCCAAAAGGGACTAAAATCTTCCATATTTGTAGATTCTAACAACTGGCAATATAGATTTTTGCCTTTTGTAAGAAGCTTTAAACTTACGAGCTTGTTCAGATCAACCCATCTTCTGTATGCTTGGATAAATTGCACTAATAGGTTCTAAATTTAATCTATTTGCAATTAAAGCCTTTATCACCTTCTCTGTGGTTGCATCAGAAAAGTAAAATAAAATTCTTGATCTTCATGTTAATGGGTAGCAGCAGGGTACAATAATAATTCATCACACATTTAGACATACTGAGTACTACTCAAAAGCAATTAAACAAGGGCAATTGTCAGTATAACTTACCCCAGCTTGGTATCTGATGTAGCCTTCTCATCAAAGGTTAACAACTGTTTCATACTGCATCAGCTACAGCAAAATAAATTGTTTCTCTATTAAGCCTCTAGGAAGAACAGCCTAAACAGGAACATATTGTGAGGAAAAAAACACAGTCTTGATCTAATCCGAGAAATATTACACATTGTTTGCAGTATGATGTGAATTTTATAGAGTTTCAAAACCCAATGCAGGAAAAGATGACTTGATCATCAATATGCAGCTGACTTAGATGAAAATAATCTGTTCTACAGAACATGAAAGACTAGTCCTACACAGTTTTATATGGGAAATTAAGGAAAGTTTTGCCTTTTCCTGTTCTACCAAGACATTAGAGACAGCTCTGAGGAGAAAATGCACTGGAATTTGGCTAAAACTCTAGCATTCAAATTCTTGTGTGTTTCTCTTACCATAAGTTTCCAAGAAAGGCCCACAATTCCTGTTCAGAAACATTGTTCTAAGAGTAATCATAATGCCTAAAACATACTTTTGCGTGTGATTTTAAACCAGCTATATAAACAAAATACATCACCATATCTCTTAAAAAGGTAGTTTAAACATGTTTATGAAATGAGAAAATTGAGGATTTAGAGGTTAAATGATGTAACTACAACTGTGGCTAGCTGGCTCTGAATGTTCATCTTTTCTTGAGTCAGAATTCTTCAAAGTGCTCCCTTGTCCCACCCCTGAGAGATTTAGTCCCAACTAGGGAAAGTAGTGCCCTGGAAAAGCTGCTGTTACCCACACACCTGAGAACTGATTTTACAGAACCAGATGCTGTGTGGTGTATTTGTTGTTGATTGTTTTTCCTCTCTAAGTGTGCACGGAGCCTGAGCTTGCTTCGCTTGTGTGTTGTTGGGATCAAGGCAGAAGTGGTGTTATTTGTGCCAATAATCCTCTCCCATTAGTTAACCTTTCTGTACATAAAACATGACTGAACAGAAGGATTCCTGCTGGTTTGAAAGGCTTTTATGTTAAATACATGACACAGGCATTTTCTTCTTCCACCTCCTTATGTAAAAGTGGAATAGTGGGATGAAGCAACTGTAAAGACTTCAACAGTCTGAAAGCAAGCTGAAGTAAAGCTTATATAGTGTGAATATTCTCTTATGTATCTTGGCATACCATTTTTTCTGCTATATTTAAATTCTTGGTTCTTTGTTTAAACAATTTCTAGCCTACAGAAAAAGACTGCCAATGGTGTCATTTGGGACAGTGCAAAGCATCATATTTTTACCTATACCTGATAATCAAGTATATTACTAGATCTGACTGTCCAAATTTACTTTCAGTGCACACAGCCCTTGTTTTAGCTTATTCTTTATTCTTGTCAATTATTGTTTAGAGTGCAGTTTCTGGAAGGTGGGTAGTAGCAGTCAGTAAGTATGAAAAGGAAAAGTACCTTATACTGATTCAGGCTTCCTTTGCTATCTTCTTATATCTCTTTTATTGTATTATATTTAGAAATTCTCATCTGAAATCCAGTACCATGTACAGGATTTCAGGTTATGGATCATTAAACCCTTTTAGTATGATACTGCTCTGACTTAGAGAGATGGTGGGATTAATCAGTTTTGCAGGGAACCATGTTTATGCTTCTTATATGCTGTCTAAACTAGCAGTAGTAATACATCCACTAACTTTGCAGGCATTTCTCCCTTGTTAAGGGGAAAGGGTCAGGTCTGTGTCTTTGGGTGCATTGCTGAACAATTCTCACAGTCTCATTACCAGCAGGTTATCCTTTCATAGAAGGTATGTTGTATACTAAATATCTTCAGAGAGACTATGCTCTTAATGAACAATGATGTTTTGCTGTAATTCAGATGGGCAGCAGGTGCTGCAGCGTTGCAGATTAAGTAACAGTATCTTCCCTACAGAACAGAGAGGTTAATACAGACTTCCACAAGTAGCCACTGGGTTTACATTATATAATGGGCTGGGCAACATATGGAAAAAAATTGGGATGTGCCTGAAGATATTTAATCTATTGGACTAGGAGACTGTCAAGGAGAAGTAGGGGTTCCCTTTGGGTGTGATCTTCTGTGTGGTGTTGTAATAATGTACTGAAGTGTGTGTATAAGTTTATACTCTGCAGCATCTGATCACTGCTGAGACTTGCTTTTTCACCCTGAGGGTTTTGGGAAGGTTTGACAAGAGGAATTTAGTTCATTGTTCTGTTACACTGAAAGGGCTTTCCTGCAATGTCTTAAAATCTAACTGTACTGATTCTGTCCAGTTGTGAGACTAAAAATTTTTCTTTTTGTATTAATTGTTTGTGGAACTTGAAAGTCTTTGTTTCTTTTAATGCAAAAATTTACTTCTTACTGTTGTGCTCCTGCACCATATTCTTGTCTTTTCTCATCTGTGTTTCTGTGAAGGAATGGAGGTTGTGGTTTCTTATTTATATTTCTTTAAAACTTAGCTTTTGGTGAGCCAAATTAACTATAGTTCGCCTACAATTGTTGCTGATCCTTAATTTTTTTTGAAAAGAGATTAACTCAATTTTTGACTGGAATCTGTAGGTAAAAAGGCATATCGTTCCAACTGTTTTACATGTTAGAAAATTGTTTTGCTTGAAATAGATTTGAAAATCTTTATTAGTTTTTATTCTGATTTGAATTTTTCCTGTGCTCTCTTTCTGATGGGAAAAATCTGTTTGATTTTGGGGCTTTACATACAGATGAGGTTTTCAGGGTTACTGGATGAGCATTTTGATTTAGAAACACATAACAGGGAAAGGACTATAGGTTATCAAATCCAGTCCTCTACCCTTGTAGCTGTATCATTGCATCCTCTTTTCTGGCTGCATCAGATCTACCTCATCCCTTCTGGTTTCCTGGTTTTGCTGTTTCTCTTGAAATGCGGTTCTAAAATCATTTTTTCCCCTAAAAGTTTAAAGTTTAACTTATTTTAATGCCTGTATGTTTTCATACATGTCAGTCTAACCTTCATTTTTTCTGTGCCAACGTTGCCCTTCAGCTCTGCTCTGGTTTTGGATGTTTACCCATCAGTGGCATTTGCAGAGAATTGCATTGCCTGTGCTTTGTGTCAGCAACTCTCCACCAGTCCCTCCAGGCTCTTCTGGGCTATCTCTGTATTATAATGGGTCATCATGAAGATGTCCCAGGACTAATGCAAATTCAAACATGCAAGTCCACAAGCTGCAGCTCCAGGCAGGTTTTACACCTGAATGTTCAGCTGTGTTTGGGCGGATTTATTCATGCAGCTGCAGCACCAAATCTGCATTGCTACTTTCTTATAGACCCAAGCTGGGTCTTTGCAAACCATCCGGGGTATCTTTGGATCTGAGCTTGGTTGGCTGTATAGACACAGCTGTGTGCATCTGCACACAGATGTCAACCAATCATATCTGTTCCAAAATCCTTTGACAGCAGTGGTGGGATCACTTTAAAGGATATGTTCCCAACCAAAACCTTTCTGTTCCCTCCCAGTGTGCTGGTATTCATCATAGCGTCATTCCTTATTATATGTAATTATTTTCCTAGAACTTATTTTTCCAGCTTTCCATGACAGCTGGTATTAAATTATAATGCTGGGTTAGAAGGCAGAGGAGTTGTTCTCTGGTTTCCTGTTGTCAATCTAGGAGAAAAAGTATTTTGACACATTAGATGGCATGTTGACTCAGTTTATATAACCTTTATCAGAGAGATCATCATCTGATATGTACTCTGCAGCCTTGCAGAGATTCCCAAGATGGCTATTAATGGGCTTGTGAACTTGTGAATAGAGAGTGGTAAATCTGGCCTTTGAGATAATTGAAAAGACATCATTTGTAATGTGAGCACTGAGGGATGATTGCTGCTCTTTGGGGACAGAGGTAATATGTTGTTGTACCCAATTTTGAAGCAAGGCACCCAGTACCTTTGCTTTGGCCATGTCTTAACATCCCTTGATCAGTTGCACAGTGTATTTCCAGCTTGCCCTACTCCTGTCCCGCTCCTCTCAGAGCTATTTGTTAGCAGGCTTATTTATTTCCTTAATGAAAAACTTAGATTACAAAACTGGGTGTGAAAAGGAGCTAAGAAAATAAGACATTTATAGAGGCATAGGGAAAGAATATTTTACATTTAAAAATGCAAAAATAGGCAAAACTAGGAATGTGAGCTGCTTTGCCCACCTCATTTAGTTATTGCACAGTGCTTTCAGTATTGTTCTCTGCAAACACCTGGCCTTACTCTGATATACAACATAATGACCAAAGTAATTATATTCCAGTAGATTTCTCAATATTGCTACTGTGAGATGTACATGGTGCCCGATACTTGTTTCTTTCTTCTTTGAATTTTATTGTCTTCAAACAAAATGGCAAATTGTAATTTTAAACAACATTTAAGTATGTCAAGGTTGATGAAAACTTTTTTTTTCCCATAGAGGAATTGTGAGTTTAAAATCCATTCACAAGCATTCATAGGATTTACAGAATCACAGATTATCCTGAGCTGGAAGGGAAGCACAAGGATCATTATTTTTCACTCCTGGCCCTGCACAGTACAACCCTAAGAATAATGCCATGTGCCTGAGAGCATTATGCAGTGTAGTATTTGTTTCATGATGCATCTTCCCCAGTGCTTGCTGAAAGAAATTCCTGATTTGGAGCTGCCTGTGGAGGTGGTGCTTCACAGTCACTGGATAGTTTCTGGTTCCTTGAACATGAAAGAAAAATATATAGTTAGCTTGTTACAGAAGCTTTTTGGCTTTCACATTTGCACTTCTGTGTCAAAAGCTACCCTTTTCCTGGGGGAATGAGTTTCACTGCTTCTTTACAAGAACTGCTGATACAATAAGTGGGTTTGGGGTCACTCATATCACCTGGGCAAGGCAAAGTACAGGTAATACATTTGAGCTAGTTAAATAGCTCAAAGCTCTAGCTGCCGAGCATTGTTCAGTACTTTTTAAGAAGTCATTAAAAATTCATCTCGATGTGTTTTTTTTTTTACTTAAGTACAACTAGAACCACTTTTTTGTGTTTCTTGTCTGTTGGAGTAGGTGATAAGTTCCTGAAACCAGGCAAATATGAGGCAGAGTGAGTTCATCTGCAGGACCATGCTCTCTGGTAGGATTGTTGCTTTTTTTCCTTTGTCAGGTGTGATGGTTAGTGACATTGACTCTGTTCACTTGAAGTAAATTTTTGACAAATGGAAGAGTAGAAGGGAGAAAGTTGCTCTTATCACTTGCTTAAAATGAGGGGAAAAAAATTACTTCCTCCATAATTTGGGGATTTTGGTTTTTTCTTACCTGGACTAAAGAGCCTGTGGTCCACAATACATTACCAAACTGCACTATCTCAGGTGTATAAATTAGGTACAGAGGTGACAGAGACCCCTAAAAATTACAGCATAAGTGGGCATATATCTCAAAAGGTAAATTAATCTGCTTCAAATTTGATGTATCCACGGATGTGAATGCTTCTTGTTTTAATACTACTGGGAGAAACAAGAGAGGGTATTATGCACCCATCTGAATTATTACATCACATATGTAAAACCATGTATTTGTGGGCAAGGTAGAAGCTGCAGGATGGCTGCTGTGGGACAAGACCAAGGTATGCCCCATGCCAGATTCATTTGCTTCAAAATGGACCCATTGCAGGACACAGCTGAGCCCATCAGCCAAGCCAGCCAGGTGCCACAGTGGCACCTGTGGAAGCACATTCAGAAAAGGGGAGCAAAAGCCAAGAAGGGAGTGGGGTTTGAGGAAAGGGTGGTAAACATCAGGAGTAGCACCACTGTTAGAGGAGGAGAAGGCGCTCCATGACACAGCAGATTATCCACTGTAGCCTGTGGAAGACCTCCATGCTGGAACAGATGACCAAAAATAAAAAAATGGCCTGTGGAGAGTCTGCTCTGAAGTAGAGCAAAAGTGTAGGAAAGAAATATCAGCAGAGAGGAACTGCTGAGTACTGACTGCATCCCACCCCACCCACGTTTGTTGCCTCACTGAGGGGACTGTGTGTAGCATGTGGTAATAACAAAGGCAGGGGACTGGACTCTGCAGTGAAGGAGTCAAGTCTGGAAAGGGCGTGGAGAGGTGTTTTCCTTCTGTTTTAATGCTGTTTTTTTTGTTTCCTGCTAACCCAACCAGTAAATAAATAAATATACATTAACTAGTAGTAAATTAATTTCCCTCAGCTGCGTCTGTTTTGTCCTCAAAAGTAATTTGAAAGTGATTTCCCTGTCTTTATCTTGAACCATGAGCCGTCTTGTTCCTAGTCTTCAGCAGAAGGGCAGGCAAACGAGGAGGGAAAGTAAGCAAGCAGCTGGATGAGATTTTGGCTGCCAGCCAGGTCAAAGCCACAGCCACTACAAAGCATTAGGGGGAAAGTTTTGAGCAAATGGGAGAATAAAATTCCTTCTTTTGTTGGTAAACCTGAATGTGCTCCATATGGAATGGCTATATTTGACCCTAAAAAGTGCTTTGAATTTAAAAAGTCAGGGTAGT
The DNA here is from genome assembly GCA_013399455.1 of Anthoscopus minutus. NCBI lineage: Eukaryota > Metazoa > Chordata > Aves > Passeriformes > Paridae > Anthoscopus > Anthoscopus minutus. Next base: position 9,967 of record VWYI01016898.1, on the reverse strand, counting down.
TGAAAGTGTCTGCCTCAAAGACAGTAAATTTAGGCTTCAAGGTGTCATCACTGCATCTCATGCTGTCCAGGTTTGTGCTGCTTCTTATGATTTGTGCCTCCTGCCTGTCTTCCCATGTGGGAGCTATTAGCAGACTATGGATGGTGTGCTTTGAAATGTGTTATAAGTAGTGACTCATAGATTATAGAAGATTTGCAAGAAGCCATGTAATAGAACTATAGTCATTTAGAAGTTTAAAAGAAAATAGAATGCTCACAGGATCTGGAATTAATTTTCAAAGTATAAAAGGACTACTGCTTGAAGGTAAGAGGGTGCTTTATTGTACAAATCTAAACAATCAGTTATCTTTTTTGAAAGTGCTTTGATTACTTTTGATAGAAACAAACTATTCTTTTGAGAATTTTAACTGAGATTAATATTAGATCTGAAGGTTTGTAATGACAGTATCATACTGAAAACCCTGTTAGTTTTTGTTGCTGAATTTCTGTTACTTATGTCCTCTTTGTTTGACTGATAGAAGTATCTAAACATGTTCAGACCAGCATGAAGCATATCCTTTTAGCCTGTGTGTGTGCCAACTTATTGTCAATTTCTGCCCCCACATTTGGAGTGCTGGGGGATTCCTTCAGGCTTTGGAAGCTTGTTGAAGGGTTGCCAAACAGAGGAAAAGTATGATTCAGTATAGAAGAAGTATAGTCTTCAAAATATGGGAGTGAAGCAACAGTGATGGTCCATTTAGAAGGATGAAAAGGACATTTCTCAAAGATCCACTAAAAACTTGCAAGTTAATGTCTTAAATGGTCCAGGACTTCCTGGAACTTTATCTGAAGAAGATTGACAAAGGTCAGCAGAAAAGTATTTGCAAGCAATAATTTATTCAAAGTGGAAGGTAAGATAAAAAGAGATAAAAGATTAGTACAGTGGTGGGGTATCTTCTGTAAAATTTCTGTAAACTTTTGCCTTGGAAAATGTTCTGTCTACACTGTACAAACAGTGGAATTACTGAGGGTGAGTTTTCTCCTGAAGATAAAAGATGAACTTTAAGACATTAAGTATTACTAAAGATAAAATTTGGTCTGCAGATCTCTGATGCAAAAAGAAATAGAAATTTTTCTGAAGCACAAGGCATAATAATGCACATTCAATAGAGTTGGTTTTTTTTAGGTAGGTTTAAGTTATTTTTCATGACCTTAGAGGGGAGGAATGTGATTTCATTTTGTTACTTCATGGGAATTTTGTGTACTGGTTTATTGTAAAGTGGCTACTTCAGTATGTGATAGTATCTAATAAACTTATAATAATTCAAGTTAGAAGATAAAATTGTTCTATGATGATGCAAACCATAACCAAAGAAAGCATCTTTAAGTTTTGAAAAATGACAATGGAAAAATACTCTGCTTCTAGCAGTAATGAAGAATCCCAGAGAAGGAAAAAAGACCAAGGTAATCATCATTTCCTCTGAAGACAGATTCCGTGTTGCATTTCCTAAGTTACTCTAAGTTAACAAATTATGATGATTTTAGCACTTGGTATAAGTGATGATTTCACAACTGAATAGGCTTTCATCTTTAACGTGGCAATAAAATCTTAACATAAATTGTTGAAAAGGCATGTTTCTATTAACATTTCTTAATTAAACATTTTTCTTCAATGATAGATTTATTGTGCAAGAGAAATAAATTTCACATATGTGAGGACAACTAATAGAAACTGTGCTCTCATTTTCTGAAGATAATTTTCCCTGCTAATATTCTGACATCTTTCAATGTTGTCTATGAGTATTCAAAATTACCTGTCTGTGGCAGGTTCCTTATGTCATAGGATGCATATATTATTTGACTGATATATTTACTTTAAAACAACTGTTGCTGTAGTTTTTCTTTATGAAAATGCAAACCTACATTAAAATCTTCTGTGTCTCATGGTTCAGTGCTTCACTGCCAGCAACACTCAGTGACTCAGGTGCAAGGCCAGAGTCCACTGCAATGCAGTGGTCAGGAAGGTTCTGTAGGTGTGAAGCAGTTTTATCTTCTGTCTTTCGTCACTTCAAATTTTTCCTTAGGAATCTTCTGCCTGAAAATGTGTTTGATGTTTTCCTCCTTTGTTTGTGGGGTTTAATAATATAGCCAGAATGATACAGTTGCTAAGAGATGTCATAAGCCCTAAAAACCTATCACTGACTTATTCAATACTTTGGGATATGGGGAAGGAGAATAGTGGACCAACTGATTAATAATTGATAGATTTCATTAATGGCTTCAGCTTTTCTAATTAACCTTCTGTTTCATCTGAAACATGTCTACATTTTCAGGTCAAGCACTCAGAGTGGGATACACTGAACTGTCAAAATGAAATATGAAGTGATGGGCTGGGAACTCCAGAATGGGTTACACACAGTGCTAGGAGACTGAGACAAGTTCTGTTTAAAATTCACTTTTGTACTCCAACTTCATTACATACACTTCCAGTATAACTGCTTTTTGGATCAGTTCACCTGTAATGTTACAGCAGGTGGGTAAATGATAGAAAGGAGAATATTTATTCATCTTGGAATCCTTTGTGGAAGAGCCTTGTATGTGCCATGAGAGGAGCTGGAATGCTTACATTGTTCGCAAACCTTTCCATGAAGCTTCATCTCTAGCCTGATGCAGAGTATGCACAGAGTTACATTCTTCCTCACTGTTACATTTTGTTCTTCTGCGGAATATTCTCAAACCATCTATGACTAGTTTCCATGTAATTTTCAAACTGCATGCTTTTAGAGAGTGACTCTTGTTCCTGCCCACTACACATGCACAGTAGACATAGAGGAGTACAAGGTTTACTGCCACTTTGGGTTGTTGCTAACTAGGTGCCACTGAAGATGAGGACAAAAAACTAATAATTGCTGTGCCATCTTTTGTTTAATCTTATTGGGCTGTTTCTGTATTTGTCTAAAAACAATCCATATTATTTTTTAATACTGTTATAAATAAATGCCTGGGTTTTTTTAAAGAAAACCCCATGAAATTATTCTCAGGAAAATATACTTCAACACCAATCAGCACTGTAGCAATTATAAGGAAACAGAAGGAAGCAATGTATCAATAAAGGGGAAATATAAAGAAACATGCATGGGGAAATAGTATCAAGAAACTGAAACAAATTCACCCCGGGAAAATGATATGATTTCACAGTAATTATCACTCTCTAAGTCAATCTAAGCTGCATGTGACCAAAGCAGACTGACCCAAGTACAGTTTAATGGGAAATAGTTGATGCTTCAATAGCCTAAATGAAGAGCTGATTCAGGCACCATTCAGAAAGAAAGGCTGGTTGGAACTATTGACATTTCTGCTTCTCTCTGCAATTATAACATTATTGCCACCTCATGGAAAATTATTAAAATAATTGCCATCCCTTTTTTCTCTTCCTTCGACAGCAATCACTGGGTGCCTGCTTTCTTCTGTGTCTTGATGTGTTATGCTTTGAATCTTTTTTTGCCAGGGAAAAAGCTGGTCTCAGCATAATTGGGCCATTTCCCTGTCACAGTAGTTTCCTTTTGAATCTTGTTACTCTGCACGGGTTGTAGTGAGGTCAATCATATTCAGTCAAATGGCTGAGCAGATAGAAAGTGTGCAAGAACAAAGTACCCGCTGTCCATTCAGGTAGGAGTGAAAATGTGAAAGAATAGTCTTGGGTAAAGGGGTGCCCTTGCTAGTTTTGGCAAAACTTTACCTGCTTAGGACTCACATTCACCTGAATTTGTCCTGTAAAGAGAAAATTAAGTGACCTTGTGACATACAAGTCACCAATCATTATCAATAATAGCATGCATTATGACTTCCTTATGGTCGTTTGAAAATGTAGCATCTCTCTATACTCATTTGCTGTCACAGGCAAGGATCTGTATATATCCATGCAACATTGTGGCCTGGTACCACCAAACCAATGCAAGATGACCTTGCAATACCATACAAGTTGTTGCAACATCATAATGTAAAACTATCTCAGATTGATGCGGGGTCATGACCCAGCACAGTGATTATTGATTCAGCATTAGGGTTTGGGCTCATACCTGCTGTGCTGTTGCCACTATTGTTGACTCAGGACCATGAGGCAAAGTCATTGTTTGAGATTACAGAACACTGTTGAGATCCAGCCTCTTTGCATATTGCTGCAATGCTACTGTCTGTTGTTATAGGTTAGTTTATCTCTTTGTGGAGATTATCAAATGTTTGGAGCAGAGTTTGCTCTTGCTTGTAAATTATTAATAAGACTTTGTAGATTGATTGTCCTGTATTTAGCTCAGATAGTTAATTTTCTTGCTAGTACCTTGTGCAGTGGGGTGTTTGGGGTTCAGTGTAACAATAATGTTGATAAAACACTGATGTTTTAGTTGTTGTTGCACATTGCTTACCTTAAGTCAAGGACTTCTCAGCGTCTCATGCTTTGCCAGAGGGGAGGTGTACAAAAAGCCAGGAGGGAGCATGGCCATGACAGCTGACTGGAAATTCCTGAAGGGATATTCCATACTACAGAACATCATGCTCAGTGTATAAACTGGAGGGACTTGGCTGGGAAGGGACAATCCTTGCTGGGGTCAGGCTGGGCATCAGTCAGCGGGTAGTGAGGAATGGTGTTGTGCATAACTAGTCATTTTAGGGGGTTTGTTTCTCCCTTTTTTTGTTATGTCCCTTTTTGTTACAGTTGCATTATTTTTTTAATATATATTTTGCCTTATTTCAGTTCTTGCACTGTTCTTATTTGAACCCACAGATTTTGCTGTTTTGCAGTTCTCTTCCCCATCCCACTGAGGTGGGGGGGGTGGCTAAAAGTGAATGAGCATCTGCACAGTTCTTGGTTGCTTGCGAGGGTTAAACCACAACAGCTTTAGTATTATTATGTACCGGTTTTAAAATGTTATAAGCTCACCAGTACTCTAGTGAGTTAAGCTCTCATCTGTTGACAGTATATCTCTGCTGTTACCACCAAGACACATAGATATTGGAAGGTCATTATTAAGGAACGGATGTCTTAAAATCAAGTGTTTCTATGGGTTTAGGGTGAATTTATTTTCCTCAGTAAATCGTACATTGATAAACTGTTTTGAGAATTTTGTTAGCACCAGGTGGTATTTCATATTTTTACGCAGAGTTTCTGTTGTTCTAAATGAAAGTTGTGAATCCTCAGTATTTCTGCAAATCATATCCTGGGGACTATAGCTGGCAAGTAAAAATGAATAGTAAAACAATTCCATATAGCTGTCTAAAGTATCTGACCATGCAAATACTCTTCTCTTGGGTATGTAGTACTTCCTTGGCTTTGACTAAAGCAAGCAACTGACCCAAGAAGCTGAGATTCTACCACAGAACATCTCCAGGTCACAACAGGACTAGAATATTAATTGCATTAATATTCAAAATTTCTTTCGCTGCTTGAACACAACACAGTAGCTGAAGGGAATAATGTTGCGGTTTTTTGGTAGTAGCTGTAACATCCTAAAGATCAAAGCAGAATTCGTGTGTTGGCAATAACTTTTATTTGACCACCTAGCAGATGAATGTCTGGAAGCTTTTGGGGAAATGAGGTTTTGTTCTAAAAGCTGTAGCAAAGTAACATTTTTCTCCCTTTGGGACATGAAGAAAGGGCTTATATTTTGCTAAAACTTCATTTTCCTAGCTGTACTCTGTATTAGTCTACTAAAAGATGTCACCTCACTCAATAAAGGTTCTCAAGGTTGTTAATATTGTGAGCAATAATTTAAGTGAATTGAGAGAAATTATTGGATCAGTTTCTCACAAGTGTTTGTTAAAGTATGGAAATATTGTGGTTTGGGAGATCTTGGGGGCTCTTCCTGAAGCCAGAGGGACTGGTATTAAGATGCAGATATT
>VWYI01016896.1:84208-125055 GCA_013399455.1 Anthoscopus minutus | reverse complement strand
GGGGTGGGAATCCTTTCAGGCCTCAGCAGAAGCCTTGAAACGCAGCTTTAATTCATTAATTAGAAACAGTAAGAACGTGGTGCAACAAGCCCTGTGAGCACGTTGAAGGCATGCAGGATCCTCTGCACAATTATGCAATGTGTTGATGGCTGCAGAATCCTGGATTCTGGGGTCCAAGGCTGCTCCAAAGCCTGGCCTCTGCTCCTGTGGTGCTCCCCTAATTCCCAGCCTGTATTTTTAATAATTCACCCTTTTTCATCTGACACTGGCCTTTAACTCACACTCCCCTCTGTCTGCCCTCTAATTTAATGCTGAGCTGTCGTTTTGCCCTTCAGCCTTTCCAGACTCAGCCCAGGGAAGGGGTTGTCCCCGAGGCTGCACAAATCCTCTGCGCTCTCACACCCCTGGCACTGCGGCGCTGCCGCGCCCGGTATCGCTCTTACACAACGGGGCACTCGCGTCCTGCCTGCAACTTCTTCCAACAATTAAGATTCCCCATGGTCCTGCTCATAGCCTGCAGGCCTGGTTTAAGTCCTGGAAGGGTGTTTGGCCTGTGTGGTACCATGGAGGAGCTCCTTGGATGCTCCCAGCACCCTAAAAGTCCAAGTCTTGGTGTAGGAAGCCAAATCCTGAGCAGGACTTGACCAGAACTGAACCAAATTCATCCCCCAAATTACTGAATCCTGTTGGTTCAGCTTTCTTTCCCTTCATCCCCCAATCTAAGACACACAGCTGCTGGTCAAATCATCACAAACATCTGAGCTTCAGTTTATGCCCTATAAACTGAGTCCATCTGTCTAAATTGAATCCATCTGTCTAAACTGAGTCCATCTTGCCTAAACCGAGTCCATCTGTCTAAACGGAGTCCACCTCACATAAATTCTGCATGGGAAAGAGAAGGCTCCAGGAGGACCTCGCTGTGGCTTTCCAGCATTTAAGGAGGTTTCTAAAAAGTGGGACTTTTTACGTGGGTAGATAACAAGAGGACAGTGGTTTTACACTAAAAGAAGGCAGGGTTGGAAGAGATGCTTGGAAGAAATTCTTTACTCAGAGGGTGGGCAGGCCCTGGCACAGGATGCCCAGAGCAGCTGTGGCTTCCCCATCTCTGGAAATGTCCAAAGCCAGGCTGGAGCAACCTGGGATAGAGGCAGGTGCCCCTGAACATGGCAGGGGGACACTGAGATGGGATTTAAGGTCCCTTCCAGCCCAAACCATGAAACCACAGCGCAGCCCCTTCCAGGAGAGCCCCACTGACCCACCTGGACGTGCTGCTGCCTGCATCTGATCCCCGTGAGAGCAGCACGGAGCCCTGAACTCGTTCTGCCAGCTCTGCTGTCACCCTGGCAGCTGCTTTCCTGCCCTGCCATTGCCCAATGGTCCCCACACGCTGCTGGGCTGATGTCCCAGCTCTCTTCCAGCAGGAACACCCCGGCTGCACCTCGGCGTCACATTTTCTGGGCCGGGGATTTATTTCATGTAAAGGTGGAAGAAATGAGAAAGGGCTGGAAATATGTAGGATGTGCACGGCAGCGTGGATTAGTGGGCAGAGCACACGGAGCAGGCAATTACCAGGCAGGTTCCCTGCTCCTGCTTGGCTCGGAGCTGTTGTGAGAACCAGGGCCAGTGAATCATGGGCTGGTTGAGCTCATTCTCCCTGACTCCCCATGACTTCATCACTGCTGTTTGAAAACCTGCTCTGGAGCCTGTCTAAAGGAGTGCCCCGGGGTTGCCTTAACTGTTTCTGTTCTACTCAGTTTGAAGTGGACCCAGTTTCTTTCACTTTTTCATCCCGGGGAGATTGGTTTCCCAAGGTTTCCCAGTGTGATACTGCAGAGTGGAAATGTTTTGGTACGGGTGATAAAACACCCAAGCTTTCTGGGTTCTAAATTCTAAACAGCAACAGCAGCATCACGAGGTATTCATAAAACAGAGCAAGGATTTAGAGGGGTCACAAGCAGGAAAAATGTGAGGATGCAAAAGATGGAAAATAAGAGAATGCAAAAGATAAAATATAAGAGAAAGCAAAAAGGCTGCACAGTGATTTCAGGTGGAAAAAAACTTTCATTTTGCTGAAAAATTTGCCAGCTCCCCAGTGCATGCCTCAGTTTCCCTAATTGCTACGTGGGGTTACCAGCCCAGACCTATTTTGCAAAGGTGTTGTCAGATTTAATTTGCGAACCTTTGAAAAGCTCTGCCGAGTCCTGGAGATGAAAGGCCCTGCAGATGCCACCCGTGGGTGTGTGCTCTGAGTCACAGCAGGGACCTGTGTGCTGGGACAGCACCCGCCAGGGAACTCCTGTCCTGTGCAGGAACCACAGCAAAAATCCCAGGGGATGCTCCTACAAAAATGAACTCATGCTGCAGCCACCTCTGGCACCGGCAAGGGTTGTGTTTTGGCTCCTAAATTGTCTGGAAAATGCGTGTGTGCACCTGGAATTTGAGGTCCCCGACACAAGGAGGACATGGAAGTGTTGGAGCAGGTCCAGAGGAGGCCACGAGGGGCTGGAGACAGGCTGAGAGCTGGGAATGTGCAGGCTGGAGAAGGGAAAGTTGTGTGGAGACCTCACAGCAGCTCCCAGGAGCTGCAGGGGCTCCAGGGAAGCTGGAGAGGGACTCAGGAAGTGGAAAAGGGGAAAATGGATTCAAACTGCACGAGGGGAAGTTTGGGTTGGATGGTAGGAAGGAATTGTTCCCTGGGAGGGTGGGGAGACCCTGGAATGGATTTCCCAGAGCAGCTGGGGCTGCCCCTGGATCCCTGGCAGTGCCCAAGGCCAGGCTGGACAGGGTTTGGAGCAGCCTGGGACAGGGGAAGGTGTCCCTGCCATGGCAGGGGTGACACTGGATGGGCTTTAAGGTCCCATCCAACCCATCCCAGTGATTCTGGGATTTCCTCTGGATTTGCATCAGTAAAACCTCAATCCTTCACCTTTTATCTACCTCACCCACACCAAAATCTTATCAAAGAGTCAGGAAAACAAACCAAGGCCACCTTTGTCCAAGCCAGACCTTTCCTCGGGATGTTTTCTGTTCCTCAAGGAATAACCTTGGCTGGAACAGCTCTGCTGAGCCTCCTCAGCACACGTGAGAACAGCAGCCTCCACCCTGCAGGATTTTTAATTACTTGGAGACTTACAGGACTGTTGATGTTCTGAAGAAGAGCTCAGCCCAGCAAGCCAGGGGGAAAGAAATGCATTGATGTCAGTCAAATTTTTCCTTTATGAAATCGGGTTTTAAAAAATGGCATTGCCCTTTCCAGCGCCGGGGAATGAATTGTGACTCATGAAAGGCTGTGTGCCTCTTAATAAAAAATTATTAATGCAAGAAATGCCCTTTCCCAACAACTATTATCCAAAAAAATGCAGAATGCCGAGGCATTTTTCATAAAGGGAGAATCATAAAGACATGCAGGCAGTGAGAGGGGCTGGATCTATGAGCCAGGGACGCAGAAAAAATAATTTCATTTTATTTTTCTCTCATTTTGCACAGACAAGACCTTTAGAAACTGCATTTTTAAGACAGGTTCTTTCCTTCTCCTATCAGATCCAGAATTTATGCTGTTCCTGCTTTGCCTCAGAAAAAGTTGGAAAATGCAGAGCTGGAATTTTATCCAAATCCCTTCCAACAGGAGGGTGCTGGTGGATGTTTAAGGAGATTTTTTACAGGTAAAAAAACACCTTCTACAGCAGCGCCACTGGGGCGTTCTGACAAAACTTAATTAAGCACAAATCTCTGGCGTGGTTAATTTGCATCCTGGGCATTCATCTCAGAGAAATCTCACTGAAATTCCGAGTAGAATCTGAAGGGATGTGAAAGGAAGATCAAGCTCATCCTTTAGACGTTGTTGGAATCCACCAGTGCCCATAAAGAGCTTTTTTTTCTCCTGAAATCATCTGTGATTCCAACAAGTGAACATTTCCCAGGAATTCAGCTGTGGAGACAGATAATTTTTAAAGCTTTTCCACTTTTTTCCTCTGGCAAGAGATATTTTGACCGTCTAAGCTGCCAAATGGCTCCTCTTCCAGGTGTCTTCCAGTTCTGAGGATGTCTGTGGGAAGAGCTACATAGGAGACACCTGAACCTTTATCTCAGAGCACACAATGGGGGTTTTGTTTCACCACTCATCTTGTGGAGATTGCGTGGCCTGTGGGAAAAGCTGGGCCAGCCAATTTTTACCTCTTCACATCCGTGCCTGGGTTATTTCCAGGTCTAGATGGACAGACCTTGCACAAACCCAAAATAAAATCAAAATAAAGATAATAGGGCCATTTAAACCCAGTATTAACCATTAATTTCTCCTCCCTCCTGAACGCAGCAAGCCCTGGGGGGAGCCTGCTTGAAGAATGCTTTATTCTAGGCGTTCATTTTAATTACAACCCTAATTATTTTGGTGCACAGCTATGACCCAGTTAACAAACCCACCTTGGGCATCTCGTGGTCTCCCTGACCCTGCCCATATCTACAAGGAGGGAACCTCAGATGCTGGCCAAATTATTTTTGAAACAAGCTGTGGAACTGGTTGCTACATCTTAATGAAAATGATTTTTTTTTTTTTTCTAAAGGAGATATTTCTATGTATATAAACAGCCCTTCCTCCCCAACCTGGTTAGACAAGAATGTTCCTGGGTGTGGACTGCCTTGTATAATTAACTGCACAGCTGGAGCTTGTGATCCCTCACCGTCTGCTCCTTCCTTTCCTCCTTTCTTTCCCCCTGCATCCACCTCGGCGCGATCCGGGCGCGCTGCTCCTTCTCAGGAGCTCGGGGTGCGTCACCGGGGCTGGAAAGGTTTCCCGCATTCTGCATTCCAGAACCATTCCTCGCTGAGACGAGGCCCAGGCACAGCCTGCCTGCCTTGGAGGGGCTGAGAGCCAGGAGCTGGAGCAGAGAGCGAGCAGAGGAACCCCTGACCCCGCTTAGGCCATGGAAACGGGCAGCGCAGCCAGGACCAACGGCACCACCACCAAGCCCGAGGACGTGAAGAGCCCAACTGCCCCCAAAAAAGAAGAGGAAGCCAAGAAGGCCACGAGCCCTGGCGGAGGCGAGAAAGAAGCTATAAAAGGCACGGGCGGTGCTGCGCTGGAGACAGGGCAAATCAAGAGCTCCCTCTTCTCTGGGAGTGACTGGAAGAGGCCCATCATTCAGTTTGTGGAGTCATCCGACGAGAAGAGGTCAACCTACTTCAGCATGGACTCGGCAGACTCCAAGAAGATGCAGTTCGCCAGCGGCCAGATCGGAGACATGAGGAGAGCGGCCCTGAACTTCCCGGAGAAAGGCGACCTCAGGAAATCCCTCTTCTCCCTGGATTCCAAAAAGAGCTTCCTGCCCGCTGACGGGGAAGGGAGGAAGTCCCTGTTCTCTGCGGGGCAGATGGGGGACCTGAAGAAATCTTCCCTGCCTCTGGTGGAGACGGGGGATCTGAGGAGACCCTTCAATAAACCCGACAGGGCCGCGGGCTCCCGGCCCCGCGTGAAGCTCGAGGACGTTCTCTGCGACTCCTGCATCGACAACAAGCAGAAGGCTGTGAAGTCCTGCCTGGTGTGCCAGGCTTCCTTCTGCGAGCTGCACCTCAAGCCCCACCTGGAGGGAGCGGCGTTCCGGGACCACCAGCTCCTGGACCCCATCAGGGACTTCGAAGCCAGAAAATGCCCCGTGCATGGCAAGACCATGGAGCTGTTCTGCCAGACAGACCAGATGTGCATCTGCTACCTCTGCATGTTCCAGGAGCACAAGAACCACAGCACGGTGACAGTGGAGATCGAGAAGGCGGGGAAAGAGGTAATTTTATTCTGCTTTTATTCCTCTTTTTGTTCCTGACGTTCCCAGCAGCCTGCAGACCGCAGTGCCACAGCACAGCCTTTGCTGCCCAGCCTGCAATCCCTGCTCAGGCCGTGGAATCCCGGGATGCAGTGGTGCTGGATGGGAAGAGCTGAGTGGAGAGTTGGTACTGCCTGGTTTCCATGGGGTTGTGGTTCTCCTGATGCAGCGCTGGAGTTGTGCTGCAGGCTGGATTTAGGCATGGAGAACCTGGCTGCCAGCACACCTGACTTCCAGCAGAGGCTGAATCAAAGCCCTAAATGCTACGGTTTTTTTAAATATTCTTGAGTTTTGACAGTGTTTGTATGGTGTTGCCCACAGAAAGGTGGGCACTGCTCAGGGTCAGCACCTCCAGAACACAAATTGTCAAATCAGTGGCTGCTAAAGTTACTGATGGGTACTAATAACCATTGAAAATTGCTGTCTCAGCTCCTTACAGTGAGATTAGGTTTTGTTTTGGTTTTTTTTTCTGTTGAGCCACACCTATGGAAAGATTCTTTTGAAGTTTAGATGGAAAAAAACCCAGACCCTGGTGTGAGCACAAAAGCTGATTATTTCTCCCCTGAGTTGTTACTACAGCAGGCACAGAGGATGGACATCCAGGGAGATTTCACTAATGAAATGTCTTTCACCTGTGTTTGCCCAAAGCCTCCTGTTGTTTGCCTTCTGGGTGGATGAGGAGGATTTCACTTGTTCTAGCAGAAAATCAGAGTCTCACCACATTTGTTGCTGCACATCCCAGTGGCAGAAGGAGGACCTGGCCTAGAAACTTTCTAAGCAGGCAGGACAGGAGAGATGCCAAAAAGGAGACCTGTAAAATAATAATTATATAAAACAATGTACCTGTAGTCACACAGTCAGAACCTGGAAGAGCACTGAGATGTCCTAAACCCCAAACCAGCGCTGTGATGTGATAACCAGGCAAACACAGCTGCCTGCTGCAAGAAATTCTTGAGTTCCCTTGATGGGAAGAACAATTTTACTCTTTCTAAGGAGCTGGGAAGATTTATCTCATCAGGCTGAAAGAGCATCTTGTGTAGAGCTTATCTCTGGCTCCTCTGGTCTTTTCTTGCCGTGTCATCTCCAGCCTGCAGCCTTGCTGAAACCAGACAAAGCCTTTTCCATGTCTCAGACAGCCTTTCCCAAATTCCTGCAGGGCTTGCCAGCCTGCTGTTTGTTCCATAATTGCCTGTCCTGGTGGTTTTGATGTCAGCCCTGAGTGCTGCAGAGCTCTAACACAAAGCTGTGGCTGGTGTGTGCCCAGGTGTCCAAGTCCTGCCTGGAAGGAGCTGCCAGCTGCTTCCTGGGGAAGCAAAGCTGCTCAGATCCTTCCTCCTGGGGCTGGAGACACCTCCAGCACCTCGGTTTTAAAGACACAACCATGGCTGAGCAGAGAACTGGGATTTCAGTGCTGATTGATTCCTCTCTCAGAGTGCTTGTGCCACCTTTAGCTCCTGCACTGGCTCTGCTGCTACCCAGCCTAAAGGATTTAGGATTTATCAACATGAATCATGCACATGTGCGAGTTTCTCCTGACGAGTTTGATCATGTTGTAACTCGAGCGAGCAATCACTCAGACAAAAACAATTAGCACCAAAGCTGTTGCCTACAAATGTTTGTTCCCACCCCTGATTTATTCACCAGAGGTGGAGCCTCAGCAAGAGCCACAAGGAGCAATGAATATTTCCAAGCCCCTGGTGTGTAACACCTCTTCTTATCAAATCAGCCTGGCTGGAATGTGACCACAAAATTGGGAGAGTGGCTGGTGCTGCTGCCTTTTTGGAAGGGGTGAGCAACAGCCTCACACCAGGTCATTCCTATCCCTGCCCTGTTTCTCCAGCTTGGCATCCCAACAGCTCCGGAGTAGCTTTGAAACTAAAAAACAAATTAAATTAAAATTAAAAATCCCAAATCCATTCTGCCACAGGAGTGGTGACCAGAATAAAGCTGGACCAGAACAAAGCTCTGGACAGAGGCTTTCCCACAGTGCTGGATGTCCAGGATTTACCTGCAAGGATTTCCTCATCCCTGGCTGTTGTGTGAGTCCAGAACTGCAGAACGTTCCAGAACTGGGGTTTGTTTTGCTGCAATGCCAACCTGGGAGCTCAGCGATTTGCTGGCACCAAAGTGCCACAGAATGAGCTTGGTTTAGGCACATCTGCCCCTCAGTTCTGCAGAATTCATGCAGATTTCAGCCTGAAATCTTCATTATTAATATTTTATTAATATAATATATTTATTCATATTTATTAAATCATATATTCATGAATCTTCAGATAACAGCAGATTTGCTGTGGGGCTGTAGGGAGGAGAGGATCTGTGCTTTAGAGCTGGAAAAGCTCCTTCTGTGGACATTAGGAAACCCTGCTTGTCTCAGGGAGCAGACACAGACGAGGGATGCAAACAAGCCAGAACACAGACACCTATGGTTAGGGCAGTGCAAAGCCTGATAGCTGTGTCTCAGACAGAGAACACAGCAGCATCTTCCACTTCTCAGGAGCCTGGGGTGAGAGTCACTCAGCCCCTGTTCCTGCTGAGCAGACACAAGCGAAAGGCACAGAGATATTTGTCCTGACTTCCCACCCAGTGCTATTTGCGTATTTTACCCAGCAAACCTTTAATGCTCTCCCCAGATCCACTTTGCATTCGTTTCCTGCTGCAGATTTAAAGGAAAAGGAACAGTTTGTACCAGAACCATTACAAAAACCAGCCAGGGAAAGGTCTCGGAGGCTGGGCAATAACCACTCACACTTGAAAAGCAAGAATGTTCCACAGCAGCTTGTACAGTTCAATAAAACCTGTGATTTATCAGCAGAACCAGAGCCCCCCTTGCAAGCAGCATCCTTCATTCTGAAAGGGGATCCTTCATCCCAAACCTGTTTTACAGGGCTGCTCTCTGGAGGAGACAGCTTCACCTCTGCCTGCCAGGCTGGAAATAACCTGGCACTGGCCCCCAGCACCAGCCGTGGTGCTCAGCATGCCAGGGCAGCTCGGCTGGAAAACACTTTGATTTGGTTTGGGTTTTTTTCCTGTAATTCTTTATCCTTTAAAGCAAAGTTCACTGTGGGGACAGGGAGGTGCTGGGCAGGAAGGGGAGCTGGCTGTTCCTCCTTCCCACAGAGCAGCTTTGAGAAGAGGGGGATTTCACAAAGGCTGAGCCAGGCTTTGAAGGAAAGCATCCACAGAGATGGATCCAGAGGGATTCCCATCCCTGCATCACTTTCACTGAGCAGAGAGCAAACAAAATTAAACCTTGGAAGGGTTTTTGGGGGCGTTTCTCACTGTTGCAGCCCGGCTGTGAGGTTTTATCTACACTAGCTGTGGCTGCTCTGTGGACACGGCTCAAAATAGATGCTCTTTCCCCAGAGCTTCCTGCAGGAAGGACACTCTTCCCAGCTGGAAATTGGAGTAAATTTCTCTGTTTGCCTGAATTCTGCATGAATCCTCTATGCTGAGGACAGAATCCAGGGAAAATCCATTTGTTTGCAAGCAAGGAGTTCTCTCCAAGCTGTGCAGAGAGACTCAGCTTCTTCAGTGGCATTTTATAGGATGCTGGCAGAGTCCCCAGAGGTTTCAGCCCCCTGACACCCAGCTCTGCTTCACAGAAACTGAGAGGGGAAAATGCATTTGTGAACCCAGCAGAAATCACAAGTCTCAAACAAGTCCCTGACTTTTCAGCCAGGCCATCCTGGCCCTGCACTGGGACAAGGAGTTGGAGCAGCAGCTCCCCAGCTCTGTGCTTTCCTTTGGGTGCTCCTTTGGGGCAGGTTTGCTCAGCTGAGCTCTCCCAGGCTGGGGACACTGGGGTGTTCCCAGAGCACTCAGGGCATGATGCTGCTTGCACAAAGCACTTGCATCATCCTGCAGGGCTCAGCACCTCCCATCTGCAGGCCCTGCACAGCACCAGGGCTGGGTTCAGCTGTGCATGTTTGGATGTACACTCTGAACTTTCACTGAAGCCTCTTAACTGCCCTAATTAACTGAGGCTCTAATAGGGATCCAATCTTAGCTTGAAGGTTCTCAGTGCCTTCATTTCTCAGCCTGCTGTGCTCAAAAATTGTCTAAATCTGGATTTCCTGGGTTTTCCCCTCACTGTTCCCATTATTTCTGCTCTGGAGGGACCCCCACAATGGGGGTGTTTCTGTATTATCTCTCATTAGGATCTTCTGAACCCCAAATCTTCCAGTGGATTTGTTCTGGATGCTCCATCAAGGATTGCTGACCCTGGAAAATCTGAGAAATATGAAGACAGAAAGGAGTTTTCTCTTAGGGAGTGAAGCTGAGGCACTGCCTGTCCCTAATAGCTGTGGCCCCCATGCTGTGTGATATACATGGGCAGCCAAAACAACCTTCCAGACAGTAAAA
This sequence comes from Anthoscopus minutus, assembly GCA_013399455.1. NCBI lineage: Eukaryota > Metazoa > Chordata > Aves > Passeriformes > Paridae > Anthoscopus > Anthoscopus minutus. Next base: position 114,877 of record VWYI01016896.1, on the reverse strand, counting down.
AAGGTCTGGAAACCGTCAGGAAATCACCTCCTGAACCCTTGATGTTGTGCTCCATCTCCAGAGCACCCTTCCCAAGCACCTCTGTCCATGCCAACAGTTTTTCCACTATTCCAGAGTCTCCCTGCACCTCTCTTTAACATTTTTTCCTATGTTTAGGGTGAGTTTTTTGTAGCATTTATTTAATTTTTTGTAGTACCCCACAACCACATCTCCCTTCACCTCCCTTGCCCTTGCTGGAGTCTGTGCTGGTGTTTCCCCTTTGCCAAATCTGGCTGACTGTGGCGTTTGCATCCTGGCAAATTGGGACCACCTCTGTAATTTCCATTTGCAAGTCATAAATCTCACTCCAAATTGTTGTGTGCCTCTGCTGCTAAATGGTTGTTACATCCCACACCACCTTTCTGGGGGATGTTTGAGCTGCTGGGAGTCAGGATCACTTTCACAAATAATAGTTCCCAAAATTCCTTGGGGACCCATCTTAATTAAAAAGGACTATAAAGGCATAATGTTGTTATCACCACCTTCCAGCCATCACCTGATTTTTTTTTCCTGTCATTTTCTCTGCAAATCCCTTGAGTTTGGGAGTGTCTGCATTTGCTCTTCCCCAAAAAATTCTTTCCAGTCTTCCTGTGTAGAATTTCACTCACATTCTTATAAATATGTCCTGATTTCTGGGGAGCAAGAGGGAAATAATTGCTCTGGAGATGAGGTTGTTTACTTTACAAACAACCAATGCCACCTGGATGCAGCTCTGTGGCTCAAGGAAACAACTGGAATTTGGGTGTAATTTCTCACATTGGTTAATGCAGTGGATAAATGAATCTAAAATATTTTCATCTCATTGAATTTCCCTGCTGTGCAGAGTCTGGATGCACAGGACATTTCCCACTGCATGTGGGAATGGAAAGCAGCAGGAATTCCTCCAAGTCACTGTCTTGAAAATGCGAAAATTATAGGATCAAACTCCTGTCTTTGTTCTTTCCATCAGTAGCAGAGCAGATTTTCTCATCTGGAAGCCAGTGTGGCTTCCCTGGTGAAGCTGTGCCACAAAATCCTTTCCTGTGTGCCCTGCACCCCTGAGAAGGGTCAGAATCAGCTCCGTTCAGGCCATACTGAGGGTGTGTGGATAATATTTAGAAAGCCAGTGCTCTCCTAACTCCTAAAAACAATGTGAGGATGCAGCTTTTGTGGCACTGAGACACTTCTGAGCACACTTGCCTTTTTCCTGTCCACTTTTCTTATGTGTTTTATAAGGCAACAAAACCACCATGCGATCATTCTCCCTCCACAAACAGAGATTTTCTAAATTGGAAGAGCTGGGGTTGATGGCTTTCAGAGGAGCTGTGCTGGATTCCAGCTCCAGAGTGTTCTGACACTGGTCTGGCATCAGGACAGGAGCTCCTGCCTGGGCTGGTTCACAGCTTCTTCCCTGCTCTTCAATTGGAGTGGAGAACTGAAAACTTTTAACCTTCTAGTCAATAAAGACCCAGATTTTCATGTTCCATTACATTCTTGGATGGACAGCTGGAGTGTGAGAGCGGATTTACCCATCCATGCCTCTAATTGTTGGCCTGAATTTAAGTGGTTTGGGTTAATCCAGCGATTTTCCACAAGATCCCACATGAACAGCAGGTTCTCAGGACTCCTAGCATGACAGAACACAGGGAATTTCTGCCAGCTCTGAAATTCCTCAGCCCAGATTGCCTCCAGCCATGGCTGAGACCAGCCTGCACACACACAAAATGCAGAACTGCACCAACAAAGGCTGGGGCAGGATCTGTAGAGCGGGGATGGAGAATGGGAACAACCCAGGGAGGGGCTGCTGGAGCTAACGGGGCAAGGCTTTGCCAACATCCAGGCCTAGGCTGATCCAGGCCTAGGCTGATCCAGGCTTTGCCAGCATCCAGACCTGGGCTGATCCAGGCTTTGCCAGCATCCAGGCCTAGGCTGATCCAGGCTTGGGCTGATCCAGGCCTTGCCAGGATCCAGGCCTGGGCTGATCCGGGCTTTGCCAGCATCCAGGCCTGGGCTGATCCAGGGAAAAAATATCCAGGGAAACAGTGCATGGTCTCCATAGCTCCACTGCCACAAATTCCTGTGCAAGTCTCAGCTCTGAGTTTCTCTGGGAAGCCACTGCACAACGAAATGCAAATGAATCCCAGTGAAGTTGCTGATCTCAGCCAAGCAGGTTGACTACACCTCTTCCCTCCTCCTTTTGCGGCTTTTTTTTTTTAATTTATTTTTTTCCAAGCATTCCCCAGCTCCATCTCTACATGAAAGCTCTCAATTCAGAGCAAATTAATCCACAATCCTGTCTAAACAGAATTCCTGCCGGAGGCATCATCCTCTTGTTGCAACACTCGTCAAACGTCATTCCGTAATTACATGAAAACTGTTATTGCTGCACAGGCACACCCTGGGCTGGGCCCTGCTCTGCACACACAGCTAAATTTTGAAACAGCTCCCTTCCCCTGGAGCTCATGACTCCCATGTGATTAAAAGCAGCACCCTGACAGCCTGGGAGGTGGGTGCTGCTGCTTTGCTGAGGGAGCTGGATCTGCTGGGACGGCGCCCGCTGGCAGCACGCGGTGCCCCAGGGCTCCCCGCTGCTGCTTTCAGCACATCAGGGCAGGCTCGGGGCTGGCTGGAGTGGGTCACCCTCAGCCCCAGCTCACCAGGCTCCTTCTCCTCTCCTCTCGTCCCCACAGGCAGAGCTGTCGCTGCAGAAGGAGCAGCTGCAGCTGAAGATCATCGAGGTGGAAGATGAGGTGGACAAGTGGCAGAAGGAGAGGGACCGCATCAAGGTGTGCCTGAGATGTCCAGTCCACCTGTTCTTCCTGTCATCACCAATGTCTTCTCTGTCCCACATGCCTCTCCTTTCCTCCAGCTCTTCCTCACTCCATCCCTTCCCCGGCCTCTATCTCATCCCTATCCCAAGCTCCAAGCCAGATCTTGGAAACAACAACTCCTACTGAAGTCATCTTGCGACATTCCCTGCGGGGAGATCAAGCCCTGATACAAAACCAAGGCACCTCCCTGCTCTGGCTCCTTTTTTAGGTCCTTTATGGCCCTTCCATCACCAGTAGCCAGGCAGATTTAGTAACAAAATCCACCAAATAACCTGCAAAAGGGCTATGAATTGCCCAAATTGAGATAAAACAGCAGAAGCAGATGAATTTACCCCAACAAACGTCTTATTTATGGTGGAACAACTTATTTCCATGCTGAGAGATGGCTCCTTTATAATTCTTGCACCATGGTAAGGTTTGGAATAGAGTCATGGTATTATTTTTTTCATTTATAGCCTAACTGAATAAAGCAGTGAAAGCACAAGTTGGAGACACCCCAGAAAATTTGCATAATATTAACAGGCAAAGCCATTCTTCTCCCTTTTATGTGGTGCAAGCACATTGGCTCACCAGCTCTGCTTTTCATCTGCTTTATTATTACTATTATTATTATTATTATTATTATTATTATTATTATTATTATTATTATTATTGGAAACCTGACCTAGAAATTTTGACTCTCAGTATAGTTACATCCCTGGTCCTTCTGAGGAATATTTCAGAGGCACCTCGAGGTCAGGCTTGTAAAAAGTGTTTCAGCACCTTTCATCCTTTGAAATGGTGGGAATTTGGTCCTCAAATTGTCCAGGAGCCAGAGCCCTGATTTGGAAGGTTGCAGAGTGTTTTTAAGTATCACCTGTGAGTGCAGGAATTGAAATGGCAGATAGAATTGAAATAGGGAAGGCAGTGGCTCTTTTGGATTGCATCCATGTGATTATTGCAGGAACAGGCATTGCTTCTCTTGGCATGACCTTCCTGCAGCTGAGACTTGCATAGCTGGAGTTTCCATACTCTAAATGCTGAATCCTTGGATTTATCCCCCTCTGTGTCTCTCTGTTAGCAAAGAACTCAGTGAAATTTTAATATTTTCTGCCTCCCCTCTCTGCCCCTTCCCACCCAGAATTACACCACCAACGAGAAGGCCACAGTGGACCAGCACTTCAAGGAGCTGATCCGTGACCTGGAGAGGCAGAGGGATGAGGTGAAGGCTGCCCTGGATCAGAGAGAAAAGATCGCCTCGGAGAACGTGAAGGAAATCGTGGATGAGCTGGAGGAGAGGGCGAAGCTGCTGCGGGAGGACAAGGAGAACAGGGAGCAGATCCACCAGATCAGCGACTCCGTGCTCTTCCTGCAGGTGACAGAGACCTCATTTCCCTTCCCTTTGTCCCCATGAGGATGGGATTTGTCCCAAAGGCAATCCCAAAGAGGTGGGAGAGGTGTGCACCTTCCCCAGGTCACTGCACATCCATGGCAGGGATTCACCTGGACATGTGGAGCTGTCTCTGCTCTGGGAGGTGAGGAGTGGACTTGGACGTGCCATTGGTTTTTAGGGACGGCTGCAAACCACGGCCAGACCATTTCCCTGCCCATCTTCACTGCTTTCCTTTGCACTTTTGGATTCTTAACATCAACCAGTCCCCTCAGATTCATTTATGCTCCTGGTTGACTGCAATCCCTTTTTTTTTTTTTGGCAGGAATTCGGGGCTCTGATGAGGAATTATGTGCCACCTCCATCCCTCCCAACCTACAGCGTGCTGCTGGAAGGGGAGAGCATGAGCCCCTCCATGGGGCTGCTCAGGGACGACCTCCTCAACGTCTGCATGAGGCACGTGGAGAAGATCTGCAAGGCAGACCTGGGCCGCAACTTCATCGAGAGGAACCACATGGAGAACGGTAAAATATCCTAAATATCCCCCTCCCCTCCCTGCCTGCATCCCTGCAGGGTGGTGAGGATGATGAGCACTCCTGGTGAAGAAGAAAGCAAGCAAAGACCTGGGGGAAGAGTGGGAGTAGTGACTCCTGTAGCTGGAATTAATTCTGGAATATGAGAGTTATTAGGACCTGAATTCTGGAATATCAGAGTTATTAGGACCTGAATTCTGGAATATGAGAGTTATTAGGACCTAAATTCTGGAATATCAGAATTATCCTACCACTCCTGGGTGGAGATGGGATCAGTTGAACTGCCAGGGATTTGGGGAATCTCACGTAGGACACCAAACTGGCCCCGCTTCCCTGAGTCTTCAGTTCATTTAGTTCATCCCAGGATCATTTTAGGGTTTCATGTTTAGGATTGAATGGGTTCAGCCACCTCCTGTGTAGACTCAAGAACAGCTCCTGCCCTGTGCCAGGCTCCAGCAAGCCCCTGGAAGTTTAGCAGGACATTTCCCAGGAGGGAAAACTCCACAGATCTGCTGAGGCTGCTCGGTAAAGGGCACAAAGGTGGATGTGGGATGGCAAGTTTGAAATCTTATTTGTACACGTGGTTAGCACATGTAGGCTGCTGGTGTGACATCAAATGTTACAAGTGCAGGGCTTCAGCCTCTTCTTGCCTGGCTGGAGCATGAAACACCCTGCAAGCACCTGTCAGTGAAAAGGGAATATTTGAAAATCTAATTTTCCAAGTAAAAAGGGGCTCCATTTGGGTGTTCAGCTACAACTTGAGCTGGAATGACTCTGATCATACTCCCTGTTCCTGCCTGCCCTGATCCAGGGTGTTCCCCACACTTCAGTGATGTTTAAGGTGATCTTTAAGGTGAACAGCGAGGTCACCACAGCACCAAAATTAATCTTGCGAGTTTATATCCCACTTCCTCACAATTAGCTGTGAATAAAGGACTTCTCTTGCATCAGGCTCACCCCTGAGATAGGACAGGGCACCACAACGGGGCTGTGTTGTCTGCACTTCCCAGCTCTCCCACAGGCAGCCTCTGGAACCCTGGGCGTGTTGCCCAATCCCAGGGAATGGCCTCTTGCACCAGGAACAGCAGGGATGGCAATGAGTGGTTATCTCACCTGGATGTAATCTCCCAGTCATTGAGGAAGCCCAGACACCAGGACAGCAGTGGGTGATGTGAGGATAAATGGCACCCTGCCCTTCCAGGAGGATGTGGGAGTCCAAAAGGTGCAGGAATAACCTCAAGGACAGCTCATACAGCACAGGCAGCTGAGGAACTCTGCTGCAAATCTGCAAAATCACTGATAATTCACTCAAATTCACTGCAGCATTTACTGGACACCCAGCCTATGTTAATAATTTCACTGTCCAGAGCAATCATTCTCCATCAGACATGAATTACATGGAGCAGATCCTCCTGGACCAACCTTGCAGGAAGGTCAGGGATCCCAGAGTGCTCAGGATGCACAGCTGGACACAGGTTTTAAAACTCTCCCTGCCTTTAAAACAGCACCAGAAATTGAACATTATTTATCTTTCAGCACTGCAACATTCCTATTTAAATTCCCAACATTCCACACGCTCCAGAATTACCCAGGAAATTTGTCATTAACTCAATATCAATAGGTGACAAACAGATGCAAAAATCACTTCTGTGCATTCTTCTGCCTTTGTTCACCTGAAGCTGTGCAGAATTTCCATCTGCTGGGCTGGGTTTTGCCAGTCCAGGAGCATTTTCCTTGGACATTTTTAAAACCCAACAGGGTTCTGCAGCTACTCAGTTCTGGTAGCTCAGGCCAAACCCTGATTACTTCTTGATTATTTTAATTGGTGTCTCCTCCATGTTATTGATGCCAGAAGCCCCCACTGGTATTTGTTATGGAATTCAAGTGCCAAAACCATTTTTAACTCCTGCCAGAAAAACCTGGGTGCTTCCAGGAGCTTTACCAAGGACACAGCTTGGATTCTGCCCTAATGAAAAATTTGGAACAGGTGGGAAATGTTATTTTGGCAAGTCCCAGGAGCTTCAGAGCTCTCCCTTCTCCCAGGGATGGTTACAGATGAAAGAGGGCAGCACTCTGCACCCAGTGGCTGTGAGGGAATTAAATCCATTAAGGAGCTGTGGAGTTATTAACTCGGACTCCCCCTGAGTCACTGCAACAAATTCATTTGCAGCTGGCTTGATCTTCTGCTGTAAGAAACTTCCCAGGAAGAAATATTATATTAATGGAATGAAAGCTGCTTAATAGCAGACTCCAAAGGGAATCCATGTCCTTTTAGTTGTCATAACAGGTACCTACGTGGCGAGGAGACAAATAATCAGGCAGCTTAAATTGCATGGAAATAAATGGGAGAAATAAAAGAAAAGTTTGTTCAGCGACTTGAGAATCAAGGAATGGAGCTATTTAAACATGAAAACTGAATTTACTTCCTCACAGAGAACAATGGGTTTATAGAGGCCTTCAAAGAATGTTTTTATGGGCAAGTGTAGTGATAAAGCCTCATTTCCTGTGAATCAGAGTCAGAAATCCAAAGCCAGGCTGTGCAGGAGTGAGTTTGATCCATGAAAGATGAACCAACCACCCCTGTCGAAGAGCTTAGAGCTGTTTGCAACTCAGCTTTAGCATCTCTCTCTAAAATCTGCAAAAGCTAACCCATTTAACCTCCCAGAACTGATTTCTGGAGCTTTGAAGAGTGGCACTTCTCCCTCAGCCAGCCCTGTGCTTGGGTTGAACAGCCAAAAGGAGCCAAACTCAAACTTTTGGAGTCATTTTTAGCCAAACAGCAGGATTTTGGTAAGAAAATGCCCCAACCCTCAGGTCTCCCTATGGATTTTAGAAGATCCTGTGTGTGATGTGAGGTTGAAAGCTTCAGCTGGGGGGAACCTTTTATTTTAGACTCTGGGCAGCTCCAGAACTGCTTTAGCTCCCAGGCAAAGATCCCAGAGGGGGATTAAAGACCACCAAAGTGCATCCCCGAGCTGATGCCCTGCTCTGCCTCTCCAGGGGACCACCGGTTCATGATGAACAACTACGAGTGGAACCAGCCTGACAACCTGAAGAGATTCTCCATGTTCCTGTCTCCCAAAGGTACAGCACCCCAGAGGTGGGCAGGCTCCCTTCCAGCTCAGGACAGGAGCTTCATTGATGATGCATCCCAAAATTTGCTCTCCCTCACATTTCAGATCCATCCCTCTGCATGTTTTCTCTGCAGCTTACAGAGCTTTGGCAAGGTTTGGCCTCAAAGCAGGCAGAAAAGCTGCTCAGTTTGATGGGGAAGAGTGGCTGAACTCTATCCCAGAGTGAATACAGGGGAGTTTGAACGTGGGTTACCAGGATAAAATCTGTGCTTCCTCCACCCAAAGCTTATCTCTCTGTGCTACCAAGTGAAAGCTGCACTAAGCATTAAGATTTTACTTTCACCACCAAACAGAATTTTTCCTTACAGGAAAAGGACAGAAGAAGTGAGGAATATGTCCTAAAAAGAACAAAAAAATAGCAGGAGCCTGGAGTTCCTCTCTGAGCTCTGACAAGAGCCCTGGTGGTTTGCTGATGTCCCACTTGTTGCTTGGCCACTGCAGGGTGAAGTTTTGAAGTGAAGCAATGTTTTCAACACCCCCAGCTCTAAAATCACAGTTGGCATTCCTAAACTGGCATCCAGAGCAGGGCTGGGAGTGCTGAAAGCCCAGGCAAGGCGAGGAACAAAAGAACAGGAAGAGTGGCACCAAACAAGTCTCCAAATTTCAGCCCTGCCCAGGTTTGCCAGGTGTTTCCAGCTGCTGTTCTGCAGGCAGGGGCTGGGCAGGGACACTCCCTGGGGGCACATCCCTGCCCTGTGCTGGGGTTTCCTGAGGAGAAGCCAGACCCCAACACTCAGCCCTTTGTCTGGAATGCCACTGTGCCCTTCTCAGCCCACGCCTGGCAGCTCCCTGGCAGCCCTGAGGGTGCTGTTGGGAGCAGGGCTGGCATTCCCAGCATTTCAGTGCCAGCAGGACTTGAGCAGGGCCCTTGCCAAGCTCAGGGGCACAGGGGTGATTTTTGGGTTTGTTTTGCTGCTCTCCTGCTCAGCTGCCTCCAAGTTCCCAGGCCCTGTGCTGTCAGGGGAATTCTGCTGAGACCACAGACCCAGCCCTGCACCCAAAACTTTCCAGCCCTGAGGGAAGTTTGAAAATCAATTCTGACATTGCACAAGCTGAGCTTATCTCTACCTAAAATGTGGAGCTTTGGGGTGGAACCAGCCCCAAGGGCATTCAAGGAGTGTGGCAGGCACACTGAGCAATGTCATCCCACCAGTGTCTGGGACTGGGATACTGCCCAGCCGGGCAAAAAGGAAGGGAAAAAAGAAGGAAAAAGCCATTTTGGCAGTGGCACAGCATGGTCAGTGCTGGCCAAAGTGCCTGAGCTTCCCTCTGCTGCTCTCTGGGAGAAGAGGCTCCATCTGGGATCCAGCATTCCAGTTCCTGGAGATCCAGGAGGGATCTGCAGGCACTGCCAGATCCATGCAGTGATTTGTGTGCAGAGCAGAGGGAGGGCAGCTCCCCTCTCCCTGCAGTGACTGCTGCCCATCCAGACCCGGGGGTGAGGTTATTCCACCTCCACATCCCTGTTTTCCTGGGAACTGAGGATTCCCAGGACCCCCCCTGCTGCCTTCCCCATCACTCACTCTGTGTTTTCTGTCAACCAGAACAAGCAAGGCCATGATTGCACACAGAGCCTGTGCAGGGGCAGGGATTGAGCAGAGCCCAGCAGGGTCAGTGGTGTTAGTGGACACGAAATAGCAGAGTGGATTCACATCAGTGAGGTTTGATCCCAGTGAGGTAGAAAAGCCTTTATTTTGGGGTTTTTTGCCCTTTTTATAAGGTGTTCCCATACATGTTAACATGATTGGCAAAGGAAGCACCTCTCTGGTGCCATTGGTGGAACAAGAGCAAAACCCATTCAGAACAGCTGTGTGACATTGTTTGGGAACCAAAACCTATTTACAAAAACACTCCTTGAAAGAGAAGTTTCCCAAAAGATTTTCCCTTGGGAACAGCCCAGCCCCTGCCAGGCTGAAAACTCTCTCAGAAAATCCTGGCCACAGGTCAGGGCTCAGGGAGGATCCAGCTGCTGGAAGCACGCAGGGGGGATTTGGGGAGCAGGATGAATCAGTAGGCAAAGCAGGAGACCTGACCCACTTGGCTTGCAAGCTGGCTAGCCAAGGATTACCCCATGAATAATGCAGCATCCCCATCAGCATTTAACCCTCTGTGCCCTGTCACTGTGGCATCGATGCCCAGCAGTGCAGCTGATTGCATCTTCCCTAAAGAATCCCAAAAAGAGGGGAAAAAAAAAACCGAGGACCACCCTTTGCATTGTGTAACAGGTTTGGAATCCTTCAATATCTCATGGCAGCTTTGCTACACACCCTGTTTCTGGCTAGGCTGGGTCACTGCAGATCCTGCCCCAGGCCACACTGGAAAGTCTGTTTGCTGGACTGAGGAATGCTCTGTGCTAATTACAGCAGCCCAAACTGAGGAACTCTTTGGATTCCAGCTGAACCTATTTGGTTTTAAACCCTGCTTAAATTCAATGAGACTTCTGCTTCTCTTGAGTTTCATAATAACTGGCTTCAAGCTGAAACAGAGGAGGTTTAGATGGGATATCAGGAAAAAATTCTTCCTGTATGGGTGGTGAGGCCCTGGCACAGAGAAGCTGTGGCTGCCCCTGGATCCCTGAAGTGTCCAAGGCCAGCCTGGACAGGGCTTGGAGCAGCCTGGGACGGTGGAAGGTTTCCCTGCCACGGCAGGGGCTGGAATGAGATATTTTTTAACCCAAACCATTCTATGAGCCAATATTTGCTTGCAGGGATGACAGGATGAGGCAGAGTGGCATAAAACATTTCAAGCACTCCCTCAGAGACAGAGGAACAATGTGTCCAACTGCTCCCCCCTCCTTTCTGTCCTCTCTCACTCAGCTTTCTTCTCCTGATGTGTCAGAGTTTGGCCAAAGCCAGGAGGAGGTTGGAAAAATCATCTTGAAAGTCTTTGAATGAAGAGTAGAATGGACTCAGGCACACAGAGAGAGAAATGAACAGAAACACAGGGAAGCAGCCCACAGGATGGCAGCAGAGCAGCTCCAAGAATCCATCTTCTTTTTGCTTTCCTGGGAGCCCAGTGCCACCCAAAAGGGCTGCAGCAGCCCCAGTCCTGGTGACAGCCTGGGGCACACACCTGGCTCAGGGCTGGGAAATGCTCCTGTCCTGGTGTCTTTGGAGCTCTGAACCCAAACCTCTGCCTGAAGAGCTCTCCTGCTGAGTACCCAAACCTGAGCTGGCAATTCACTGCAGCTCTGGGAGCTCTGCTCGCTGCAGGAGAAGCCCATTCCCCATTCCCTCATGCCCAGAGATAAAACCCAGGTTCTCCTTTGCTGCCTTGGCCCAGATTTCTGCTCTGGGGCTGCTCCCAGCTCGGTGGGGACCTTTTCCTAGAGCAATGCCAGGTACAGGCCTCTGAGGCAGCTCGTCAGGAGCCGACTGCTGAACTGGATGCTCTTGTTTTACAGCCAATTTCAACCCACGGTCATGGGAATTTTCCTCCTTCCAAGCGACTGAGGAAACACTTGGTACGGGTAATTCCACCTTCAGTGTGAGAGGATCTAACCCCCCGTGCCACAGCTTCCTGCCTGACTAACCCCTGCCTGCTGCCCCTCTCGCCTGAAAATCCCACAGCCAGCTCCTGCTGGGCTGGCAGCTCTGTCCAAGGAGGGAAAGGCACCCCTGGTTCTCCTTGTTCACACAGAGAAAGGAGGTGGGAAACACAGGAGGCAGTTTGCAAAGATCCCCAGGTCCTGAACGTTCAGAACACTCTGTGGAGGTTGTGGCAGAAGCAGGAGGAGCCTCCAAATGCTCCCAGCCAGTCTCAGAAGCACAAGGTGCTTCTTTCTGTCACACCTTTTGTTAATAAGTTCTCAAAGACACAGCCTGGCTCACGTTCATGCCTTTTCTTCCCAGATCCCCATCTTCCTTTCCCAACATTTTCCTCTTTTGCTTCGTTCCTACAAGGTCCAGCCTTTCCCTTGGTGCTGGAGGCAGCCACAGCCACCCTGCCTGGGGAGCTCTGGTGACTCACAGCCACACCTCAGCCCCTCCTGGCTTGCCAGGCCACAGGCAGGGCTGTGTCCCTCTCATCTCCCTGCTCTCAGATTCCTCCTGGCAGCCAGAGCCCGACCCCGAGGAGGGGAAGCTTTGATGGCAGCGGGGTTTGAATGGAGCCTGCGCTGCTGGGAGGCAAGGGCAGTGCTGGAGTCATCCCTGCTGCCTCTGGAGCCGCAGGGAGCTGCTCTCTCCGGCCACACCCGCACTCGGGGGCTCTCGGGACAAAGGCTCTCCCTGCCTGGAGCGCTGGCATCACCTCCCAGCCACTCTCACCTGCCTCTCCTCCCTGCGAGAAGAGGGACGGGGCTGGCCCTGCCCGTGCCCCCCGAGCCAGGTGAAGGCAGTGCCGCAGGTGTGTTTGGAAATGCCCCCTGCACCCCGTGGAATAACACAAGCTCTTCTGTCTTCCAGTAGGCAATGGCACTAAGCTGCCCTTTCAGTTCTCCTCGGTGGGACAGAATCCGCCCGGTGACTTCAGCAAACAGTCTGACGGGAGCCTCTTCACTAAGACCGGTACTAGGAGCTGAGTGTTCCCCTGCCCCTGCCCCTTTCGAGCCTGCAAACCCCTTAACCCTGCTCTGGCCTCCTGGGGCAGCCCCACAGCTCGGCCTGACTGCCAAGCTCACAGGAGTGACTCTGCTTGAAGCAGGGCGACCAGGAGTGGTAAAGAATAGTGAAGTTTAATCCAGGGAACAGGTGGAGGGATTTAAAATTTTGTTTGTAATGGGAAGGGCATAAATTTTAGATGATTTTTGAGTAAGACACCATGGCCATTTGTCCCTCTAGTTTCATCACTGAAAAATAACACAAACAGCACAACCTTTAAAAAAATATATGCAGGAGCTGCCTGTTGACCAGAACCAAAGCCCCGTTCACCATCTCATCACCCTCCTGTCACTCAGTACCCAGCAGAGGTGGAATCCAAGAGCACCAGAAGCTGCCAAGCAGAGTCTGGTTCATTGAGATGGTGGGGCAGGGCCGTGTGTGTGTGATGCCCTGACTTTGGCTGTGATGCTGCAGGGGGGTCAGGGCTTGCCAAGCTGCCAGGGGAGCTGCAGGGAGCCCAGGCTCAGCTCTTGCACCAATTGAAGAGCCTGCAGTGCTCTCTGCGAGAGCCAGAGCGCTGACTTCGGGACTCAGCCTGAATTTAATCGGTCTGATTGCATTCCACCCCTCTGCATTCCTCAGACATTTTAATTAGCCTTTCTTTCCTGCCTTTTCCTGCCTGATTGGCTGCTGGAAGAGGCATCTGTCTGATGGCTGTGTGTCTGTCCCACCCCGGGGATGGCTGCATTTCCATGTTGAGCAATGCAATACTAATGAGGTGGCACTTCCAGTCCTGCTGCTGCTGCTGCTGCTGGCCAGGGGACCCCACGGGGGTGGCAGTGGCAGGGGCTGACCCCTGACTGGCTGTGTTTTGTGTTGTCACAGCCTACCCTTCCATAGTGAGGCACCAGTCTGCAAAGGTGACACCACAGACGTGGAAATCCTCCTCCAAGCAGTCTGTATTGGTAAGAAAAAGAACAATTTTTCCTTCAGCCTGTCCCAGGGGGGGCTTCAGGAATAAGGATGGGTCCTTTGGAAGAGTGGAAATAAAAGATTCAGTCCCACTGCTCCTGCTCAGGATGCAGATTAACTTCCCCCAGCTTTCACAGCTCGAATCAGTGCTGCAAAAATGATGTTTTGAAAAGGTGTTGGTCTAAAACTTGATGCAGAAGATAGGAACTGTGCAAATCCTGCAAAATGATACCAATGGGACTTTTCCTGCCTGCAGGGGTGTCACCCACTCTGTGTCACTCTGTGACATCCACAACGTGTAAATGACACCAGAGACAACCAGATAAAAGTGCTTTGCTGGTTGTGTCCTGCAGTGCAAATGCAGGATCAAAGATGAGGGGTCAGAAATCACCACAACATCTCTGAGGCACTGGTTTCACACTGATCATGATCAGAGGCACAGGGCAGTGATGGTTTAGGGTTTGCAGTCTCAAATACACAGCCAGGTGATGCACTGCCACAGGAGCACCGAGGTTTTATTCACACCCTGCTGCATTAAGGCCTTGCATGACCTGAATTAAGATTGCCAAGCTTTTGTCACCACAAATGAAACTTTTTTTAAAATTTTTTTGTAATTTCTGATTGCACATTTGTGAGAGGTGCTTTTCTGTTCCGTGGAAATGAGACCTGCAAGGAGCAGGGGGTCGGGAATGAGAGCATTCCCACACTGAGGGAAGCACCACAGGCAGAAAGTGGCTGCCTGAGGACTTCAGCTGGGTCTGCTCCATCTTCAAGGCTCCCCAGGATGTGAATTCCTGTGGAAGGGATGTTCCTTGGCAGATTCTTGTAGGAAATCCAGCCCTGAGCCTTTGAAGGTGCTTGGGTTTGACCCTCTGAAACATCATCACCCACATCCATTGTGTTCCCAGTGATTTTTCCTTAACCCCCAAAGGGAAAATCTGGGTAAATTCTCCCACCCTCCCTGCCCTGTCTCCCCTCCTCTCCCATGCACATATTTGCAGTGACCATTTCCTTTTTATAGCCAACATTCACCACACAGCCCTGAACCCAACAACTGAGCTGATAAATATAAGTATTTAAAAGCACCAAAATAGAAATGCATACTCCAAGCTGCAGTATCTCTGCAGGAGCTTTTATGGTCTATTGGGCCAATAATCTGGCTTTTTAAACAGCCTTAAATGTGTATTTAAGTAATATACATTCTAAGAGGTCTGTAAATATGAATTTTCACAAAGGACTGTGCTGTTTAAGGAGGGTCTTTTTCACGCTCAGGGAGATCTTTTAAATGAAGCCCCCCTCTTTCATCTCTTAATTCTGTTGGAAATTAAAGTCATAAAATGAAAAGAGTCTCCACAAAAGGGAACACTGAGCAGGAGGTGCTGAGCAGGGAGATGGGCTGGGCTTGCTCTGCCCATGCTGCCTGCTGTTCCTGATATTAATCAGGGCTGCCCTAAAAGGGGCCTGTGGGGTCTCTCCCACCTGCTGCACGTGAGAACAAACCCAGCACAGGCTGGACATTAAAACCCCCATTTTTTCCTGAATTCCTTCAGTGGTGGGAGGATATTCCCACCCAGGCTGGAGGTCCTGTGATCCCAGCAAATAAACTGGCAGCTGTTTCTGCAGCAGGAGGCTGCACAGCACAGCTCTGCCTCGTGCTGCTGGCTGGAATGGGGCAGGTCAGAGTGAAATTCCAGGGACAGGTCCTGGTGGGATGAGCTTCACTCAGAGACTGCAGCAAACAGAGCTGGAGAGGCAGAAAATGCCAATTCCTGTTGCTTCTGCCCCTTGTATTTCTGTTTGCACAAACGCTGGGTGCTGCAACTCCAAACCAACAGCGCCCCATTGAGTGAGAATTCCCAAGCACAGGAGTTTGGGGTTTGCCAGCCTGAGAGCACAAACAAACCCCACACAACTTGCATAACTCTGCTCTGAGTGTGACAGCTCCCCTGAGCTGTCAGGTTAGCGAGCAATTAAAACACACTGACAGAGGCATAAAAATAAAGGTGACATTCCCCTTCTCTCTCTCCCCCCTCAAAAAAAACCCTCTCTCATCGAGCTGTGAGTCACAGTCTGAGGTTTTTACATGAGCCATCATCTGGCTCGGCAGGCAAAGCACGTGTGTAAATCAAAAACCCAACCAACAACAACAAAAAAAAGCCAAGTTATTTGCATTTGATGTCTCCAGCACCTCTAGGAGGGGAAGGAGGCAGCGCTGCTGTCCAGGAGGAAAAGCTGGAATTTGTAAGAATTGGATGGATTGGGGTGAGGTGTGGGAGGCAGGGAAGAGGAGGGGGTCAGGCTGACGTGCCCCATTCTCCCTTGCAGTCCCACTACCGCCCCTTCTACGTCAACAAAGGCAACGGAGCCACCTCCAACGAGGCCCCCTGAGCTGCTGGGGATGCGGGGAGAGCCGGCAGCGCCGCGAGGGAGGCTCAGCTGCGGATTTCCATGGATGTTCCTGCTCCCCTTCTAACCCCACTGCTCTCACCTCTGCCATGGCCAGGGCAGGCGCAGGAGGGAATCGCCTTTCCCTGAGCAAACCAGGACTTTTCCCCCCAATCACCCGCTGGCCTTGTCCCCTCCTTGTCCCCTCCCTGTCCCCAGCTGCTCTGCCCCTCCCGGGAATTGTGGATGCTTGGGTGGCACCCCCTGCTAGGCAGCTGTCCCCGTGTCCCCACAGCTGTTCAGTCCCCAGCTGGGTGTTCCCAAAGCTCTTCCCAGCACGGAGAGGTCCCAGGCTGGAGTTTTCCCGGTGCCTCTCCACCCTGGGGACACCCAGCTCCCACTGGGATCAGACCCCTTGGTGGCATCACGCGTCCCCAGGGTCTTCCATCAGCTCAGCTCTGCTCCTCACCTGCCAAAAAAACCCAGCAGGATTTTTCCAGAGCTGCTGGAGGAGGGCAGGGAGGTTTTCCAGCCCATTAAAGTGCCCCTCCAGCCACCTTTTCAAATTAAGAAATAAAAAGCAAATCCATCCTAGTAATACAAGATTGATTAGATGCCATAGGTGCTGGGTGCTTTTCTGGTTCATGGTGGTTTTTCTTAATTCCCCTAAACCAAAATTGATTTATATACTGTAGTTCAGGTGTTTTATATTTTATTTTTTTCCCTGCAGTGAGCAATGAGAATTACTGCCACAGCTTTTTGCTCAGGATAATATTTTTGTATTTGTCCCCTGGACAGATGAATCACATTCAGGGCTAGAGAACCATTCCATGATCTCCCTGAGGTGATTTTCCCTCTCCTTGGACAATCTGAGGTGTTCAGTCCATGCTGTGTAAGGGGACAAATGGGAATAGTTGTGAAAGCCAAGATCTAACAGCTCCTTTTCATGGTTTGCTCTATTCAAGCAGTTTTGAAACAGCTTCCCCCTACATTTTCCTGCTTGCAGCACCTTGCTGAGGGAGGTCCCACCTGAAAATCCCTTCCTGGCTCCTCCTTTCACAAAGATATTCACAGCTTTTAACCCAACACCTCACCCAAAACTCCTGGGGCTGAATGTGGTCACTCCAGAGCACTTGAAATGTCACTTTATGGTGATGATTTCTTTTTCCTCCCCAATATAGACCAGAGAGGGAAGGGTCTGGTGTGGTAGAGCAGGATGTGACAAAAGGGATGTGACAAAAGGGATGTGACAAAAGGGATGGAAAAATGCTGAGGGCTTTGAGGATGTGTGTGAAGGATAAAATCAGCCCCCTCCAGGTCTCACTGTTTTGCCTTTGAGCAAGTCCAGGAAAACCTTCCACAAATATCAAAATATGGGCATGGCCCTTCCTGCTTCTCTTCCTCCTCCTCCTCCTCAGCTTGGATGTTGAAGTCCCCCTGCCCTGAGCCAGGCTGTGTGCTGAGGACAGCACTGTCCCTCTCCTGTCCCCTGGCCTCTCTGTGTCCCCTGCCCTCCCCAGGGGCCTCCCCCAGCCCTTGCACTCCCCAATTCCCACCAGGAATGGAGCTGCTCCCTGTCTGCCTCAGCCCTGGAGGACTCCAGGACCCTGCTGGGGTCCCCCAGCCCCTTTTCCACACCCCAGCCCTGTGGTGCCTCTGCCCCCAGGGCTTTCCAGCAAAGCTCTGAGCTCTTGGTCAGCAAAGCCAGGGGGATTCTTCTTCCTCCTCCTCCTCCTCCTCCTCAGGCTGTGCTGGTGATGTAAGCGAGGCCCCTCCCATGTGCACACGCTGCAGAAATAAAGGAGAACGCTCCATGTCTGACCGAATCCGAGCTCTGTGTGTGGTGTTTCTGTGCCCTCAGTGAGGCTGAGTCTCTCCAAATTACCCTTTCTGTGAGCAGCAGCCTCACAGAACCCGTTCTGCCAGCTCTCAGAGGCTGCTTGGCTGCTTTTTTGGATCCCCACATTTGGAATTCCCACATTCGAGGGTCAAAAGCTGATGGATGCATTTCTAGTGCAACACCCCAAAAACACCCAGTTAGGTCAAGTCCCAAACTCCTTCCCTGTAAGGGCATTTCTGGAAAACCCCTCAGGCTGTGCCCAAGTTATCTCTCACCAGTTCCCTCTGGAGGGAAACACTTGCTCCTGTATTCACTGACAAAATCAGACAGTTTTGCCCCAGCCTGGACCTGGATCTCCCCAGGAGGTTGGTTCTGGGCACCTCTGGGACCCTCCCACCTACTTGAGCCTTTCTGGGCACCTCTGGTTCTGCCCAGCTCAAAGGTCTCGTGTCCATCACAGCTTCTCCTTCCCCTGAGGGAGAGATAAAACCCCTGTGGGGTGCCAAAGATGCAGATTCAAGGCCAAAACCAAGCAGATGTAGCACTGGTGGCTGCTTAGAGGAGTGATTGTGCATCCCTCTGTGTGGACAGGGGTTATTCCCAGGGAGATTTCCAGAGGATCCCTGGCATATTTCTATTCCCAGGCACTAAACAGCAGCTGGTTTTCCCCAGACACCACCACCACTCATCCTGAAGAGTGAGGATGCTACCAATTCACTGGAGGAGCTGGTAAATCCTTCTTGTTTACCCCACAAGGGAGTTAGCAGAGGAGAGAGCTCAGCTCTTTCCCATCAATTCCACTCACTGCCTCCATTACTGTTATTACTGTGATTAAAAAGCAATCAAACAGAAATTTTCTTCCTGTCCTGGAACTGCTGCAGAACGTCTCAGTTCTGCCACTGGAGCAGGAGAAGAGAGAATTTCGAGCACCCCCTGAGCTCCTGGGCTCAGTGACACCAGGAAATGATGATTGTATTCCTGGCCTGAGCAGGGAGCAGGGAGCAGGGCTGGGATGGAGTAATGAACACTTTTATCCAGGGGGGTTGGATTAAATGAGCTGGTTTTGGGTTCCTTCCCACCCAAATTGTTCCATGATTCCTTCAGGAACAGGGGTGATGGGTTTCCCTGGCCCAGCCAACAGCTGTGGGGGTGCAGGGGACACTTGGACACCCAAGGTGTGACACTCACAGGGTGCTGTGGCAGCTCTTTGGCCAGCCTGGGTCACAGAATCACAGCATGGCTGGGGTTGGAATGGGCCTGAAAGCTGATCCCATTCCAAACCCTGCAGTGGACAGGGATGCCACTGCTGGGTCAGGTTCCTCCAGGCAGGAGGTGGCTCCATGGACAATTCCAGAGTGGATCCTGGCACAGGAGGTGGCTCCAGGATTGGTCCTGGGACAGGAGTTGGCTCTGTGGATAATTCCAGGGTGGATCCCAGGGGCAGATGGCAGCTCTGGGGTCATTCCTGGGTGCAGTCCAGGGGAAGAGGTGGCTCCATGGACAGTCCCAGGATGGATCCCGGGGGCAGGAGGTGGCTCAGGGCTCATCAAGGGGAGTCCTGGAGGCAGGAGGGTCTTGGGACCAGTACGGGGGCAGTCCTGGGGGGATGTGCTGGGTCCTAGGGCAATCCCAGGGACAATCCCAGGGATAATCCCAGGGACAATCCCAGCGGGATGTGCTGGCTCCCGGGACACTCCCAGGGCCAATCCCGGGGGATGCGGTGGCTCCCGGGACACTCCCAGGGCCAATCCCGGGGGATGCGGTGGCTCCCGGGACACTCCCAGGGCCAATCCCGGGGGATGCGGTGGCTCCCGGGACACTCCCAGGGCCAGTCCCGGGGGATGCGGTGGCTCCCGGGACACTCCCAGGGCCAGTCCCGGGGGATGCGGTGGCTCCCGGGACACTCCCAGGGCCAGTCCCGGGGGATGCGGTGGCTCCCGGGACACTCCCAGGGCCAGTCCCGGGGCAGTTCCCGTCTCGCTGCTCGGGTGTCAGCGTCGCGTCCCTGCGGCTCCGGCACCGGGAATTGCGGCCGCTCGCTCCGGGTCCGGCGCTTCTCACCCTCAAAGCCAAGAAACCCCGGCTGTGACCCCAGCACGGCCGCGCTCCCTCCTGCTCCCGCATCCACCGGCGCAGCCTTCCCAGCCCGTGACAAGGAAAATGTCCCGAAGCTGGGCACGGCTGAACATTCCCTGAAATATCCAGGGAATTCATTTTTCTCTCATCATCCATTCAGCTCCCTCAACCACTTGACTTCAGCCACCAGAGCAATGCAGGCCCTCTGTTTTATCTTTGTAGATATTAACTATAAAGTTTTAAAATGAACAATCCTTCAGAGGCGTAAACAAGAATTACAAAATCTAATTGCTTGTGAACCTTTAAATTCTCGCAATATTTTATAATGACATAAATTTGCCACTCTCTTGCACAAAGATAACACGGAGATAAAGTGTTTGAATTTGCTAATTAGCAAACATAAAACGCAGGGACGAGATCTTAATGAAACTATTGGGATGTTCAATCAAAGGCTATGATAGCTCCTGAATTTTCATTGCCAGGACTCAGATCTTTGGGCTTTTAGCTCTTCAGGCTACAGACCTGGATAGAGCTCCTTGCAGGTTAAAATATTCCCCTTAACCTGGAAGAAAACAGCCCAGCATTTAAGCCATTAATGCATGGATAGTTGTGGTAATTAATTTGCACATTTTAGTGCTTTTAAACTCATAATCTTGCACTCTGCCATCAGCCATGTATCTAGACCCGGAGCAGTAAGGCTTCTTATATAAGAGAGCAATGAAGGATAAATATTTTGTCCTTTCTGTTTGTTGTTACTGGGTTTTCAGTGGTTTGTAAATAAGAGTTTCAACATTGTGGGTGTGAGTTTTCAACACTTTCTTTCCCCCTGAGAAGTTAGGCAGCACCAGGACACAGCTGGCCCAACAGGAGCAGCTTCCCCAGCACTGCTGAGCCTGAACCCCGTGCTCTGGGATGTTTTGGGGAGCATTTACAGCAAAATCTGTCAAACTCTGCCTCAGAGTGTTTGTTTACCCTGATAGACTCCAATCCCAGCCAATCTTCCCGTGGCTGGCACCCCAAACCTGCTTCAGTCTGGCTTTGATGAGCTCTAGGAAGAACTTGCCATGTCCTGGATGCCCCCAAATCTGCTGAAGCTGGGCTGAAAGGGCCAGCACATCCCAAGGCTTGCTTGGGTTTGCTTTGCTGCCAGCAGGAGCTGCCCAGCACCCCCTGCATCAGCCCAGGGTGATTTTATTCAACATCTCAGGGCCAGAGTTGGCTGTGGGGTCTCTGCAAGTCAGGTGCCACAGCCCAGCTGTCTGGGTGTGCAGGGACACCCCCAGAAGGTGTTTTTGTGGGATCTCAGTGGGCCCCAAACCCCCAGCAGGAGCTCTGGCACCGCGGAGCCAGCCCTGCTCTCCCTGCTCCAGCAGTCTGACAAAGCCCATCACCTTCTCCTGGCCATTTGGCCTCTGTCACGAGCAGGAAATCTCAGCAGAGGAGCTTTTTGTGTGCTCTTTGTGTGGAGTTTCCTACCAAGGGAAGATTTACTTCCCATTTTTCCTCCTGCTCAGGTCCTCCAGGGGACGACAGTTCCACAGCCCTGCTCTCCTCCCTGCTTATGGATTCTGTGAGTACTTTGCCATTGCAAATCCTGGAGGATTTAATATCCACTCTGTAATCTACTGGCACCAACAGGCATTATCTAACTAAACCTTAAATTGAAAATGCTCATCTTTTCATTCTCCCCCAGCCACGCTGCAAAGGACGGGCTCGCCGAGTCCCATGTCATTTAATCTCACTCTAATTAAAACCCAGCAGGCAGCTGTGCCTGGTGTGGCACTCAGCTGGCAGGTGCCACGAGTGTCACAGGGGTGCCAGGACCTGTGTGGAGCTGGGACAGCAGTGCCAGCCCTCCAGCACCGCCTCTGTCCTGCCTCTGCCCCATCTCCCCCGCAGCACCTGCTGAATTCTGTTCTTTATTTCGCTCTGGTCGTGCCATTTTGGCTCATTTTGGGCCACAGGGTGTCCAGCTCCTTGTCCCAAGCCATCACCAGGCTTCAGTGATCAGCAAGGAAATTTTTCAGAGTGCTTGGTTCCATAAGGAACGGGAATTCAGCAGCACCCTCAGAACCTCCCTCCACGCAGGCCTGGGGTGGCAACAACCTGGCTGGGCTAGAAAAATCCACAGCTGGGCTAGAAAAATCCACAGCTGGGCTAGCAGGGGTGAGCAGTGTTTATGGTTTCAGGTTTGATCAGGGGGAATAAAGGCTCTCAGTGCCAAGCAAGCCTGTTGTGTGTGCCAGGTGTCTCACCCACACCCTGCAAACGGAAAAGGGCAACATTTTGGGGGGTGGAAATGAGTCAGGAGGTGCAAGAACAGAGCCAGAGGGAAGGCAGAGCCAGGCCAGATGTTTGAGGAGCACATCTGGCAGGAGCAGCTGCTCCATGGGACAGCCCAGCTGTGGGGGAACTGCCTTTGGGGACAGCCCTTTCCTCACAGTGCCTCATGGCCCTAATTAATGCCACTTTTAGCATTTTTAAATCATCTTAACAACACAGCTGAGGGGGCTGCCCATTAGTAGAACAGCCTGCAGCAAAATCTCCACTGGACTGATTTTCCCAGCCAATGTGAACCCCAATTTTACAAGCATAGGGATCAGAAACGCAGAGAAAATGAGGTTTTCTTAAGGAAAAGGAGTTTGGAGCAAGGCAGGACCATGAGGAGAGGAATATTTTCCAGGAACGGGGCAGGCACAGCTTTTGTGCCAGGGCCTCACCACCCTGACAGGGAAGATTTCTTATTTTTCTAATACCTAGTCTAATATCTCTCTCTATTCTGGCAAGCTTGTCCTATACAAAATATAGTTAATAATTCTAATATTTTATGTGTGAATGCTTCAGAGAGGAGATGGAATAATACACACGATGAAAGAAGCAGAGGAAGCTAAACAGAATAATGCATTTTCTGAAAAAAAAAGCCTGAGAAAATGAAAATTTTCCCTGCTGAAACACTTATTATTTGATACACTTAGAAGAAAAATAATTTCAGGGAGAAGTAATGACTGAATATTCCCAAATCCATTTGCTTCTGCTAAAAGAACAGCTGTACTTGAAGGCGAGGGAAATAATCAAGAACAAAAATCTCATCCCAGCATCCTCTCATGTTCAATGGGCATGAGGGACTCCTGCCCTTCACAACTGACACAACTTTGTATTTTCATCACCCAGAGAAATTATTAATCCTTGTTTGAACCTCTCCACATGCCCCAATTCCATCACTTCAGAGGCAGCGAGTTTGACTGGAATAGAGAGAATTAAATAAAGGACAGAGCTGGCTTGGAATGGAGATCTGGAGGTGTCCCAGGACCTGGTTTAGTGGGAGATTTCTCATTTCTCTGAGCCAGGACAGCAAATCTGGGTTACCCCAAGATAAAACTCCCTCCATTACCTCAGGCTCAACCTCCTTAGCCTGCAGGAAAAAAAAAACCCAAGATTTTCCACCGAGGCAGGAGTTCAAGGCTGTGTTGAGATGCTTTATTATTATTACTATGATTATTATTATTATTGTTGTTGTTGTAGTTGTTATTTTATAGCTGTCAGCAGCACAGGGCATGGCTTTTCGTCAGCTGCTGATGGTCAAGAGCGGCCAGGCTCAGCTCAGCCGTGCCAATTATTAGGAGGGTTTTTGAGGTGTTATCTCTGCATTCCCTAGATCAGAGCGTGCACAGCCACAGCGCTTGGCTAATGAGGGGTAATTTGTTAAAGGAGCAATTATTTCATTAAGTAGCCCGTACTTTCCCTGGCGAAAGGCAGGGAAAAGCCCACAGCTCCTGCCACTTCTCCTTTTCTGCTCTTTGCAAGCAGCAGAAAACACAACGTGGAGAAGTCAGGGAGCGACACAAACTCACGCACAGGAACCAGGCGCTTTCACCCTGCACAAAACGCGGTGGCCACGCCTTTGGGTGGCACTTTCAGAGCCTTTCTCAAGGAGGGCACCAGCACCAAATTGCTGCCTCCCACACAGCGGTGAAAGGCACGGCAGAAAAGCAGGGGCCAGATGCTGAGGGACTCCACAGAACCCCAAATTAGAAGTGGAGTTCCTCTAAAGGATTGCCAGTATTACATGACATTAAATTCGATGAGATTTACTGAAACAGGAACAACCACTGCTAAATGGCTGCCAATATAATTATGGCCAGTTCTGCATGGAATCCTCTTTTAATTCCATGAATATTCTCTGGAAGGAATTATGTCACAGAGAACACACGGTCATGGGGCAAGAGTTTCCAGCTGAAAGGATGTTTTGTCTTTTATTATTTTTATTATTATTATTTCTTTTCACTTTCAGAGCGTCTCTGACACCTTTATTTTTCATTCCCCCCCTCACATTCCTCTTAATTGAGTGATTCTCACCTCCCCCCTTTCCAGCATATTTGAAAAACAAAGCTTTGATTTGCATGGCATTTCCCCCCTCCCTTCTTTTCCTAAGAGACCACGGAGTGAAACCTCCCAGTCCCAGCAGCAAATCAAGAAATCCTGCATTACAAATAACTGGAAATATTTTTTTTTTTACAATAGTCATCCTGGTATTTACATATTTGCTCCCAGTCTCCCCATCTAATTAGGCTCTGAATCCCACATTCACTTTTGCTGGCAGAGAGCTCCATTGCTCCCCTGGTTTGGAGCTGTGGTTCACTGGAAGGCTGTGGAATAATCCCATTTATGCCTGTGATGGAGGATAAGGCAAAAACCAGAATGCTTCAGTGAGTGTTTGCAAAAAAAAAAAAAATTACCTGGGATGACCCAGGTAATTTTAATTGAGTTTATTACCACAGAGCATCCATGGGTTCAAACAGAGGGCAGAGACCAACCACCTGTGTGAAATAATTTTTGAATTTGAGATTGAAGATCTTTTGCAAAAGAGCCAGGAACTAGGAAATACCAATGGCACACCAGGAGGAATTCTTGGGCACTGAAATCAAACCCACCACTGGCAAGAACCTGGGGATGCAAGAGGGAAACAGCAGAAAAGTGACAACAACAGAGGCAGGAGGGGCTTTTCCAGCAGGTTCTGCAGGGACCTGGATTATCCAGTGAGAACTGGAGTTTGCTGCTGCTCCATGTGCAGGACAGGGCCAAGGGGAGGAGGCTCAGCCCCTCCAGATCTCTCCTGAATTTTGGAGCAAACGTGGCTGGGATGAAGGATGGGCTGGCACAGCAGCCAGGCTTTCCCAGGAGGAGCAGCCTTGGAATATCCATCCCAGAGTCACTGTCAGGCTTAGAGCTCGTCAGGGAAATGAATTAAAACCTGATTTTTTCATTTCAATGACTTGGGTTTGGCTGACAGCAAAGGGGAAGGCGAGGGAAGAAGCTGTGGGAAGACAGCAGGAAAAGGAAACCATCTGAAAAGGTGGGAATTGGGAATTTTATCCTCATTGCCTCTGTTTCCCTGGCACGTGGGAAGAGGAAAACATCTGGTTCAGCAGGGTGTGCAAAATCCCCCTGCCATTCTCACAGCGAGGCCTGAGGGATTGACTGAGCCTTTTCCAGGGACTCTGCCACCTCCTGAGATTCTCTTTTTACCCACAGAAGGATCAAGAGCCACCAGTGGGGCTGAGATTTGTGCTGCTGGCACAGAGATCCCACCCTGGCATTTGGCTGTTCCAGAAATAAACTTCAGCTCAGGACTGATCTGCTCTTGGTTAATGCCTCAGAAAAGCAGCCAAAGAAGAGCCCTGATGTGCTCTGGACTGGCCCAAGGGGAGCTGATAGCTCAAGCCAGCTAAAAGCCAGAGAAATTCTGGCTCCTGAGCCTTGCCCTATTTGTTTTGTGAAATTTGGAACCCAAATCCCTTTGATTTTTGAGGTAAGAGATGCTCCAGGGATTTGCATTGGCTCAAGAGACCACAAAGCATTTCCACCTTGGAATCAGCACTGGCTGCACTGACCCAGACCTGGAATTTGGTGATCTCTGCCAAAAGAATTGGTCAGAAAACTCTCAGCAAGAGGGGGGGATTGTGGTGGGCAGAGAAATCCTCTCTGATTGTCCTTTTCCTACCAATTTAAAGTTCACTTTCTGCCCCTCAAGTCTCTCTGAATTATTCTGGCCCTGACCAGCGAGGGTTGGGATGATCCTTGCTCAATCTTTGCTACCTTTCCTCTGTGCTGGGAATTCTATTCCAAATTATCCACCTTGTCCCCATAATTTGGGATCTTGCTGACCCCTAAACAAGGGGAAAAAGTTTCATAATACAGGAATCCTTGTGTATTTTGGGATTGTGGGGGCTTCAAGGAACACAAAGCCATGAAATCCTGACCTCCTCTCCCACCGAGGGGGATTGTAAAGGAGACAGCAGCATTAATTATTGATCCCAAATGGAATTAATAAAGAAAGAACATTTACTGCAGCTGATAAAATGTTCTGTGCCAGATCCTTATCCCCAGCTCAGCAGCAGGAACAAGACAACAGCGACAAACAAGATGTGAGTCCTTGTTTTTCCCACAGGAGAAGAAAATCTGGGAGCTGCTGAGGACACAGAGAAAGTTTCCATGGGGAAATCAAAGTTGGGATCAGCCCTGCTACTGCTGGGACAATCACCCCCATATCCCGTGGGAATTTGGGATTTTGGGCTGTGCTTTGCTGAGCTTCCAGGAGGAGCTGCCTCTCCCCTTGCAGTGGAATTTGAACAGCAAAAACCTCTTGGAATATTACCACAAATCAGGGCTTCCCTGATTTTCTCTCTGCTGAGGTGCAGGATTATGGAATTGAGCTTGGATGCAGAGCTGCTTCCACGGCAGAGCCTTTCCAGAGGCTCCCCTCACTCCGGACATCTCTGACAATGAAACCATTTCCCCCTTTATTCCTGATGTGCAGCCACATAAATACTGCCAGGGTGCATAAATCTACATCAATTAACACCCCCAATATTAGGAAAGCTCTAATCAGAATGAAAATGAAAAACAGATTAAAGATAAAGGACTTGCAGCAAGTCTGTGCAATTCTTGGAATTTTGTTCCACCTGATGGAAGAACACAAAGATTCTTCCCCTGCCTCGAGTCAGGATGTTTTACTTCCATTTATTTGCAATTTTTACTTGATCTACTTGCATTTATTTGCACCCCCAAACTCACTTGCATCATGAATTATTGGCAAAGGAAGGGGGAAGTTTTCTCCTCCACCAAAGTTGATTGTTGGCTCCTGTAAATAATCAGGAGTGGTGCTGAGATGCAGAAGAAATCCACCCAAATTATGCTAATGAGCAGGATTTGGGGAAAGTTTAACCCAAGCTGTGATAGGGAATCACAATCAGCAAAAAAAAAAAAAGCTGGATTTTAAAAAAATGCTGGATTCTGTCATCCCAAACCCCCTAAAAACAGGGAGAAGTGGAAGGTTCGAAGGCTGAGTGTTGGAAATTGAGGCAGGGCACTTTGCTCCTCTAAATATTCTGAATTTACGTTGCCCCCAGCAGCAGCACAGCAGCAAAATGTGATTTTAAACAGGTCCATTGGCAGGAGGGAGTTCAGGGCCAGGATAAATATGTTTATAACAACACACCAACAGCAAGGGGCAGCTCCAGTTCTTGGTTTGGGCTTTTCCCCTTTAGTTGGGAGCCCAAAAAATCACCTCAGCCCCAACTGAGTGTTTGCAAAAATTCTGTGTCCCCCCGTGTGTCCCCCAGCAAACACCAGTGACCAAACCCAGAGAGGTGGGAAAACCACTAGAAATCTGAGTGGATTTCCAAACAATTCCCCTGCTCACAAAACCTTGGATTTTGAGGCCATTTTCCTGCCCCTTCCACGCTGCCAGCTCCTGCTCCCAGGGCTCCTTTGCCATCTTCAGGCTCCCTCCTGATGGAGCAGGGACACGGGAGGGGAGAGGAGCTGGAATTCCTCAGTTTCACAGCACTCTCCAGGAAAATATTCCCTTCCTCCCATCCTCCATGCCCTGCTGGGGTGATCCTGTGCCGGCTCCCAGCTCCCTGAATCCCATTCCAGATAATTCCCAGCTCTCCAAACTGGCCCAGTTATTCCTTTTCCCAGTCCATCAAATCTCCCAAAAACCTGCCTTTACTTCGCTTCTCTTCTGGAGCTGCTCTTGCCTCCCTCCCCCAGCACATGGAGAGCACCACTGAAGGGCCCACGAGTTGTTTGAAGGAGTCTCATCCTATATTTGCCACCCCCTGGAGTTAAAATATAATGAGGTCTATAAATAATAAATAAATCAGCAATTCTTTTTCATGTCTTTGGAAAGGCTATTCTCTAAGGCTACACAGCTTTTAGAATTTTTAATGGCAAGGCGGGGGGGAGCCAGAGATCTTTTCTTTTTGATTCTGAAGATAAACACATGATTCATGGAGGTGAAGCTTTAAGAAAAGCCAAAAAAAAAAAAACTTTAAAAAAATCAAGGAAATGTGATGAAATCATCTTTTTTTTCTCTTCACTTCAGTGGGGAAAAGTGGATTAAGTTTTGCTTGGAACCGCCTAAAAGAAAACATTTCCTCCCACCAGACAAACAGATCAAGCTTTTTTAATGCATCTACACATGGTAATGTGAACAACTCCTCTACATTAACACCGTGCTTGAAAGGATGATCTCAGTGTCTGACACATCCCCAAAAAGGGAGACACTAAACGGGGAAGAGGAGATTGAGCTGTGCTTATTTATTTGGGAATTTTTTGTGTGTGTGTGTTGTGGCAACACTTCAGATTGTCTTTAGGGCATTAATAATAGAAATCCCCCAAATCTGGGGGAATTAATATCATAGGAAAATTCAATCCAAACATCCTTGATGAAAATTACCACAGCTGAGGTGAGGAAGAGCAAAAAAAAATCCAATATCACCTCACTAGGTCCTGTCTCAGCAAAGCTTCCTTCCTAATGAGGCGTTTTCCAAGGCTGAGGAGAGAATTCCCGGTGGAATGGGAGCACCAGAACGAGGATGAGCTGAAATTTATACCCAGCAGGGCCACAGGAAAGAAGGAAAAGGGATGGGAATCAAAGTAGCTCTCCCAGACCTTGATAATTCCATTGTCTCTGCTTCCATCCCTCCCCCAGAGAAAATCCCAAAACCCGGCGGGTTTGTGTAGGAAAACATCCCCAAACTCTCCAGCTAGCCCTGGTCCAGCAGAGTTTTATTTTGCTTCTGTTTTCCCAGGAGAAACCCTACAGAACAACATCAATGTGATCAATGTGATTAACTGCCCACGAGAGGATGTCAGCACGGCCAAAGGGAGCCGGTGACGGAACAAAAGCAAGGGCAGGGGATTATTTCTGGATTTGTTTTGTTCTTCTGTCATTCCCTATCCATCTCCCCCCACGTAAAATACAAATGGAACAGAATTCTTGGGCATTGCCAAGGAAAAACAGGTTTTAGCTGAGCCTAAATAGTAGAGAGATAAAATCCCTTTTCTTGAGGCAGTGGGAGATGCATCCTGAAGCTATGGCCCAGCAAGGGCTGCCCAAGTTTTCTGTCAGTCAGAGTTTGGCTGCTTAATTACCTGTCTAATTACCTGTCTAATTACCTGGACATTGCCTGTGTAATTACCTGGCTAATTAGCTGTACCACTCTGGCAAGAGAGTTGCTGCTGGGCTGGATGGTGTGGGCAACAATTTTGCTGTCTCAATTTTGCCTTTCCACGTGGAAGTTGCAGACCAGAGGCTTCCCCTGCATCTCTTTGCACTTGGAGAGGCTCAAAACCAACCAAGCAGAGCACCTGAGACCTCTAAAACACTTCCCCACAAAACCCTAATTAACTAATATATATATTTTTTTTTTACTGCTTTCTCATACCTGGGTGAGAACTCGAATATTTCTGTATTTGTGGGATGAGTCATTTCCTGCCAATTTGGGAAAACCTGGGGTTTGCTTTGAAGGCGGGGAAGTTTTGTTTCTGCAGAGTTGGGAGCTGGCGGGGGGGATTTGTCTCAAATCGAGCTGTGTCTGCATTTTGGGTTGCCAGGCAGGTTCTTCCAGAGCGATCAGAGCAGCTGAGCACAGCTGCAGAGCTGAGAAAACTTTAGGGAAAATCCCATTTTCTGGGGGGTCAGCATCTCCTACTCTGCACCAGCAGCTCCCTTCCTTTCACTTTCAATCTCCCATCGCTGATCTAAAACCTCAGAGATGGTCCCCAGAGGCCAGACAAGAAAACAGGAATTGAAGGAAGATTAAAATGCTGATCAAGGGCTGCTAATGCCCCTCAGGGGTTACACAAACATCCCTTGGAGAGGAGCCCATCTGGATAACAGCAAGAATTGCTCAGGAACAAGCCCTGAAGGTTAGAGAACACACCAGCTTCCTCTGGATCTCCTATTTTCTTTCCTCTCACCCATTCCCTGGCCTGGAGACCACTTCAGATCTCTGGCAGTGGTCACAGGGCTTCAGGCAGGTGAGAGGAACCCTGGATTTGGGGATTTTTGGGAGCCACTGATGGGGTGGGAAAGCTCTGGATGCTCTCGAGTGACTGCTGCAGTCCCCTCACCTGCGTGAATCTGCCACTGAAGGACCAAGCAAGGAATTCAGGGCCATTTTTAAGAAGGGTTGGACCCTGCAGAAACAGGGAGAGCTCACCAGGAGAAAGGGAGAATTTGGCTTTCACCTTTAAAAGCATCAAAAATAAAGGCCAAGGTTCAGCTGATATTTATTCATTCTGGCCGGGCCGTGCTCCGCAGCCCCTCGCTGGCTCTGCACTCATCGCTCCTGTTTCTTCAGCCTCCCTTTCAGGGAAGGCGGGGCTGGGAGCTGAAAAAAGCCTCGGATGCCTTGGCAACCTGGTTTATCTCCCCTTTGATCCCTCCCCGGCCTCTTGCAGCATCAATACCCGCTTTGATCCTCGCCCGTCTTGCTTCTCCCCATATCTGTGCTTCCCCCTGCAGGAACGCGCTGATTTCCCACTCATTCCACGTCCCCACATCCTCCTTCTCTCATTTCTTTCCTTCCTTGGCCTGCCAGGAGCTTTTCCTTCTGTCCGTGACCTGCCAGGAGCTTTTCCTTCTGTCCTTGGCCTGCCAGGAGCTTTTCCTTCTGTCC